>VZZY01021956.1:32252-107687 GCA_013400335.1 Eurystomus gularis
GAAAACCTGTACTGAAGTGGGTTTTATTTTGTAACAAATCAGCCTCAAATCTATGGAAATGTCAATCGCCTCCCTTGGATAAAGACCTAGAGCTCTCATTTTTACAATCCACTGATTATAAACAATCACAGTTTTGCTCTTGGCCCCCTTAAATTTCAAAAATAAAATACCTGGAGCAGTAGGTGATATTTTAGCACTCTCTGCATTGGAACCACTAAAAGATCCCGCAATGTAAATTTCCCATTATTGGCCCTCTTGGAACATTCCTAGTCCAAAGCAAAGAAAGAATAAGATAAAAGAGTTAGAAAACAAAAAAACACTCAAGTGATAGATGGGCCAAGCAACTATATTAAGATTGAGATAAAGGATATCAACAAAATGAAGGAAAACAGTTGATATGGCAGTAATAGCTAAACAGAAAAAGACTGAGTCTAAACACTTAGATACTTCAGCAGCATGAAAAAAGAAGAAAAAAGACATTGCCTATAAGCACTGCAAAGGTAGCAAATATTACACCTATCTTCAAAAAAAACCAAAAGATAATCTTGGAAGCTACAAGCCAGTCAGTCCCACTTCAGTCCCCGCAAAAATTATGGAACAAGTCCTCTCACAAGCTATTTCTGGGCACTTGAAGAACATGAGTGGGAATATCCAGCATAGATTTACCACAGATAAAACAATGCTTGACCTACTTGACTGCTTTCCACAATGAAATGGCTAGATCTGTGAATGGGTGAGGAGAGTCTACCTTGACTTTTAAGGCTTTCAACATATTCTCCCGCAGAATCCTGATATCCAGGTTGGGATGTCACACTCCAGATGAATGAACTACCAGGTGTATTCAAAACTGGCTAGATTACAAGGCTCAAAAAGAGCAGTGACCGGTATTTCCTACGGTATCTAGGAGACAGTTGCAAGTAGAGCTCCACAGGGGTCTAACCAAGGGACCCCTCCCATTTAATATCTTTAGCAATGATCTGCAGGAAAAGACAGAGGACGCCCACAGCAAGTCTGCTGAGAACACCAGATTAGGAGTGCAGGTGACACTATTCATGGCATGTCCAACAGAAGCCTCACATGAATATATGTATATGAATCTATGTATTTTATATATACACACACTTAAAAAATACTGATACCTCTAACTTCAATTTAACATCTTCTTTTGTCTTAGAGATGTTGTCTAAGCACGATATTGCTATCTCCACCTGACTGCAGTACTGTCCATAAATAACCAACCTAAATCAAAGCAAGAGATAAAGAATAAAAGGAACATTTAAGAACAATCCTTGATCATTTTTCACAAATACATTGTTAACAATCCTCCTTTCAAAAGGAGCAGTGCCTAAATAAGCAACGAGAGGATTTAGCCACAGACTTCAATGGGCAGCATGAACACAAGGAAGTATATTCAAGAGAATACAATTTTGTTCTACCTTCAAAATGCTGTAAAATCATTGACTTGTTTCTAGTATTCACATTTATGTGTTGCGATAAATACAGGACTCATTAAAAAGCAGTAACTGCTTTTTAACAGCTCTAACTGCTGTTTAACAGAACAGTCTGCAGTATTTACAACACGGTAGATTTCCAAGGCTGTAATGAATAAGTTCTTTAACACTGGTTTAACAGGATTCATTACAGCTATCTCTTGAAGAACTTGTAAGTTACCCAGACTGATCCATCTCCAACAGTTTCTCCCAGGTTATCCTGTGAGCTCTCAGATCAAAATAACGGTGTATGAAAACTCCAGAAACCTTCAAGTTGTCAAGGGCAGCAATGCTTCTTGAAGGAGCCTGGTTTTATGAGAGGAGTTTCTTGCCCCTGTTTGGAGCACTTCTTCCTGATAGTCCCACTGCAAAGTGTGCTGCTTCCTTTCATGTTTTCATATATTCATTCTCTGAGGTGATTCCTTCTGTATGCTTCAAATCGCTTTTTTTGGGTTCCTATGAGCTTTCCATTGGGGTCTCCTAAATTTCTTTTTCTCTCGCCTAATCTTCACCTTTTTTTTCCCCCACAATTAACATGATGATACTAATTTAACACTTACTACTTCTGATTACTATTAATCTCTACATGCTTAATACACTGAGTCTATCTCCATATGTTTCCTTTCTGTATAATATAAACTTGAGGTTTCTTCTCAGTATCCTCTGTTCCTCCTTTAGCACCCATTTCAGAACTACTTTTGAAATATAAGCATTTTCCTGAATAACTTCTTGTCCCCTAATTCTCTCCTACACCAGCAGAAAGTCTAACAGCCTGGGAAATAACTATATTCTGCTCCAACATAAAAGCTAAGACAGAGGGTCTCTGAAGGCAAGACTGTTTATGGGCAGCCTAGGACACCCTCCTCCCTCAGAAAAAACTCTCCTGTCTAACGTTTTCCAGATGCCGCTTTCCAATTTCTCACAAGCCTGTTATTACTGCAACAATCCTCCTTTCCCATCACCCTCAAGCAAATCCAATTAGCTCCCACAGGTCTTTCCCGCTCTGGTTCCAGAATGAACTAATTTTTAACCGCAACCCAAGGGTTACTTCAAGGTGAGGTCAGTACTGTAGCCCACAGTAAAACTGTTTTTCAGCTAAGTACCACAGGCATATAAGTTCATCTATACAGCCCAACAGCTGTTCAGTGCTGGTAGAAAAACAATCTGAAAGGTGGGTAAAAAAATTGGCAATTAGCCTACAGGGTATGGCATGCTGCCACAGCTATCCTGTTATCAGCTGGGCTGTTTTTCACAGTTTGAAGGTAGAGTGTCTTTGCTTTACTGTCACACCTTTGACTGCAGGGTAGGGTAAGACCCTAGCCTCTTCTCCTCCCTTCTGCACCTGCTTTCTCTTTTTTAAAGTTATGACCTCTACTGTTTTCTTTAACCTGGAATAGCCTTAAAATACATCTATGTGTGTGTATATATATATACACACACACACACACATATATATACACACATATATATATATATCTTTGCCTTATTTTGCCCCTTGTTCCCCTTTTATAACATTTTATCTGTTAAAAAATACAAGTACATGCTATAAAATACCTGGGATTATTTGCATGAAAAAGTGCTGTGCAAAATAAGCTATTTAAATTCTGTCTAAAATATAGATGTTACCTATGTAACAATATTGCCAAAATTGGAGTTAAGAAGAGGAAGGGCTCGTATAGCAATAGGTCATATTTTGACTTCCAGGCTCAAAAAGTCTAATACCAGTCTAATAAGGATACTGATATTGAAATCAATTATATTTCAATCCTGTATTCATCAAACAAAAATATGGTAAAATACTTCACTGAATTGAGCATAGATTATCACAATTAGTAAGAGTGCATAAATCTTACCTTTCCTTGTAGTTAATAAAAATTTGATATAAGTTCTGGTCATTTTTATTAACAATGGAATCATTGATATCCTGTGTTAGATTCCTGTGAATTTTCACCAAATCCTTAAAAACAGTAATGGGGAGGGGGAAAGTTTTTTAAAAACAGAGTAACTTAAAGCTTTGAATTTAAGAATAAGTTATTTCATCTCAGATCCATTAATTTCAATAAATTGGAAAACAGATCATTTAAGAGTAGCATCCAATTTCAAGCTTTGCCATATCTTCCACATACTGCAACAAGAAAAACTAAACTCCAGGAGCTACCTATTAGAGACTAATTTATTCTAGCTTGGAACGTGCACTATTAATTCATCTTCATTTTATAGTGATAATTTTAAAATTAAGCAAGTCAAGTAAATGCTTTAGTGACAAGATAAAGTAATGATTCATGTCCCTGAGCTGTGAAAAATTAGCTTTGTACATTACATTGGTCAATTAGTGATGTTCTAGTGCTAAGTTAACTGCAATCATAATAAGTTTCTCAATACAGCAGGCAACTACTGGCTGAAAGGCAAGAATATTGCAGAAAGACTTGCTCCCTGAGTATAGGAGCAACTCACCTTACTTGTTCACTGTTACACAAAAGCCTGTAAGTAACTACAGGATATTACATCAGTCAATACTGTATGGTTACTATCAGAGAATTCACAAGAAGTCAAAACAGGCTAAAATGTTTTGAAATCAGGATAATTGACTATTAGCAGCGTACAGACCACTGCAATGAAAAAGAGGGCTGTTTTAAAAAAAAAAAATTGCAGTAAATGCAGTAAATTATATCTTACAAAAATAATACACAATATTGAGTTGCGAGCTAAGTGAAAACATTTCACTTAACCCTGATGAAAACTAAGAATACACACAAGGTTAATCACATGACAGGTGAGGGAGCAAAAACTTAAAACAGATCAAATTCATTTGCTAGCAATTGTATGGCCATACCCTCAGAATCTTAAGTTGCCAAGACAAAGATGTTATTATAGAAATGCTTCCCAATTAATATATTACAGAAGCACATATTCTCAGGAGTGCACAGGGACTCAACTAATCAACACCCCTGAAAAACAACTTAATATTAAGGGGACAAAATGTCTTTTTGAGCTTCTGTCTCCAATTCAAAGTCAAGTTTAAAATTAAACTGATCTTAATATCATTAGATGTTAAAGTTCCAACACTTCAGTATCTGCTACACACACCTCCATCTCACTTTCCCTCTATATCCATATATATGTCTCAAATCAAATGCATGCATAGGCATATAAATACATGCATAGGCACAAACATATACATAGATGTACAAATGCATATATATGTACATACATATACACAGCCATATACATACACAGATACACAAATATAGAGCCATACACATTTTATAGGACAGAACTTAGAAATCTGAGCTTCAATGAAAGGAACTCTCTTTAAACTGGGAGCAGTTTGGTATGGTTGGGTGTTCTGGTTTTTTAAAAAATAAGATACATTTTGACATCAACAGATTATTCCATCCAGCAAGCATATTTCAGTGTCTATACAAGGAATACAGCATCACCCTAAGGCACCAATCCTTCACCAAAACCCTTTAACAGAGTCAAATCCATCCTGAGACCACTGCACTTACTCTCCACATAGCAGCTGACTGTAGAGCTCTGTGTAACAGCTATTTTTAGTTTAAAACAAGCTTCCACTGCCCTCCAGCCTTCCTGCTGAGGTACTGCCACAGAGACAAGGTCTGAGCAGACAAAGCATTTATTTTTGGCTTAGGCAAGCCCTGTATTTCTTTCAATGATTTTGGTTGCCTATGGAATGCTATTGGGAGTCAAAACACACACCATCTTGTAATGGCAGAATACCGAATGCTGAAAACGAAAAAAAAAAGCAGAACAACTTAATATAACTGTTTACTACATGTCTTCCTAGTTTCAAATAAATAGGCTTTGTTCTTTTTACTCCTCTTATCTGACCCCCTACATTTCTTTAACGAGTAGGCTGACCTCCCTGTTTGTTCTTACAGTGTGTAAGCCCTTGTTATACCCCTGTGCAGTGTTTCACATTGGCTGGCTTTAGATCTTTCAATGCACATAAGTCAATGTGCCTTGGCACGCAGAGCCTTAGGAAAGAGAGGTAACTTAGGTAGGACACATCAGGGCCTTATTTGCAATGAATAAGAAATATTAATATAGGGCAGAATCTAAATTGTATTCCAAAAGCAAAGGAAACTCTACAGACAGCTGACATACTTTAAGAAGACAAACAGGTTACTGATACCTGTGGCAGTATTTTGGGCTAATAGTCAACGAGAAGGAAATTACAGTAATTGAGATTCAGAGTGAAAACTTTAATGGAAGGACAAATATGGCAAGGTGTCAGCTATCATCAGTGTAATAACTGTCATAATTTAGCTTCTATCAGGATGCTGGGTGGGATCAGTGCTGGGATAGCAACTAAAATATTCTTACAAATCAGGTTCCCACAGAATAAAAAAATCCCAACAGCACCTTCTACAGATCTGAGAGCCTGTGGGACACACCAGAGATGGCCAAAACAGATCTTTTATAGGCAAGAAAGGTTTGATGTGGCCCATGGGCCACACTCTGGGGACCCTTTCTTTACAGTACGCCTCACAAAAAAACATTCCTTTCATTTGTCTGCATTAAGAGTGGCTTCAGACCACGTCTTCCTTTCAAATCAGATAAAGGCATCTGCTGAATACTTACATCAGCTAAAAATATATGCAAATTGTCACGCTGTTACGATTAGGCCAAAAATAAATTGAACAAAGTAATAAACATAGAAACCTTTATGATTTCAGTCAAATACAGAGGTCTCCTAGATACCTCCCAGAGGATTTCCTTATTCTTTCCAGTGCCAGATTCTGAATTGAAAACAGAGCTGTCTTAACTTTAAAATGTCTTCAACGATGACAGAGCCAGGGTAGATACAAGGATTTCTAGAGTAGCTATAGATATCCTCACGAAAGCACCACTCAGCACGCAGTGGTAGGCAACCTAACAGCCACAACTTCCTACCATCACATAAATACCAGCATATACTAGAAGATAACTCATCTTCTATAAATTATTAGCTTCTAAGGGTCAAAGATAATCCAGTTCACAGACATTCACTATCTTACATCATAATACTACTTCTCTTATCCTATACCTTCAAGCAGAAAAAAAAAAAAATCAAATGCTGTGCACATTCTTATCAACTACCCTAATTCCTACATAAATGCATTGTGCACCATATTTCAAATAATCACTTTGTGCAGTAACATACAATACAAATATATCATAACCAGCTATGGACCTTATATCTGTTCATTAAATATGCAATTACTTACAGGAATGTTGATGAAAACTGTATCAAATTCTGATGCTGACAGAAACCTTTTCAATGGCACCATGAAGAACTGTGAGGAAAAAAAATATATATACATTGAGTATATATTTCCTACACGGTTATAAAAATACATACATTACAATTCTAGAAGTGGTATCTTACTTTCTCTATGGATTCCAGAGTTTCAGTGTATTTCTCTTCAGTTTGCTTTATTTCAGCAAGACAACAGCTTCTTATGTCATTTTCAGTATGTTTCTGCAATTACAATGGAGTCAAGTTTAAAGTCATTAACAGGCACCTAATGGATAACAAATGTATTTATTTGTTTAGAATTAAGCAATTAGGATAACTGCTTCCTGTAATTTTCTGAGTACTGCAGCCTCCATAGATGATAGCAATAACCAAGTATATTTTAATGTTCAATTAGCTTATGACTTTAAGAGTTTTACTAAAATTCAGCATCAAAGGAATATTATGAAAAGTTAATGTTTAGACATAAAATGCTGAACTCTCTGCATGGACTTCAGAAGCTGAAATACAATGTCACATTTAATTTGCATCCAGAAGGAGAAATCTTATTTAAAATACTCAGCAATTAATAATTCCATTAAACTTAATGGGGCTATATCACGTAAGTAACTTTGTATTGCCATAAATGTGGGATTCAGTTCAATCCCTGCACTTATTTACAGTTTTTCCCCTTTTAGTTCCAAGGGGAGCTTTCTCTTTAGATACGATATGAGTATGTCCTCGAATCAGGAAGTGCAGACCATACTTATGCGTGTGTCTTCAGTGAGACCCTGGGATTTTTCCACATAAACCACCAGACTCATAGGAAACTGAAGTCGTTATCAGCACAGGACTCTTTAAAACTAGGTTACAAGCACTCCTACAGATTTACAGCATTACAGCTCCAGTAACTTGCAAATCTCATTTCAAATAAGATAATAACTACTTGGAAGAACGTATGGAAGCATTCATGTCAAGCAAGACTTAAAACATCTGGAGGCATATAGGTAGGTCAGCTTGGAGACCTGGCACAGTAACTGGAAAGACTCTTACAATTAAAAGCAATTGATCCAAAACTTTTTCTCCAAAAACAACAATAAGCAGCGTCTTAATAAGCAATAGTACTATCACTTCCTTTCTGAAGCCTTTTTATCAGTTTGTAACATCCTTCCAAAGCATTCTTCAGCATAGCCCTGATTGTATCTTACCTTTTTTCACGCAGTGTAGGGAATCCACATAATGGACCTGATGACTGGATGTTACTCAAATGCAGGGGGAGCCAGGACTAGATATTTATTACTACAGTTCTTTCCACTCAGAAAAAGACTCAGCTTTTGAATAAAAGACTTTCCTCCTCCAGGAACAGCAAAACTTCTAGACTGAATTTTTAACAATTAACTCTTAGTGTGTCCAAGAGCTAGAGTCCTTCCACGCCCTCTCTCTGCTATCAGTCTACCTGACACACCTGCTAAGCATACCACAGCAAATAACAAGTTACACAAACCGTACACAAGCCACAAACATCTCCTATGATATTACTTGGCTACCTATGAAGAGTGGAAAATATATTCCTACCACTTAAACTAGATGCCAAGTTACAAATCACACAGGCACATCAAGCTTTGTCACTGTTCACACTTGCTTGCTGTTTCAACATACCTCTTTTACCCTTCTCTCTGTTTGTCTCCATGTGACTTTATACAAGCAACTCCTGCAAATGAAAAACAGCTTCTCGCTCATCTACCAGGCGCTATGTTATCTCAGAAATTACTCTTTAAAGCCCAACTTGTCCAGTTATTAATTTTCCCAAAACAAGCATTGAAGTGCCATCCTTATCAGCTGCAGACAGAAGTAACCATTTTGCAAAAATACAGTCTGCCATTATCAGTAGAACTGTATTTTCTGAGCATCATCTGATGAACAGCCTCATCTCAAAATCTTTCACTTATTCCCAAATTCTTTGGCAGGGGCAAGTGGGTACTGTCACAGTTAACCACAGTTAATTCATCTCAATAAAGTATTAGAATTTGACGCTATTCAGGTTTATAGTTATTTTTCACCTTCACCTTTGTAAGCTTAATACTGTTCAAATTGCTTGCAGCATTGCACCAATATAGAAGTTGTAGTACCTAATAGGAGTTTACAGCCATTTGCAAGTTGTGGGGGTTTCTTGTTCACCAATTCTCATGTGAGCAATGCAAACAAAATCCTGGGATTCCACTTAAAACCATTCACTCCAGGCATATGCTCACCTAACCCAAACAGATCATTCATAAAGCTACTTTTGGTAGAAGTTAACATACCAATTTTCCATCTGTACCACAAACATCTAGAATTTGAGTGCAATTAAAAAAAAGAGAGAAAATAAGAAATAATGTGTGAATACCTGTAAAAGTGAGAAAAATTGCCTTTGAAGGTCAGCTACTGCTAGAGAAAATCTATCAGAACAGTTTACTTCACAAAATAATGATGATCAAGGATGAGGGATCATACAAAGCCTTTTGGCTGCCATTGGAGACTCCAAAAAGTATTGGGTTCTTCTGAAAATCTACTTGAAGATTGTTCTGCGCTAGTGTTTTCATATGCAAGGAATTTTCTTGTAGGATTCAAATGAAATAACTGCACAAAATTCTCCTGCTAGCATGCAGTGTATTTATAAACCTGAGAGGAAATGATCACAAACCAGAAGCCATTACCACATTCAAGAAGGCTGTCAAAGCAAAACAATAGTAATGTCTCCATTTCATGTTGTGGAAGACATATTTTGCTGTGCCATGTTTTCAGTTTTCATTTCCTTTCCATCAGAAACAAACACAAGCGCGCCCAATCTGAAGTATCTAGGCTAAGATGCAACTAAAATGTGAGAGTTCTGATGGCTATATTAATCATTTGCTAGAAACAGGATACGCGAGAGTGACATTTGCAAACAAGAAAGAAAGAATCAGAGAAAGTTTATACAATACCACTTGCCAGAGATTACCAACTGTTATAGTTAAAGGAAAAAAAAAGCCACCCGCACTCATTATGTAAAACCCAAAACTTAACATATTTTGTGTTTCAGTATAAAATAAACTCAAAACAAGATCACAGTGAAGATTTCCTATGATCCAAACACTTTCCTAAAACATCTTGCCTGCAAGTAAATGCGACTTCATTAGATATACAACAGTGGGTTTTCAACTTAATTTTTTCTTTGGCTTTCATTGAATAATCTAAACTTCAGGAGGTAAACAAAATTAAGCAAAATGTGAAAAACTAACATAAGTTTCTGCTTATCTCATCCTTGATTTACGTGCATTACCTGCAGGATTTTCTATTAACAGAAAAGCAGGCTTGAAAATGGTATTGTTATACTCAAAACAACAAAGATTAAAACAAGGCAGTAATCTTCCCAAAGACAAGACAGTGGTAACTTTGAGGAAACCACTATAAAAGCAGTGAACACAGATTACATTAGCTAACTCCTATACTTGTATTGAAGAGATTTAAAAGAAAAAAAAAAAACAAAACACACCACACATAACAAAACAAAAGATTAAGATCTTTAGAACTCCTCACTTCTTCATGTAACTATATTACTAAAATGTAATACGGAAAAGCAGAGGCAAGTTTCCTACATCAGACAACAGGAAGTGTATCGTCAGGTCAATACGGAGGAAGAAAACAACTGTCCTCAAAAACATATCCTGTCATGGCCACCAGACTAACCTTTTCCAGATCAAAAAGCACATCTTTGAGGAAGTGCAGGCAAGTACATTAGGCTTTCTCCCAGTTAACAAGCAAATATTATTGCCAAAGTTTAGATTTTTTTTCAAGACAATTTTGAAAACAGACCATGGTACCTTTCTATGGTAAAGTAAATAAGCTACTTATCTCATTCTCAGTATGACCAAACTAATGATCAACAAAACCTACGTGGTTGAATAAGCAGGAATTTCATTGGTACGAATCAAATATCAGTTAGCTTTAATTTGTGCAATTAATCTAACAAGGACGAGACAACAGTATTTCATGATATTATAACTCAAATTTTGGAAGTTGGACACTTTGAAGTAAGCAGTTAATTTAATTGCTCTTAAAATAGATGATAAATCTTACTACCCATAACTGGCAAACTTAAGAAAATAAGCAATTACTGCATGTCATTTAAAAGTTACATTTCCTTCAAAAAATTACCATAGTTAACATTTGACCCTCTGCCAAAACAGCTTTCAAAGTCTACATAGGAAATAATTCAGGGCACATGACAGTTGCAGATGCAGCTGCGCGAGTGAAGTTTCAGTGAAAGCAGCTATAAAGAGATAATTTCACAAATAACTTTCGAAACTACAACTGCTATTGTTTAAGAATAGCTAGGAATCGGAAAACGTACAGGTTGCTGTGCTGCTTCATCTTTCATTAGGTCTTCATAAACCTCCCCACCTTCATCTTCTCCATAAACACAGTCGTATAACTCCTCATCTTCATCAACACCAGTTTCACTGAAAGGAAAAGACAATTAAAAAAAAGCTGTGCAGCACAGGCTTATTACCATCAGCTCTGCAAGGGATCACTCCTCATAGGAAAAGATCTCTAAAGTAAATGAACAGATTAATTAATAGAACTATCTAATGAAAAGAACTCATTAAGGTAAATTAAGTCCATTAATCTCTCCTCAACGCATTTAAAATACAGTTGTACAAAATCAACACAACACTGAAGACTGCATGAATTTGGAACTATACAGGAACTAAATCAGGCACCAAAAGGAGCTTGTCAGGATAGTTTTGTCACGAGGTATTGTCCAGCTGCTCCCTTCTCCCAACACATCCAGTGAAGAGGAGCTGTCTCTTCCTAGTGCTTGGCATACCACTGCACTAGTACATGTCTCCTTCCTGTCTAAAGAGAATATTACCTGGCATAAAACACGCTTAAGACTGCAGAGCCAGCAGCTGACAGTCTGTGCCACCACACCATAAGCCAGTATCTTGATCACCTCATGGCAACCTTTAGCTATCCAAAAGTGAAAAAAAGCAACCTTTCCTGCTAAAAAACAGACAGTTCAACACAACACAGTATGCACAAAAAAGTGTCCTCCTATTACCAGGACTACACAAATGCCTCAGCGTAAAGTCAATGATCAACTGTACCCTCAGCTAATTTAGCTTCATAAGAGCCAGTCCTGCTTGGGTTTTGCCTGCTTCGCACTAGAACCATATCAAGGCTGTAATACCTCTTTCACCCACATTTCTTCAGGTACATGTAAAAAAGAACTCCAGAAGACATTGGAGAGTCCAGTCATAATAATCCAGAAACTTGATCAGGTGTGCTGATAATTTTGAGATTTTTACTGTTGGAAGGCAGCACTAAAATCCTTTAGAGTAAAAAACAAACCGAAGATTGGTTCACTAGAACTTTGAAGGACAACCATTTATTTAAGTGGATTGTCAATACTTAGGAACAGCACATCAGAAGCTCTACTGGCAGAAACCAATAATTTCAAAGCAACCAAAATGAATGAGAATTGCTACCAACATAGTTACCACGCAGATTGCTTGGAAATGCCAGACAAAACCACTATGTCTATACTCAGGACCTATATACAGAAACCAAATGATTTTTTTTATTTCTCTAGAAATAAATCTAGAAAGCTCTGGTGCTTCAGGTTAGTCTAACATCTCAGCTTGTACCAGTGGTGATGGTGTGCTAGCATTTCTCATTGCACACCAGCAGCTGTGTCAGATGCAACACAGACAGACTCCATCTTACCACATATGCTCCAGGAATAAAAGCTGGTAAAAAGGCAGAGTAAGGACAAGAACATTTAACTGCTACAGCTCTTTCTGTCAGAACATCTTACATTCATTCTAAATTCTTTAGATACCATTTAAACTCGGGGAAAATTAAATTTATTTTAGTCAAATACACATATTAACTAAGAGAAACTAAAAATGTGAGCCATTTGCAGCATTCACTGGCACGTTTGTTTCTTATGAAGAGACTACTTCTTGAATTGCTCCCTCCACAATTGAGACAGCATGTAACTATCACATTTCAGTGAATAATATTTGTAATTTGATGCAAAAGAAGAGCTACAAATCTCAATTTCTTTCGTAGGATTTGTTAACTTCTTTTTTTTAATGAAGGACTGTTTCCTAGTACTGAATTTGTATAACTATTTAAGAACTGTCAGAAATACTATTTTCAAACAGTGCTAATGCCACCGTATCTACAAGATGTGGACATCACCTCTAGCCCACTTGGGTCCCAGAGTCTGAGCCTGCAACTCCTGCCTTCTGCACATTCAGCCATAGAGAGCGAAAAGCAGCTATCTATGAGACAGCCAGTCAGCTGCAGGAGACAAGGATGAGCTTTGCAGGGAGGGTGACAGACTGAGCAATGCCAACCATGGTGGGGTTTCACTTCTTTCCAGGCAGTAAAGAAACAAATCCACCCTATGAACTGCAGCTACTTAACGACATTACAATGTAGCCAGCAACATAGAATGTCACCAAAGCCAAGATAGAGCCAGATGAACACCAGAGAGCTGAGCGCTGGTGAAGTTTGAGCTTTAGGACAGCAAGCTCTGATGCCAGCTTTTGTCCAACATGATTTGTAATAGATCTTGACAGATCCTAGCCATAGGATACAAGAGTTGTTCTTCCTGACTATTTTTTACGCCCAGATGTCCAGTCTGCAGTCTACCATTCAATACTATACAGTATGTCCATGTCCATTTTACTTTGTGAAAACTGGCAATGATTAATAATCCTGCAAACACTTAGCCAGAGAGGTAAACATGCTCATAGGAAGAATTTAATTGACTTTAGGGAACCAACCCACTTGAATTATGATCCAAACGTGTCTTCTTTGCAAGTTCAAAACAATTTCCTTGGGTCCCTTACAACTGATACTGTAGTTCCATGAAAACATTCTCATAGTACAGACAGATAATTAAAAAATGCATTCATGATGCACTTTGCTACCAGCACCCTCTATGAAATATGCTTCCTTACATATATAAATGTATTACAATCATTCAGATAAGCTTTCATAACTAATTCCTCCTGGTCAGCATAGTGGCTAATCAAATCTTTTCACATGAAATAAATATCCCATTCTCATTAGAACTATATATTCTATATTAATGTAAATGAATAATAAAGATATTATTCATATAAATTATAGCATGCAATTGAGAGCTAAAATCTTTAATTTAACTAAAGATTACAACGTACTCTATTAAATCAGGAAGACCTTTGTAGACATCTTCATCATCAACACTTTCTTCTGTTGGGAAGGGCCTATAGAAAGAAAAATGGCATTAATTATAGACAACACTAGTCTAGTGACAGAGTGGATTTTTGTTTGGTTTCTAAAATTTTCACAAAGATTACTGTATGTTAATGTGTTTGCACGTTCCTCTCTTTCTCTGATGAACAGCATAGGTGTATTTAGACTTCTATATATGAAGTGATACTTAATATAATAAAATACCCTACTGGGTGGGGTTGTTATAAATCGCCACTAATACCCGTCATTGTCAGTTTTTCAGCTGAGATTATTAACTACTCTTTTTAGCATAGGACATGGATTACAGGACTGGCTAGGGAATTTTGTCCATGTTTTACAAACATCATCCATTCATACATGATAAGGCTGCTGAATTTAACCATTCAAAAAGATGGATAACACCAAAACATTTAGTCTCTCACCTTCTCTCATTGCCCACAATTATAGCTCATGAGGTTAGGTTCAGTTGGGGATTTTTTGCTTCTTTTTGAAAATGAGAATCTCCCAAACTTAGCAATTTTGCTGATTTTTAGAAGAAGAAGAAAGAAAAGAAAGCCCTTTGTCTTTACATAGATCAGCACTGCATCAGCCTGACTTAGAACCCATGTGTCACAATCATCACACAAATACTGTTATACTAACTGCTCATTTGTTCACCTTGTGTTTCAGCACAAGAAGTAAATATAGTTCAGGCACATCAGTTAAGCATACCAGAGGTTGAAGATACGCCTCAGAGCTCCTCAGAGGTCCAGAGCCTTGGTTGCCTGCCCACTGGGCAATTTGATTTACAACCAGAGAAGTCCTTACTGGTGGACACCACCTTTACTGCCTCTAACAACTTTCTAAGGAGCATCATGCAAGACGCATTATTCCCACCATTCACCAGGGCAGTAACATACCTTATTCCTGTGCCTAATGCAATAGGAGTGCGAGAAAGTTTTGAAAGCGTTTCTATGACCTGGAGAAGAAGAAAAGAGAAATCATGATTAGTTGTAGAACAGAAGCAATAAAACCTTTTGTTCTCTATTGTTTAATTATCAGCAACATCATTTCACATCAAATGATATAAACAGACACAGAATCTGACTGTACTGCACTTCCACAGATTTCCGATGAGCTGGTCTCCAGTGCTTTTGTACTAGGAGATGTGATGGGAGCACAAAGAGAAGAAAAGAGTAATCTCTAATTTACAAGTTTAGCACAAGTAAAAGCCAAGTTAAGTGGATTTAAAACCAGGTCAAGTATGCCATACATTAGATGTTCAATGTACAATTCGACCCAGATGCAACTGTAATCATATTTTATCAGACTGCTCTGAAGATTTTTTTTTCCCCTAACTGTAGCTCCAGAAAGAAAATCCTTATGTATTAATTCGCGCTTTTCCAAACACTGGCCAGAAGAGGGAGCCAAATGCCAAATCAGCAGAAAGCCGCCTTTTTAGGACTGGCTTGCAAGGGAAAGGTAATCTCTTATTATCAAAACAGATAAAGCAGCGGCACACTTGAGTTCATAATTTCATTTCTTTTTAGAAGATGGCAGCAGTCTGGAAGATGTCATTCTAAGAAAATACCTCCTCTAAGTGCAAAAGGTATAATAATAATGGAAATAAGAGAGGAAGAACATTAGGAAAGGTAGAATACATGTACATAAGTCACAGAGTTTTTTGCTGTCAGCTATAATAATGTAAGACTAACTTGCACTCTGCCTAGCATGTTCTCTCTGTCACAAATACTTTCTCTTCTTTGGAGCTCTATCAGATTGACAAGTCTTATTGCTGGAGAGAGAAAAAGAGCCAAACTGACACCATCTGAATTTCCATAGTTCCAATGACAAGGTTCCCCTGAACTTCAGAGAAGTTTCAGGCTGGGTCTTTACAACTTAAAATCCAAATTAAGCTGAAGTGAAATTTCTAAAGGAAGTTTTTATTGGTAGTATCAAAATTCAGTATAGCAATTCTACATTCCATGGGCATTTGAGCATAATCTCTACAATTTAAATTGTTTATTTTTGAAGTTCTAATTACAAGACTGACTTGACCATAAACCACAGAGTTCAAAGGACATCTCTCAAAGGAAGGGCAAGGACACATTTACACAGGAGAATGACAAAGTAAATGCCACAGAGAATAATCACCAACTACAGAACTTAAACTAAAGTTACAAAGCCTCCAAAGTGAACCAGGTCTCGTATCCACATTAGCACAATTCTGAATGAAGTTATACTACTCCTGTGAAAGGAACATTTTGGGTTCATTTAAGCTGCTATGAAAATTAATGTCACAGCAAATCTGGTTTTGCCTTACAGAGAAGTCAAAGAATAATAAAAACAAATAAATATGCTATGAACAATCAAAGGTGCAGGCATATCAATTCCACTACAAATAGAAGAATTGCAATACAGCCTAGCCTAAGTTTTGGAAATTACAAACACAAGTTGTTTGAATTAACAATAAAGTTAAACTATTTCACATTAAGTCAAAAGGTCAAAAAGGAAAAAAAGACTCCTTCAAAAAGTCTTGCTGTCCTGGGGAGTTCTGGTTTCCATACTAGACAAGAACCTGCCTCTGCACACCTGTGAGAATCCCAGTGCAAGGACTGCCACATAAGACAAGACACTGTAGGAAGTTAACTGAAAATTAAATAGCTGGCAAAATGATCTGTCCTGACAGATAGGTCAACACTGACTGGCAAAATCACAGGAGAAGAGGTTTAATGATTATCAAAACAGAGGGGGGCAAGTCTGGTGAACTAAATAACGCTTTCTTGTTTCAACATGTTATTTCCCAGCACACAGAAAATCTTTTGCAAACTATTCCACCCACTCAAACACTTTTCCTTAGAGGGATTCTCACTTATCTAGCATAATCAAACCCAGTAGAAGTATGGGGCTTACTCTTCACAGCTAATTTATGGTTGCTTCAAGATAAAATGAAAAAGATCTGTACAACAAAAAATACGGATTTTAGGAAGATAACTAGCAAATGTTATTCCCAAAATGTACCACCAAATTACATTTCACAGGTATCAATATGAACACAAACAAAATCTAGACTTAGAAACTAAGAGGAACAGCAAAACTTTTTCAGGAACTGATGGGAAATCTTTGGCCAGGGGCTGGAGGGAAAACAACCTTCCACACTGTGGAAGCAAGGAAAGTGTTTATGAGAAAATGCGCATACAGAATATGAGAGAGAAAGGAACTGTGTGACTAGAAAGAAGACTACTAATAATTTTCACTGCTAGAGAAGGTCCAGCACTGCAGAAAGAGCAAACTTACATGCTAGGAAGCCAACAGGCAGATTTCTGTCAAAAACTGAACAGTGGATAATCCACTGAGAAGAAAATGGCAATCATCACAACAGCTGCCAGTATCTCATTAGATATACACTGCATTCTCCAGAAGAACATGAAAAGGCATGGCCATGCTGGCATCACAAAAGGGGAAAGGTCTTGGACAGAGATCGCTATTCCTCTATTTTGAAATAAAACAATTAAGAATTTAAGACAATTAACCACACCAGTGTGTATTTAAGATTGAAATACACAACTGAAGAGAGACAAATTCCACAAAATAAAAGGCAAAGCTTGTCTACAAAGCACAGCTTAAAACAGTGCTCTGTCAAGAAACAGAACTGTTTCTACTGATGGGTCTTTCTTGCTGCTGTGGTTTCCTTAAAGAATTCTGAGAGCATGTCAGAAATACTTACACAAGTAATCATATGTGAAACTCCCACTTCTGGTCAACACACTATTTCAACATAAGATAGATGTAAATGTATTTGCTCCAACATTAAATGGGGCACAGAGATTCTACTTCCACATGACATTTCAGTGTTTTGGTTCTGAGCCACTGCAGGAACTTTTTAACAGTTCCTGAATTTGTAAGTCCATGGGGAGGGCTGCAGTTATGTATGGGCCAAGTTGCCAGAAAAACAGTTTCAAAAGACATTCATCAAAACAATCAAAGCAAACTCTGCAAAATGTCGGATTTTCAACAAACTGACAAAGAAAGACTCAGGAGTTTTTCAGAATAGTGCTCGTTTGAACAGTTAACATGAGGGAAGCTATAATATAGTGCAATTCTGAACTCCAAAATTACAGTGCACCATACACATGAAGTCTGTAACATTCAATTTAGTACTTCTCATGTACTTTTTTTGCTTTGCTCTCTTCCTTTCAGCAGAGCTTTAATCCATTTTACTCATTGAACCCTAAATGACTGGCCAGTTGTCTTCCACAGCAAGCACTCTGACAGATGCTCCCGAACCTTTGAGGCTAAACTGGATCTTAGCTGAAGTGCAGAAGTATCACTCCTTGCTTCTACAAAGTCCAGAACAGGGCTTCCATAGCTGCCTCTGCTCTGCAACACACATGTACAAAGGGCTGTGGGGCCTTCACAGCTATTACCAGGACAGGTAGGGAAAACTAAATGCCAAGCAAAGATTTGTAATTATGTTCTGGCTAGCTACAACACATGAAAAAAGAAATATTCATATTCTAAAACATCCTGCAACGACTAAATCCGTTCACACTGGAAAAGTCAGTAACACTGTGACTCTCCTGCAATGAGTGTGAAAATGGGAGGTGTTAGCAAGAGACTTTCAAGCATAAAAGGAAGCCCCGCCTGCACTCGCCTCCATATAGCACCTTCACAGTGACTAATGCCCTTAGACAGAGGTTAAGCAATTCTTTAGAAGTCCCATCAAAGCCACAGTCGCTTCAAGAACATGTGAACAGCCAAGTTTGTTTTTCAGTACGTAGCAAGTTATGCAAAATACGACACGAAATTAAAATCTACAGCCCTGTAACAGGAACCATACCTCAGCCCATGCCCCAGTGAGTGGCTCTGCTCCTCAGTCATGTTTTGGGTACAACAGTCTCACACTAGACTTTTTACTTCATGAAGTAGCCTAACAGCAGGGGTTTTTTTTGGCTTGGTATTTGTTATCGTTTCACTTGACTTACTGTTGCAGGTCAGACTCTCCAGTTTATGTAAGCACTTTCATATCTCTCACCAAAATGTTATTTTGCGATTTTCTGCAGCTATACTCTTCAGTAAATCACACCAGATATTGCTACACATACTTACAGCAGCAGTACACTAGAGGGACTATTTTACTTCTTTCCATAGCAGTGGTATGTCTGAGTTTAAAATGTGCCTTATTAAGTATTTTGGTGGGGGTCACTTTTTAATCTTGTCTCTTAAAACAGAACTTGTAAATTATGCAGTTCAAGAACAAAGTATGCTTTAAAAGTACTTTTCCATTTTTAGAAGAAACAGAAGTAAGTCATTTTACAACTCTCTCCCCAAGCAGACATTTCCTTCCTGTTGACAGCTGCTGTCAGGATGAGGCCCATGTTTATTTTTCTGATGTTTACCTAAACTAAAACCATGAAGTGATCAACAAATGTTGACAGCAACAGTTTCATGCCAATAAAACCTAGAAAGACTCACTTGTGGGTTAGATCTTCAAAGCAGTTGTTTCCACGTATTCACTTAAATCAGGATATGTGTTTCTAAGACACAGTAACATCACCAAGAATTCATAACCATATACATATCAAGTCTTCTTTTAAAATCTGGGCACCTAGCTTACTATTTGAGTGTTACATTTCCTTGAAAACTTTGCTTTACTCTCTCCCTTGAAGCGAATTTATTCTGCAGATACATAGAAACAGATCAGCATAACAGAAAGCAGTTATTTGCCAATGAAAAACATTTCCAATACCAGTTCCAGTATTTCCAATACTTTTTTACATGCTGCTTTTTGATATATGCACCTGAGTTTCTCCCCAAACAGGTCTTATTTTACTTTGTCAAATTTGGGGAACAAAACAAATAAAAAAAAAAAAAACAAAAACCAAACAAACAAAAAAATCTTCACTTATAAAGGAAAATTAATCCTTCAGAGAGTTGACAAGCTCCCTGGCTAAGTTTTGTCTCCATTCCAGTCCCTGGATTAGAAGAATGATCCTGAGCACTCTTTCGTTGAAGAAAACTTCAGATCTCTAATTACATGTCTAATATGCCCCATTAACAACTGACTTTGAAATAGTTCTGTTTGGTTGGCTGACTTTCAGTTACATAGAAGTCCAGCAGTGTAAATACTATATAAAAATAATATCTGTTTTACGCTTAGTTGTAACTACTCTTAAGCTGAGAGAGCCTGGTAGCTGCATAAGACTGGTTTCGATACCACCATCTCAAAGGAAACTAGAGTGGCTACTTGCTTTCTTGGAGAAGTAAGCACACCTGTATTTTGTTATTCAGAAAGAAGGATGTTTTTCTGTCCATGCCTGAATGGATAGAATCTGCATGTCTTAGCATTCTTCACTTTTGTATGCAGCACCACTATAATTAACCCTTGTCATTTTAAGAATCCATTCCTTCAAAAGCCTGTCTCAAGGACAATTAAATTTCCATTGGTATTTGCTCATTTAATACAGGATATGTTATAAAAAATAAATACTACACTCCATTGTACATGAGCTTCTAACTTGTTTCCAGGTAAAATTTATCAGCAAGACAACCATGAAGACAAAATGGTTACACATACTTTAGAATACTTATCAAGGCTACGTGACATTTTCTGTGGTTTTTCCTCACTTCATAACCTTAAAACTTTGATTGAAAGAAGAGCATATTGGTTTTGATATGACAACTGCCAGGGTTTAATTTAGTAGGAAAAATTCATCCTATAGTCTTTTAGAGACTCAAGAGTATTGAAAAGGTAGGGAGTCTTGAGATATGTATGTGCACATATTAATTATTTGGAAATATACATACACTGCCCAGAGCTCTGGGCAGATTATGATAAACAAAAAGCTAACGCAAATAGAAATCCAACATTCCTAGAGAAAAAAAAAAAAATATATGTACAGTCTGTGTCACTAGTGTAAGGCTCTCACAAGGCCAACTCCAAGTGTCTTATATCCAGGATACTTCAAAGCCAGAACTGCTACTCATGCCCACATGCTGAGTGAGCTTTCATTAACCTGTCTTCAGTCATACATCAGATTGGAGGGGAAATGGGGAAGAGAAAAAGATAAACAATCATTTTATGTCTCTGTCACTCAGAGATAAGAGGAAACTAATACACATAAATATATTATCAAAAGACTTACACTAAAAAAAAGGTTTATCATTTGCTACTCCGTAGTTTAACAGGCCCCGGACAACCCTGGATCAATACTTCATTTGGCTCAGAACTAGGAGGAAAGTATCTTAATATTGAACCAAAAGACCTCTAGGAACAGTTACATTTACAGTTAACTTGTTTGACAAATGTGAAAAAAGACATGTAGCCAGAAAACTCCACAGTGATTACACAGCTGCTGGCCTAATGAGTGTATTATTCCAAGTAAAGGGTGTTAGTAAATTAAACTGAACATTTTCTCTCAATTTGCCTTGTTCTGGCATTGTGTTAGAACTCTGTGTTGGTCCAGGTTAGTTTTAATCAAACCACAAGCCTCTAGGGAAGGAGAAAGAATGAGAGTTTTTTTTAAAAAGCCAGAATAAATGAAAACTCATTAAGAAAAAAAAAGGGGGGNAGTAAATATTGCTATGGCACACACTGAAATGTTGAAGTCGTAGACACAAACATGTGAAACACAGTTTGCAGCCTTAGCACCCACACCAACATTTCCTTAGGAACACATCTCCAGCAGGCAGAAATAGAATAGCCTGGTTCTGATTTCACATATATCACAATACTGATTTTCATCTCTCCAAATAATGAAATGCAAGCTTTAGCAGTAGAGCACTGATAGCTGCAATCCAAAGGAAAGTCATAAACTTCCCCTCCACAGGGATAATCATCAGCTGCGGGACGCTGCCTATTTCCTCTCCGACATCAACTTCAGCTACCTTGATTCTGGCATCTCTTGTCCATGTCCATTCTTCCATTTCCACTGGACTACATCCTCAGGAAATACACCTGAGAATTACTCCATCCTTCTTTCCCATCAAGGCTTAGTGCTGGCATAGTAGCACCAAGGACAACAGCCCAATTGTCCCAGCAGAACCACAGCAGAGAAACGCACAACCCTGAGCAAGTTTTTTGTGACTGACAGGAGCCTGCCAGCAACTCTAAAAAACAGTTTGAAACCAGGTGCCAAATGCTTTTAAGCAGAGGCAGTGAGGGTAACTGCAAAGGCTGGTGTCGGCAGTCATGCGCGCTTCCTCCAAAGACAGAGCCCCAGCTGCCAAGGAGAGCTCAGAGGTGGTGCTGCACTGCTGGGGGAAGCGTGTCTGGCTCTGGGCACCACACCTCCACACATGCAGTGCCCTAGGGAAGTCTCAGCTTGTCTCCATTCTCTCCAGTGTCTCTTCAGTGTCTTCATGGATAAAGCAGCAAGAAAGTCTTTCTCCAGACAAAAAAAAAAAAAATTAGCCAAGACAAAAAACCTCGTGGGTGTCACCTCTTTCTGTTTGTAGATAAGCTAACTACAGAGATGCAAACTGCATCTCTATAGTTCCCCAGGACTTCAAAAGCCCTGATGAACCAGCAACTATAAAAGATGCAACAACTTCTGCAAAGCCTTGTAAGAAGGAGAGGAGAGGGGAGGCATGGAGAAAGGCTGTTTGGCACCAGGAAGGCAAGCAGAGCCAGACAGACTTAGCATAATTTTTAATAAAACAACAGAACAAGACCCCAAACAAACACACAAACACCACTCTGGAAGATACAAAAGGACAGATGACTTGATGTCCAAAAGGATAGGTTAAGGCTGGCCATATTTTCCCCTTTTAGTAAAAATAGCACATCCGACATTATGTTACAAATACCCAAAACCGAAGAGTTCTGTTGTTGTTTTCTTTTCACATCTCTAAACTACACAAAGCAACACTTGCTACCATACTTTTTACACCACAGAAGTAAAGTATCTATAGGGCTTTTCTCCAATACAGTAGTTAAAATAAAAACAAATGTGGTTTCCAAAAATAGGAAGGGGCAGGTTGGACCTCTCACTAGCCAACTCCCTCCACTACCCTTTTTGCACACTGAACATTTTTAACATTTTATCCCTTTTAGAAAGAGTGATAGGCATGATCACACAAACTCCTGACTGGAACACTGGGACTGGCAGATGTAACTACACAGGACTGCATACACGACTCCCAAACAGTAATTCGAAGAAGAAAAAAAGAAAAGAAAAAAAAAGCAAAAGACACACCCATCCCACAAAAAAAAAAAAAANAAAAAAAAAAAAAAAAAAGAAGAGAGATTGAAACAAAACTGAATGCTCTCCAAGAATTCGTAAAACTCAATGCCATATTATTAAGACTATAATGAACAGCATTTTAATGATCAGTATCCAATTACGGACACAAATGTATACACATCAAACAAAAACTGCTTAAAATCCCTTTTTTTTCAACACTTAGGTCAGTGACAAGGCTACAGCTGCTAGTCCAAAAGCATGAAAGGTTTCCTGGACAGTTCTGCTCTTTAAAGGAACTGAAAGAGTCCAAACTGCACAGTCCTGTTGATCTCTTGGTTCGTTATGTCCAAAAGGCCGAAAGACTCACCAAAGCAAGCACTGCGGAGGGAGCTTTTCAGCAGCCGCTTCCTGTCTGCAGCTCGTGGTTTTGCTTCTATGAATACCTTCCAGCCCTCACCATGCCTTCAGGAGGGTTAGCTTTGGGTTCGGGTTTTTTCAAGATGTTGCTTCAAGACTGACAACCGTAATTCAAGCCCTACTGTGATATAAACACAGCACTTGAACACTGCAGCTAGCAGCATGAGTTCAGACTGCCTTCAAGCATATTATCCTTGTAAAAAACAAGGAATGAAATGTGATTTTGTCCTTTCTGGTGCATTTCTTACATTTCCAGCTCCCTTCATAATAAACTTCATAAGGATAACCTACAAACAGCACCTCCAAACTGTATTCAGGTTTAATCAAGCAGTCACTTTCAATGCTTTGTAAACACTCTTACGATGATATCACTTTTTTTTTTACCATGTAACGGTCATAACACTAAACAATCAAGGAAAACCCACCTTTTTCCTGCATTTTAATATAAACAATTTTTTCCTAAATGTAAGCATCCATTTAAAAATTCTTAATGACAGGGAGATTATCAAAGGTGTTAAGACTTGGAAGATTTTTTTTTTTTAATAGGAATGTACATAAGTGAGTGCTGTGTGTTTTTCAAAGTTACTTTTTTTGCCACTGTCCTTTAACAGATTTCAAAAGACTATTTTTACATGTTTGAAAAGAACAAGCAAATTCTCTAAACTCCAACCACCTGTTTGTACAGTATGTATACATTTTGGGTGTTCTTGACCTTGGATGTTTAAAATTAGCATACAAATGTTTTAGAAGGAAACAAACGCTTTCATATTTGTTATTGATTGCGCCTTAAATACTGTTTTACGTAAGCATCCCGGAGCTTAAGTGACATGTGGTTTCTTCATTCCCACTGTATTATTTCACTTCAATATTTAAACTGATTCCATGTCAATTTTGATACTAGCAAGAAGGATATTCGGAGAAGACTGCACAATGAAGATTTTCTTCCTCTCTTCTGCTAAAAGCAGGGGAAGATCTTTCTCTTCCTGTATTAAGTGAACCAGTCACTGCCACGCTTCTCCCTTTTCTGAATTTACTTTAACCATTGACTATATAAATTCAGTTAGAGCATGGTTTTGCTGAATAGTACCAAGCCACACTCGAACCATGAACTGAATTTACTCCAGTACACAATCACTGAAGATAAGGATGTTTATTAGGGGTAAACACACAGTATGTCCCCTTATTCTCTGCAAGAAAAAAAGAAAAAAATTCCCCAGCTACAGTAGGCAGTGCAAAGGGAAGTGAGTTCTCTTTGATGCAATTACCCTCCAACTCGATCACAGCGGCCTACAAAAGCCCAAAGCAATCTTTCAAGCCTCACACTCTCAAGAACTCTCTTCTGTACAGAAGAGATGTGGGATTGGATCAGTCCATCAGAAAAGCACACTACATACTACACAATACACACTACAGAGGACAGCATAACTCACTTTCATTGTCTTCCACTTAAAAATCATGATGTTTGATACAGGATTTAAAAAAAAAAAAAAAAAGTACTTGAGAAGACATCCTGCAATAGAAGTGGCAATACTATCAACTTACATTATAGAAACCCGATAAGAGCAGTGGAATGCAGTGAGAAAAACTTGCTAATTTTATATGCTACTGCTTAATTGTTCTCTTGCTTCATTCCCTTGAAAATGCAGCAGCTTGCAGGTATTATTGTTCTCTGCAGAAAGAGTACTGCACTTCCAAAACACCACTAGAGAACTGCACAACCAAGGGAATGTGGGATTCCTGTCTGGTTTTATTTTTTTAAAAATCTTTGTAATATATTTGTAGTTAACAGCGATAACCTACAAAATACTACTTCTGTGCTACTCAGTGCTTGACTGACACCACACCCTCCTTTGCACTGACACTGATGCTGTCCTTATGCTGCCTACAACAAAATAAAGCAAGTCAGACCTCAGAGAGCTTACCATCTCAAAGTCCAGTTAAACGACAGAAAAGACAGACAAATAAGATTCTTAAGAGTAGTTCAGTTAAAAATACTTTTTTTAAAAATTTTCATTTTATCTAAAACACACATCTCTTTAGGCCAATGCTTCTTCCCAAGCCAGCCACCTACTAACACTGTAAAACACTGTACAAAAGTATTTGAATACAAACAAAACAAAAGCATTTGAACACGAGAATAATGGTAGAAGATGAGGTCTCCTCACCTCCATACCACGCATAACATTATATGAGGTGTTATGCCCATATTACTGAAAAACACAGAGTCATAACCAGATCTCATAACAACCCTGTGTCCCTGGTGCGTGCTGTCCCAAGTCCTTTCCATCGACCAAATATAAAATAGAGGTACATCTTAAGCACTCTATATTCTATGACAAGATGCCATCTCTAGTAAGAGAAAACAATGTTTGCTTTAACTCCTCACGTCTAGGGGGGAACAGGACATATTCATGGATGCTAGGGTTTCAGGCACTTTATTTCTCTTACAGTATTTAAAGCTTTGTTTTTTTCCTATTTTGAGGAATGCTTAATTCTCCTGTTGTATCAATACCTGAAGATGCACAGCAGCCAACATGCCTGATAATAATCTAAAAACTGCAGCACCAGACCAAAACTGCAAAGAGGAATCAAATGTCTTTATAATATATCTAACGATGCTACAATGCTAAGTGGCTCATAGCAGATGTCCTTCAAACAGGCACTTGTTCTTCAGTTTTCAATTTCTGGAGATTTAAAATAAAATCTGAGTTCTTCAAGTACGTGATAGGGATCATACTGTGTATTTTTAGATGTAGATACTGTAATATATAAAAGCAAACCACAGATACCTATCACTAGCCATTTAGTTATACTTAATATTAAGATGTCTCCTGGGATTTCACCAGCACTATTGACTTCAGAATTTTCTGTCCTCCGCCTTGTGCTCTTCAGTCACTTGTTTCTGCCCTGTACTTCAGCTTGCTGTGCTAACCCAGCTGTTAGCATGATCCTGTCATAAACTGCATGGGGGAATTGATATGCAGAGAGAGTGGGAAGGACTGATTTCTTAAAATGTTATTCTAAAGGGCAGGTGAGCTGCTCTGCTTATTTCCCAGCTCAGCCACACCAACAGGAACACGGGCATGACAAAGGGAGGAGAGCAAAATAGAAGCAGTAACTTCTGACATTAATATTGCCTCTTCAAGTACAAAGGACTATACTTCACTTTTACTTGATAGGGTTTATAGGCATTTCCAAATATTTTGTGTGGAATTGTGCTTAAAAGCACTTGTGAAAGGGCACGGGACCGAACACGTCCCAGATTGGCAACAGGTTATAAAACTTCATCTATAGCCAACTTCAGTCCTAATTATTCATGACAAAAGCACCAGAAGCACATAAGAGTTCAGTGAAACTCTTCACATGAATGAGTTGTGCACTTCAGCCCAATATGGTGTGTCCAAACCAAACACAATATCCAGAGTGTTACTTAGTCCCACTACAGTCAATCTCAGCAGAGGCCTAACAGTGAACAAACACAAGATCAGCTGCAGGAAAGCAGATACACCTAGGCAACACACCATGAGTAATGCTGAAAACTGTTCTCTGTCCTTGACAGGAATAAGCTACCAGAAGAGGCCATGCTTTATTAACAACAGGTTCCCATATCTTTTGCAGTCAACACAAAGTCATTTTGGGGAGATAAAACTGGAAAAAAAAACAGATTGCAATTAACCAACCTTGTATAAGCACTCTGGTTTTGTCTAACATACAATAAGATAAATCTTACACGATACCAACATTCTCCTTGTTTGTCATAGGTATTATAGTCTCATTGAAAGACAGTATTTGTGGTACACAGAGTTTAATTTTCATGGGTCAGCTGCCTGGGGTGGGGGATAATTTCAAATATCTAAACCTGCTTCAGGTTATAAAAAAAATAATCAGAAGCTTCCCCATAAGCACAGGTTGGGAGCAAATGTTTTGAAGCTGCAGTCCATGTACAGCAGCAACAACCTAGCTGGAGTTACACCTCTACCTACCCCATTTTTTAATATCAATCCCCAAATCTAAAACAGAGATCAGTTAAAACATATGCAAGTTGATGAATGCTAAACAAAGTGACTGAAATGGAACTCAGTGCCAAAATTTCAAAGAAGCTGCTATGCATTAGTGGTCGTAGCTTTATCCCACACTAACTGTAATGTTTCTTAAAATTGTATCCCTCGATATATCTCACTTTTTATTTAGTAAGCACTAATTTTATTGCTCACAGATATTTCCAACAGCAGAGAAATTCCCTTGTTGCACTCATACCAAAAATAGTAGCCTCAGGGATGAGATAGCATCAAAAACAGTGAAATAAAGCAATGCTTAACTGAGGCAGATACATGAAATGTAATCTTCAGACAGCAGTGAAGTCATAGGGTTTGGACAGAGAGAGAAGTTTTGGGAAAGATGAGAGATGTCAACGGGAGAAAGATGTGAGAAAGGAAGTTGAAAAAGGGAGGGTGAGGCAATGGAGGAAGAGGAGAAATCTCATTCTAAGAAAGTAACGCTGTCAGCTTCTGAAGGTGTTTGAGATGACAAAAACGTCATCTCAAAAACTAGAAAACATAAGACAACTGAAACCAAACCTGAAAAGCAAATGAAATATAAAATGAGAACGAAGAAAGTCATAGTTCCCTCAAGAGTAATTTGTTTCCAAAAAAGATGCTCCATTTTTTCCACAAAAAGGAACAAAAACATCAACATATGAATCTTATTTGTTGGCTATATTAACACTGATAGTTCGTTTTGCTGTAGCTAAGGTACATACAGCCTGCACAGCACACAACAGATTTTATGAGGTGTGTGCATCAGCTCAGTGCAAGGTACAGTGTTTGTTCTGAAGTTAAATGTAAACTTTTGAAAAGTTTGGATTACTGCTGTTCAAGAATAACACAATCATTAAAACCACTCTTGTACAATACTTTCAGATATCACTTGTACAGTAGACTGTGAAAAAAAAGCTTTTAAGACATGTGTTAGAAGAAATGATAATTATTTATTTTCTCTTAAGATGAAGGTCTAGTTCTTGGTCACAATTTAGTGTTACATATGTAGCAAACAAGCCAGGCTACTGCAGTACAAGTTTAATTTTTCAGTAGATTTTCGATTACTGATGTACTTGAGTTTCTTAGTGTCTATGACACTAAGAGCATGCACCACACGGCCTCCATCTTCAGAAGCCTACTACAACTTACTACGATACAACAGAGCAGGCAAGGAAAAAGGGCTTCTGGCAGGATTCACTGCCTTGCTAGCTCAAGGCTCCTCTGGC
The DNA here is from genome assembly GCA_013400335.1 of Eurystomus gularis. Lineage (NCBI taxonomy): Eukaryota > Metazoa > Chordata > Aves > Coraciiformes > Coraciidae > Eurystomus > Eurystomus gularis. The sequence goes on from VZZY01021956.1 coordinate 61,098, forward strand.
TATGAGAAGCTTCACAGCAAGGGGATTTTTCCCTTAAGTGCTAACACAGATCCATTTAAAGTCATCATAAAGTCTAAGCAACTCTGTCAGATGGATTTTTTTCTACCAGCTGAGCAGCTTTTATACAATGGCACCAAGTCACAAGACATTTTTGAGAATGCTCACCTTGCTTTTAACATTTTACCTGACATTATGAAACAAATTTAGAGCTGAATTCCCTTGCATATTCAAAGCTCTGCACTTGCAAATGTGCAAGGAAACGCAAGTTACTGTGACACCATACCGACATGAATGACCAATTTCACTGTGTCTGAGTAAATTGTTTTCAACATCCACATACATAGCAGAACAAGATCTAATATTCCCAAGTAATTAATGACAGGACAAGAGCTAATGGCCCCAGGTTGCACCAGGGGAGGTTTAGATTGGATATCAGGAAGAATTTCTTTACTGAAAGAGTGGTTAGCCATTGGAATAGGCTGCCCAGGGCAGTGGTTGAGTCAACATCACTGGAGGTGTTCAAAAAATGAGTAGATGTGCTTTGAAGTATGGTCTAGTGGTCAGGGAGATGTTGGATGAAGGTTGGACTTGATGATCCTCAAGGTCTTTTCCAACCTAAATGATTCTATGAATCAATAATTAGTAAGTTTAGTAACTTCATCTACTAGCTAGTATCTATTAATGAGCATATTTTCCATGGAATTAAGGGACTAAAGTTTTTAAAATAATCTCATGATTTAGCATAGAAAACAGTTCAACTTCTATGTGAGCTTACATTATTTTCACTTGGCAAAAGCAATACTTTCTCTCAAATGCTTGTGAGAACAGTTGCCTCTAAACCAGCACCTGTATTCATCTTCACTTCCCGTTTCTGGGAAACCACTTGGAAAATAACATTTTCTATTTTCTCTGTCTCAACAAATTAATGCAATAAAGCATCTTTCATACATCCAAGAGAAATATATACCTAAGGAGAAAAAAAGCTTATGCTCACTAACACTTATTCACTCTCCTAAATAAGACACATCTTTTCTCTTAGCCTTAACTAGGAACATCCAGACTACATTCCTAGTTGGCTTACTTCCACATACTCCATCTACTTGAACAGTAGGAGCTGAAGACCTGTCTTTTAGCATCAAATCATGTCTATGTTGTTAAGCACAGGTGCCCAAATTAAACAAACCAATGCATGAGCATCCAAATTAGCTTCTATAAAAACAGCAAATATCATTATCTTAAGCATGCTACTTGTCCCTCCTGAACTAGGCAGAGATTTGAAACTGTACTAGCACTGAACCGTAACACACACACTTGATGAGACCCTCCTGTACACTTCCTGCCTCTCAGCGCTGCCCAGACACTTGCTAGTGGACAAAACAGCAGCAAGAGCGGTGCAGAGAACAGCAGCCCTTGCTGGTGGCAGCTGCCGCAGCAGAACACACACCAGCAGTGTGAGTGAAAAAAGCCAGGGTCTTCTTTCCATCATAACCTGAGCGTCTGAGGGGCTAAGCTGTGCGTGTCCTCCTCCACGCAGAGGGAGAATGGAAGTAACTCAAGTCACTGTAGCGGCCTTGCAGCCTGATTTCACACCAAAGTTTTATACTCACAAAAGGTGATACATTAATAATGATGTCTCAGACTTCCCCTCACCCCCCCAGTTTTATATGCCTCAGACAACTCAGACTGCCAGCACTACATGGAATCTCTGCTTCTGCAAACACACACACAAGCCAAAATGCACCACAAAAAGCACAAATAGTGTAGAACACACTACACTTGCCCACCTTGTGCTGCGCTCTTCATTCAGCCCGGAGCTGTGCATGGGCAGATGACTCTCTTGCTATTTCTACAAAACATTTTCTCTGGGAAGATTTTTATTAGCTTCTGGAGTTCATAACTCAGGCTTCTAAAAAGTGCCATCACTCAGGTACTTTTTATTGCCTTGTTTTCTCTATTCAAACACTGCTAGTAGTTTTCAAAGTCATGTTTGTGAGTACTGATTTGATTAGAAATAGAAAGTTAAATCCTTCTCTCAGATTCAATGCTCTCCAATTCAGTTTTAAATGAGGAATCAGTTCCCGCATCTTGAAATTTGATAAATGAACTCTTGAGAAAGTCAGGAAAAGTAAATCTGGTATAAGTAGAAATTTATGACCACTTATAGAATCATAAAATCATTTAGGTTGGATCATCAAGTCCAACCTTCATCCCAACATCTCCCTGACCCCTAGACCATGTCCCGAAGCAACACATTTACCCATTTTTTGAACACCCCCAGGGATGGTGACTCCACCACTTCCCTGGGCAGCATGTTCCAATGGCTATCTACTCTTTCAGTAAAGAACAACTTCCTGATATCCAATCTAAACCTTCGCTGGCACAACTTGAGCCCGGACAGCAGTTCATACATGCATGCATTGATCAGTATTTGTTACAGACACCAGTACATGAATCACCCCTCTACTGTATACCAAACTACTTTTTAATGTCAACTTTTTTAAAAAATTAAGATAGGAATCATAGAATGGTTTGGGTTAGAAGGGACTTTAAAGATCTTCTAGTTCCAACCACACTGCAATGGTCAGGGACACCTCACAATAGACCATGTTGCTCAAAGCCCCATCCAACGCGGTCCTAAACACATCCAGTGATGGAGCATCCACAACTTCCCTGGGAAACCTGTTCCAATGCCTCACCACCCTCATAGTGAAGAACATCTTCCTTAGATCTAATCTAAATCTACACTCTTCCAGTTTGAAGCCATTACCCCATGTCCTATGACTACAAGACCTTGTAATAAGTCCCTCCCCAGCTTTCTTGTAGGCCCCCTTCAGATACTGGAAGGTTGCAATAAGGTCTCCCCAGAGCGTTTTATTCTCCAGGCTGAAGAAGAAGAAACATGGTTCTAAGAAAAATCCACAGCTCAGAGTTAAAATATCTTTTTGAGTCATTCCACATAAATTAAAACATATTTTATGGCTTGCAAATTTAAAAAACTTATAATCATTTTCTTGAACAATTGTTGTCAAAATTCTACATTCCTTCTTTGCAGCTCTGTTTCAAGAGTTTTAGGGTTTCTTTTCAGTTTAGACAGAGATAATAAAACTTCATCAGAACATCAGTGCTAAGAGTTCTTTTTACTTTCCAGACGTTTGCTGGTACCAGACAAGACCGAAGACTGGTCTGACTGTGCTAGTCGATATATAAAAATATGCTCCAAATAAGATGCAAGAAGAAGCAAACAAAACTACACTTGAAAATGTCTTCTTTAAATTACTGAAATGAAGGAAGACATCCTCATATTCAAGCTCTAGCAAATATGTAAGAGGAAAAGAAGCTGAATTGCAGGATTTCCAATAGAGCTAGTTCTTCTCTTGCAAGTAGTAAATACTTATCCAGTAGGCTGAAATATTTGAAGATGTATTTAAATAAGCTCAGGAATAACAGGACCAGTCTCCTGGTAAAGAACAGACAAAACGAAACTGCAGAAACAAACCTGAAATGCAGAAATGGAAAAGGCCCAAGAAGCACTGTAGGCATGGAGACATACTCCAGACTATAAAGCAAAGTGATGAGAGGCAAAGGATGAAGGCAGCAAATGAGACAAGACAGTGATGAAGCGCAAACAGTTACTAAACAGCAAAAGTGAGTTTAAACATGTGATGAGAGCATAATTAAGTAGAAATGGTGATACAGATTATGTTCTTTACGTGTAAGGCTGGAGCAAGAAAGAACACAGGCGAGCACCCAAAGCCAAACATGAAGGAAGGAAACTGCCACCTCTGCAGCCCAGAGCCTGAGGCGAGTGGTCAGAGCGGTCTGCTCTCTCTACTCTCCCACTTCACCACCTTCTGCTATCTCATCCCTCATCCCTCTTCCATTTCACTCTAATATAGACCAATAAAATATTGTCTATATTACTTCAGAATCAACAAATTTTAAGAAATCCCAGCAAAGCTATAACCAGGAAAGCATGAAAACATTTTATCCCATACATGTCCCATACTTCTGAACTTGCATCACGGGGCAGATGTGCTGCTACTTGGTATGATTATTGCTTTGTTAACATGAAGTTTGTAAGTAGCACCTTTTCCTAGTGTTTGGGAGACTATTCAAGGCACAGATGGACTACTCACCTCTTCCACAAGGGACTTTCCATAAGGGAAACAGACTTAAGGAAATATCTAAAAGCTCTACAATTTGAATAGAAATGTTCTCATGCACTCCCATTTAACTCTGCATCCAGCATCAACATGCTTAGTGCTGCTCAACCAATGGTTAATCTAATTAATCTAACACATACAAAGGCAAGATTTAAAGTCAGTCTGGTTGTGGCTCCTACAGATCCCAAATTTATGCCGCCCACGTGTGGGTGGCAAATCTCCATCAAAAAAGCAAAATGTAAATGTGAGTTACTCTGTAAAAGTTCAAAATCAAAGTGCATGTTACACTTAAGTTCCTAGTATTTGAGCTTTTCCACTAAGTTTTCGATGGTATTATCTAACACTTCCTAAAGATAGGAAAATTACCTAGTCTTCCCTGTGTTCTGAAAATAATTAATTCCTATTCCATTTTGTTTAGTTTTATAAGGAAAGCATCTGTAGAAAGTGAGGAAAATATTGGGATTTTTATTTATTTAAAAACAGATGCCTGGTCTAGCATCCACTTCTTCAATCACAAACCACATGCTAAAATGTGTTAGTAATATTAATATAAATAAAAAATATTTATACTAATTTAAAGCAACCTTGTACTGATTTGGCCAGGAAAAACCTGTTTGTTTTTTTTCATTAAGGTACAATCATACTTTAAACAAACATTTTTCGCCACAAAGTATGCAACTGAGAAAAACCATCTTATACCCAGTCTACATCCAGCCTCCAAGTTAGTATATACAAAAATGTAGACCTCACCACTTTGAAAATGGTTATGACAACATTTCTAATCAGGTGGTTTAAGAACTTTTATTAACTTCACTGAGCTAATACTTCATGACTCATAATGAAGCATTTTTCCAACGTCCAGGTCGTGTCTCACAGATCACACAGACTGTGTCCATCCATTACGCAGGGTACTCAGGTTGTTTCTTTTTAGCTAGCTGAAAAACTCTCAGGGAGGTCCTCCCCAAATCAAAACACATTAAAACACAGTGTCAAAATAAACCAATAAATATGTCACTCAACAACATTTAGTATATCACAGTAAGTTTTAAGAGAGGCTGCCATATACACAAGTGCTTACATCTCCAAATAGGTGTATATACAGTGTACTTTTCAAATGAACTGGTGGCAACCAGGAGATAAGATAAAATCGTAAGATATCACAACAGCCAAGTTGATCTTAAATGAAAAAGGGATTTATCTCAAGAGACACATACACAGCTATTCCCAGATGGCCATTTGTTTCAAACAGCTATGAAATTTCCTATTCATTAACTATCCAAGTAAGGAAAACCTTTTACAGAAAACTTGGAGATTAAAAAAAAAAAAAAATCAAGACATTTTGTCTCACTCCTTGCTCCACTGCTTTTGAAAGGACAGCTTCTGAAGGCAAGAATACATTGTAGGGGATCATTATGCCACATGCAAACTACAAGCTCTTATCAGGACTTTGATAGCGACAATATTTAGAGAACTGACAGCGACAATATTTAGAGAACAAGTAGAGCCAACTGTTTGGACAGCGGCTGCCCCAAGCTTGGCATTGTTTCCTTTCCTAATGCCGTTTACTTAGCAAATCTTCCGTCAGGTGGTGGGTGATGTCACCTCCTAGTCACCTCCCCAAGCCCAGAAGCAAGGTATTTTCAGGTATGTTGGTTGAGCACATAGAGCTACTGCTATGCCTCATATCACTCAGGAAGATTATTCTCTTTTTACCTAGCACTGGGGGAAGGGAAAGCTATGTAATGTTCTATAGAGTCACTGTGAAATCAACAGCATCTCTGCTTGACACTTTAAACTGCGCCCCGAGCTTCGGCCAAAACCAACCCCAGTGAAGGCTGAGTGGGAAATTGTGGAAAACTCCCACCCCACCAGTGACTTACATTCGATTTTTTTGCTCTACTCCCCTGCCCAGGGCCCAGGCAGTAAATCCTCCCTGAAACAACTTAAATATTTTGGTAAAAAATGGATTATATAGTACACTGAATTACTCAACTATCAACTAGTAACTGCAGGAAAAACAAACCATGTGCTTGCACAATGTCACTGATGTATTTTTGCTCAAATCAGTTCTACTTTAGAAACACTTTAAAACTTTGAGCATCTTAAAGTTTATTTTTGGGGAATTAAACATATTTATGAGAACTAGGCCTCAATTGATTTTCTTAAGTAATTCTGCCAAGTTTCCCTTACATGTTCACAGAACAAAATGTTTTTCAGTTAAAGACATTCAGACCTATACACAAATCTAATCTGGGATTTTGATTTTATTAAGGTTAACATTTGCATATAAAATATGCTTGGAACAGCACCTTCCAAAGATTCAAATAATATACTTCAGTCAGCTTCTTCAGCATTACATTGCATTGTGCAGTGTCCCTATGTTGCTGCTTCATACCAAAGGCTCTTTACAGGCAGGTCTTGAGACCTAGGCTGGCATATTGCAGTTTTAAACTGTAATTGGGTGACATCTAAGAACTGATTTACTTGTGAGGTTAGCAGCAACTTAAGTCTGTCATTTAATTTCACCTTTGTTAATCATTTTATTTGACAACATTTTTATTATTTATTATTTGATATTTTATATTCTTACTTTCTACTTGGTAACTGTCATTATTTACAACCATTTTTAAACAGGTTCCCAAGCTTATCAGCCAATTCATTAATCATAAATTTTTATACTGATTTAATTAATGAATGGTTATTTTGAAAATTAAATTATGGTTTTCAATCACCAAAGTTTCACCTTCAATCTCATGAAGAAAGCCATGAAAATTCAAGCACTCTGATTAACGGAAGTTGTCAGAGTAAATTTCATCTTGTGCTTCTCAGTTAAAAACAGTTAGGACTTCTGCTGCGCCATGTTTTGACCAAAAGAAAAAGCCATTTCCCTAAATACACTTAGCGTTTGCACAGAAAGATGCATTTTTCCCAGTAAGATAGTCTTCATCATCTCAATCACCTACAAATGATATAAGCTTTTCAGATTTATAGGTAGCTATGTTGGAATAACCTCTTCTGACTTATTTTTCCATTACCAAACTATTTGAAGTATCCATCCTTTTTAAAGGCATGCAGTAGCTGTGCATCTGACAATTATTCATAACACACCTATTCTGTCAGAATGAAGAACAGCAGAACCCAATTCTTATTAGCAAACACCTCTCTAGCCCTGTCTCCAATATTGTAAGTTAAAGCCCTGTAACATTTTTAAAAGATTCCTCCTTAACTCTCATTTCCTTTTTATTAAATACTCAAATATTGTTTCCTGCTGCAAACCATTCATTGAAGGTTTCACTTTCTATTGAAACTGGAGAGAAAGCAGTGAATGAAATTACAACCAATGTAACTACCCGAGCATTCTTCAGGCTAAACAAATCCTGAATTTTTACAAAGAAATAAGGAGCAACTACTGTCTTTGAAAATATGTTATTATTTGGGACTTTTCACTTAAGTATACTTATGCTTTACACTGGAGAACTACCAACCGTGAACAGCTGGCAGGCGGTCTTCCCCCTACCTGCATGAAGGGACTCTACAGACAGAGCAGGAAAAAAAAAATCATCGTCCAACTTTCACCAGCATACTAATATCTCCCAGCTTTGGCCCCATGATGTCATCAGCAGCTGGTCTTGGAGAACGTTTACACCACATTTGACTAACCGTTGACAGGAAATCCCAACACAACATAAGAGACAGTTTAAGCCACTATCTCCCTAGCTTGTGATTTGTGCCTCTCAGGTAGAGTTCAAGAGTGGCTCAAAGCTCTGTGGTGGAGGTTTAGCACAGACACCCTTCAATAATGTTTTAAACTCATTTTATTTTCTTTTTTAGAGAGAGATGTATATAAAGACTAGGAGCCATCTTTCAGTAAAAAACGTAATCAACCATATCAAACCATTTCAAGGAAAAAAAATAGGAGTAAAAAACCAAACTTAATAATGACACTTTCTCTAACTTCTTTATATTGGAGAAGTGCAAAGAAAGTTACCAAATTTACTATTGCAAAACTGTGCATAGATAATATATCAAGTTAATTAAACTGTTGTTGTCATCAATGCATAAAAATAAAAGACATTTGGCAAGCCACAGAGGAACTGATAACTATTTCAGGTTGCTCACTTCTTAATATCCTCTTTGTTTCTGCTTCTTTGCCTCCTAATCTTTGATTTTTATCAAGATGCAGTCAGCTAAGATTCAAATTCAGCTACGGGAAATAGTAAAAAAGCAGATAATAGTGCAAAAACATGTTCTAGGTAATTCACAGTGTTGCTTGTATCAGTCTCGACACCAAACGCTAGGAAGAACCGTTTACCACTATCTTAGTAATTAAGCTAAATTTGCTGTAATCAAAACTCTTCAAGGGTAGACCAGTAATAAACGGAATGCTTTCTTACATAGATCTAACACAAAATCATTTCCCATTTTAAATCGGGTGTCCAGTTTAATATTACTTTTGAACAAGCATCCTACTATATCTTGAACATAACCTCATATGGCTTATTTCAATACAGACTTTTTCAAAGGTCTTCTCAGATTCTTTTCTATAGCCTTAAGTAAAATCTCACATAGACAAGTAGAACTGAAAATTGTCAAATGGGTTGATTCAGATAGACACAAACCTAGAAAATACATAGCAGAACAAAAAGAGGTAGAAATGAGTAAAACCAGAAAGGAACATAGAAGTCCAATAGCTATAAGAAGCGATAAGCTACGCGTTAAAGAGCTGAATTAATACTTCTACAATAATCACAGTATCAAAAAAAACAAATCATGAAGATGCATTCCTTAAATCCAAAGGAATGTGGTGGCATGTGCATTTTTAAAATAAGAATAGTAGACCAATTCTTGCATGCTAATTAATTTGAGATGCTCGAGGGACAGGATGCCATCCTGAAAAACATACACTCTCATAAAACAAGCCCTGAACTCAACACAAAGTCCAGTCTGAGACGGCCATTAATTAAAGCAGGAAAACATCCAGGTAGTTTGGGTAGGACTAAATATTAATAGCAAAACATTAATTGTTGACACAGATGTTAGTGTAACATTGCTATAATCCTTAAAGCTCATAGCTCTATGGATCACATCAAGTCTTCCCTACCTAGGCTGTGGGAATTAACTAGTAAACTAGAACAAATTACTACACTGGGTTTACCCGGTTCCTGGCTAGGGAAATAAAAGGCTGATGTGCAACGGACAGTCTTCCCCAGAGCTGAGATCATGCAGTGACACAAAGTTCTCTTTCTTTCATTCATGACACCCAAAGTATAAAATGTAATTGACAGGAACAAAACAGGGTGAGGACTGAGGGGAACACCACTGGAAACCTCTTTCATTACACAGTGGTGGTATTTTTTACTCAGAATCTACTACTTACAAGCAAACATGAGGAATATCAACAGAAAGAAAATGTCCCTCAACTCAAGAGGCAGAGTTTAAGTGAGCAAATCCTTTAGGTCTACAACCGTGCCCTACCTCAATCTCTGACATATTTAATTTCTACCACTGATGACAAAAATAGAAGTTCATTGGTCCTAAATTCAAGGACCAAGCATTTGTAAGTTCAGCAGAATAAACAATCTTGCATCTTAACAAGATGCAAAATTCAAACAGAATTTGCAACAGGCACAGGCATATACTATTTGTTATGCCCATGTCATTTGAATCGCAAAATCCTAGAGCAGACAGAGAGAAGAACAAGCAGAGAACCTAGGCAGCAAGCAGGAGAATCTAGATCAAAGTGGATTCTCTTAGAAGTTAACAACACTGCAAGCATGAGAGGGCATGGCACAGCTTATATTAATCCTACTTCTCTTCTTTCCCCTCTTCTTCCACCTATCCACTGTACTAACAGAAAACTGTCATGCTTTTCCTCTTTGGAAGCCTGTAGGCCTTGCAAAAGGAGAACAAAAAAAAACCACCACAAACTACATTTTCTACCCTGCTTAGAGGGTGAACAATTTCACTATCACAGAAGGAAGATACATGTAAAACTGTCTGAAGTTCACATGGACTTCATCTGTAAGTCATTCTAGTTTTATTTATAGTTTATATTTGTGTTACTTTGACCAATATTTATAAATTCAGGAAGTTTTGGGTTTAGTTGTCGGTTTCACCATCAACTTTCAGATACTGAAATGCTTGCATTACAAGTACAGCAGGGAATTAATTCTCTGTTTAAAAATAAGGATTAAAAACATTTCTATAAACAAATGTGTGAAAAGACATAAGACATAAGCCTTATTAAACGTCCTCAAGCTCCAGCTGTCCACTCATTTCAAAACTTCCACCTGGAAGAGAAACACATGCTACCAGAATTCATTGCTACGAGTTCAGTGTCTTCAGGATATGTGAATCAGATACACCTAGCACTTGGACAAGATAATCTTAACAAAAGAGAAACATGCTCATAAACTCAGTTTTATTCTCTCATATTAGCAATTTCTCATTAACCTTGACCTTCCAAACCTGATCACACTTTGCTGAAAAACTGAACAGAAGCCTGCATTACATAAGGACTCAAAGTATTCTGATACTACCAAAACATCCCAAACACTCCCTGGATGAGAATTTTTCATTAATGATCAGACACTTGTGGTATGTTCAGTGCTTTCTGATGTGGTCAGAAATGAAGATTACCATTACCATTTTCATTAACTGGAAGCAAACATTATCACTTGAGAATTTACGACAAACCTTTAAGAAATTAATGAATTTCATTGTTTTTCTTTTCTTCAGAAACACCAGTGAGGTGATAGCCCACTACCGTTCTGTCACAAAAACATTCAAAACCATAACCCTGAAATATTCAGGCCTAAATATAAGATCATGTAGAAGCTATAAACTCATGCTAATGGCTTTAGATTTAAGTCCTATGCCTAGCAATTTGTACAGACTGTGGTGATGATTGCTGCTACAAATTCTTACAGATAAGCCCTCTCCCCATTTATCTAGTGTTTCTAATGGTTTCCACTGCCACATCATGGCAATCTATTTCTATAAACTTTCAAGGACTTGTCAAAAGGTAGTTGATGAGCTATACCATCGTTCATCCTATTTGTTTACCCACCTCATCGCTCTGCCCCAAAATAAGATTCTTTGGGGTTTGATTTATATTATTTGGGTTTTGAATTCTTTTTTTTTTTTTAATGATTTAAGTGAGGCTTTTAGGGAGGCTACCAAGTGCCTGACCTTTATGTAACTCCATACAAACAGAAATAATATCTAACAAGTAAGGTCTTCATACAGGCCAAGCATTTCAGCAGTTTTGCAACAAGCTAGTGTTTTCTTGCTGATTTTGTCCAAAGCATTTCCATGGAGAAGGAAGCTGAAACCTCTCCATATCTTCTGTTTCTTTTTTCTCCCACATTCCCAAGTACATCTTGAAGGAGTTGTGTCATTCATTCCAAAACTGTCCTACTCACTGAAACACCTGAAAACATTAAAATGCTACTCCTAAAAGCAACTGCACGGCTTGTTTCTTGAGCAAGCTGCTAAGCTTTTTTAAAATTCTACCACTAAAAGAGCTCAGAGAATGAAGATACAGAACTCTATTTTTTATGATAGTCTTGTTTTCACCAGTTGCTTTTTCTTTTTCTGTTTTTAGTATCTTTACAAAAACATGCCATAATGTCCTGGCACGTTCCTCAATGTTCTGCAGTTTTAATGTGAAAATGAAAAGTGTGCTCATGTTTTTCTCTATTACCTCACTCATTAAATTCACCAAATAAAACATTAAACAACTGAGGTTAATCTGAATCTCTTCAGTTTATCAAAGATTTCCTGAACATTTTTCCTCCCTTTCTTCCTGGGAAGGTATCTAACTTTTTTATACTAACTGTTGCTCCTTGTTGTGTTGATTTGGGTGTGTGTATCTCACGCACATCTGCCTGATCTTCCTGGAATCTGTTAAACCTGAGGAAATACTCACACACCAGGATCCTCAACTTCAGCATGACTTTCTGCTGCATCATAGCCCGGATTTCCTTTGCACTGAGAGCAACTAAAAGGATCAAACTACACAACCTTAGCACATTTCACAGCAGTTGTTTGCTTTTACATAAACTGGCCTCTTAAAGTGTCACTGGAGAGTTAGCTACACTAGACACCATGTTACATATTTTTAAACAATTTGGTACCTGTTCAGTTGGTAGCAGTTGATATTTGAAACTTTTTTTTTAAATCCTGATTGAATATTGTATATTTTTTGTAGACATCTATTACAGGACTCCTGCTAGGAGGGGTCTATGGTTATGTTCATACTACATCAGTTATATCATAAAAAACACTCTGTGCTCAGTTATGCCCAGATTATTTAAAAGCAGAGTACACTAAGTTCTTTTTGTCAGTATCTGGACACCATTTTCCCCCACAGGACCTCAAAGTACATCTCCCTGAGGCCAAGTAGCATCTATTGACATCAATGGGCGCTGGAACTAATCCTCAAGTTGCCATTTCTGCAACACATTAGTCGCACACTTCCTTCAGAGAACAGGGATAGCAACAACTTGTTGCAGCGTACCAAACAGCAGACTGCTGTTCAAGGAGCGCACAGGGCTCACGGAGCTGAAAGAACAAGTATCAACATTATCTGTTGATTCTGGCACACAGGTAGAAAGGAAGAACCTCACAACCCTGTGGTAGTGAAAAATGACTCTCCAGCATGGAATTTGTAATGAAAACACTGTCTGGCACCCCGTGTGCGTGGGAGGGCATTTCATGCTCCATCAGGAACTTAATGCAGCAATAATGAAATTTACTGATAGAAAGGTGAGTGGAAATGGGTGAATACCATAGAAATCAAAGATAAACAAGTTTTACATCGTTTTAGAAAGCACGATTTAAGACCATTCCTATTTTTGTGTAATGTAGCCCCTCTTTTTTCAAGCATAGTCAGTCAAAAAAGAAAAAAAATCTCTGCTATTACACTTGAAACAGAAGAAAACCCTCATTGTGTTACAGCTGATATCAATATTCATACAGAACATACACATTAAAAACATACTCATGGGGTTACCAACTTCCCTGTTTCTTTACTTATTCTCTATTTACATATTACTACTTCAGCTTCACCTCTGATTCCCATCCACAGCACACCTACCCTTCTTTTTCTCTAATCACTAGAGATCAAAGAGTCTCTGTGCAAAGTGAAGCACAAAGTTCAAGTCAAATTTTCATACGTTATGTCAAAGCAGCTAAAAACAGCTCATTTACCCCAGCTATTAAATGCAAGTTTCACAATTACATCAAACATTTTGTAGCTGGTATTTCACAAGGCTGTTAAAGTCTGATGACTGCATAGGCAGTGTACAGCTGCTACTTCTACCATGCACAAGGGTTTTGTGCCTTTTTCTTTAAGGAGTTGAAAAACATCAGAATATTTCCAAAAAATGACAGTTGCCACCAGCAGGCCTCTCATCTGATTTCCCCCTTCAATATCTTATTTCCTTAAAGACACATTGTTAATTTACAGTTGACATTTCTCCTGTTCCCTCCACTATCATGCTTGAAGAGCCATTGAAATCTGTCATATAAAGCAAAATATTCCATCGTAATGTGACAACTTCAATAATCATTTATTTATAAATTCACTGGAAGCATTTGAAAGTACCAGGTTATGGATTCACCTCAGCAACAGTTTATTTAAACCTCACCACTAATAATTACTTGTCAACTTCTAACATCTCAAGACAGCTTCCAGTACATTCAAATGTGTTAGAGGCTGTTGATATTGCACACGTTCATTCCATCACGCATTTGGTCAACAGTGGGGGAAACAGTGTTTCTAAACCATGTTATCCTTTCCTTTGTGCCTATAATCATTTTAAGATCATTGATATTTTGTACACATTTAGGGAGAACAGTCCAAAGAATTCTTTTAGAAATGGCACAATGACTTGGTTGCAGTAGCAGGAAAAACCTGCAGCACTGTTTTTTTGGCCTTTTGCATATACACAACTTCAATTCAAGAAAGCTAGAGATTTAGGACTATATTGGAGTTGTTAATCATAAGAAAAAAGAAAAAATAATGAAGGTGAAAGCTGAGAAGCAAAGAGCAACTTGAAAAAGACAAGATTACTTATTCTAATCACTGCTACTAGCAATCAGAACTTCCAAAGTAGTAAGTACACAAACAGATAAGCAGTTGAAATCCCATGCCACTTCACAGATATCCTCAGCTAACTGTACATATAATACCCTTAAAACCACAGAAATACCTCAGCATAAGGCTAGCTATACATTTTAATACAGTTGTAGTTTTCCCCTCATTTCTTAATGGCCTCAAGTTCACCAGCTGCTTTAGGAAGCTGACCACTTGTTTATTTGCAGAGGCTAGCAAAATACACAGAGCAGCCCATTGCAACCTTGACTTGCGTGTGGCAAGCTTCCACACAAACACGCAATGGAACGAGCTGAACGGCAGAGCCATTATGCACCGAAAAGCATGTCCAACACAGTTACTGCAAGGATTGTACAGGCTTGGTCAATTTAGCATCTCCACTTCTGTACAAGCAGCTGTTACCAAGCGCACAGCCAGCTTCACTACAGGGTCCCACACACCAGTGTCTTCCAGATTTGTCACTGCATTTTTACCTCGTAGCTTTCCAAGAAAGGTGACAAAGGCCACTAAAGAGGCCAAGACTAGAGAAACAATAAATTGTTTGTAAGAAGTATCACCATTGCTAGAACTGAAATACCAGCACCGGGAATAATTAGTCTATTTGTGCTATACTGTGGCTACAAACAACAGCAAAAAAAAAAAATCCATGTCTCTGCATCAAATTTTACTTTGGGAAGAAAAATAAAATACTAAGTATCGTAGGTGGAAGACGGCATTTTTATTTTTAAGCAATTATTCTACTTATATAAAGTCATATTCTAAAATAAATTCTGTTAAAATGACAAAGTGCCAGAAATATATTTGTTGAGTTAAATTCAGCCTTAATTCAGAACTTATTTACTGGGTATTCAGCAATGCAGCAATACTAGTTTGTGCTACAAAATATTTCTTCAAAACTAGACTGTATTGAGAAATCAGGCTGGTTATGTTCATGTGGCACAAAATGTGAAACTCTCAGCAATTAATTAAAATATATAAAATTTTAAAATTTCTGTCCATTAGGCATAGGTATCAAGTATTTGAAGCAAGCATTAAGATACCTGACTTATTAAATACCTTAAAAGAGACAAAAAACAAACCCAACAATTTTAATTCCTCTGCTTCTTGCAGAATCAAAACAAAAACACATCTCATTTTTTAATAAGCAATGCACTAAACTGGTAAAAAATACCACATTTTAAACAAAAGCTTTGTCTTAAATATTTATGAGAACAAATCTGTTCAGCATAGCTAAAGAACAAGTGAAATTAACAGGTTTATCTAATTTTATACTCAAAGGACTTAAAATTAGACAAGATTTAGAAAAATAATTAGATATTTTGGTGAACGGTAATCACTGAACCATTTCAAACAGTCATTTGTAGCCTTGATTCACATTTGTACTCTTACATCATCTTTACCTCTAAGTCTACTTGTAAAGAGAGCAGCGCATAAAGACTAGGTAGTAAAATTATGATGTCTTTAAAAAGGAAATAATGCTTGAAATATACTAAATTTGAATAAATTACTTTTTTGTGCTGCTTCAGGTAATTTTTAGCCCTTTTCCTGTGAAATTAGGGTAATGATACTCTATGACTCAAAAGCAGAAACTGAAGTTGAACTGAACATACACTGGCAACAACAGATCAAAAAGATATGTAGGAGGTTGTGAACAATGGACTGGAAAAAGCTTTTACATACAAAATAACTAATCACAGGCTTACAGAATATACTTCAGGCTGTGTAAATTAGAATAGTCACATTAACCCACCATAGCTGTGTCTGAGCTTTACAGAAGGTTAGAAAAAACAATACATTTAAAAACTTATTGTAAAAAAAAACAATAAAATAAATTACAAGAGGATGTACATGGGTGAATTTCAAACACTTGAGACTAAAGAAACATACTCTGTGCCATGTGGTCTTACAGTGTACAGGCCCAGAGTTTGATTCCACACCAATTATGCCAAAAGTGATTTCACCAGACGGCACTCGCCCACAATTTGCCATCTTCACACGTTTCATTTACCCTTAACTCAGCATCTTCCAATTTGTTTTTAAAATCTATGCTTTTCACACATTCAGAACTTTCTTCCAAGGAACTTTTTTTTCTGCCCTCTACTAGCCTCTAAAATTTAAGTTAATTCTTCTGCTTGCTTAATTCTTCCCCACCATTTTTTTTACTAATGAATCCATTAGTCACAACTTCTACACCACATCTGCCATGAAACTCTTCTCTACTCAAGCAGTAGAACACAGGTGTTACTCAGGATAGAATTAAAAGGATCCTTACCTTTCCAAAATCTCTCACATCAAACAAATCAAATGCTTCAAAAAGTTCACTTTTCTTCATCCCAAATATTTCACAACATGCCGAAAGAAAAGTCCTTATATTCTTCAAGCAAAGAAACTAGGGGAAAGAAAACAAAAATACTAAGCATCAAGTGTGTCAATTAGCAACTTGTGTGCTCACTTTGGTCACAAATACATTACAAAATTCTCCAATACAATGTTTTGTATGCCAGCACTTCCACTGTGCTGTGATCTTCCACTGATTCTAATTCAGCCATAGAAGTTCCCTTCAGACTCCAAAGTGCTAACTGATTCCTTAATAGACACTGTGAAGAGAAACTATTTTCTCTCATTGGACATAAAGGGAGATTACAATATGCTACTCAATACAATTTGGTCTAAATACAGACTTACTTTTCAGTTCTCTGCAGATAGCATAGAACAAAACAATGTTACACTGATAAAATGATATTAATGAGAAAGTTATTCATGTACACATCAAGTGTCTTCAACTGTTAAAATAAAAGTCTAGTTTAATGAACACATGTGCACTGTTTCAGCACACTAAAGACATTATGAATACAAACTCTCCATCTGGAGCACAGGAGCAGATGAAATTTGCAACTGAGAGGTCATTTACAATTTATCTAGCAACGATTTAAGATCCTCAAACCACCTTGATTTCTGTACTGAATCAAAGGCTATTTCCTTGAAGTTATCCACATGCATCGACCATCATCTGAGTCTGGAAAAGATTAAAGCTTCTGCTACAATGCTCTCCTTATGTTAATGCATTTTCCTGTCGACTTTTTTTTTGCAAGACCTTACCAGTACAAAAGCCAGTAAGTATCAATAGCATTACAGAAACTGAAGAAACATAGCTAATGAGTGCAATATCTATTCTTGATCATTATTAGCACCACAAGGTGCTAGTACCTTAGAAGGATCCATAAAGCTGCTGTTGCAGTCTTAGGATGCACTATGCAGTACAGACCAACAGCAAACATGACATTTATAAACAACAGTATTGCAAAAAGTACAGATATAGCAACTCAATATTAAAACTGAGTTCCTAGAGTTCTCCATGTTACAGTAGATTCATGAGGATCATTTACATTAGCATGGAATATAGAATTCCTATACGTCCCAACTTACTGCTGTTTCTAAAAAGAGTATTTTTGACTGACTGATTGTCACAAGCACACCTTTCCTGAGTGCAAAGTAATAAATACCCAAACTGCTCACTCAAACAAAATATGACCTACCTTCAGCATAAGACAACAAAATACCAATTCAGCTGGGAGCCATACTTGACGTGTTGCATAGAACTAACCAGCTGGACACAGAAAAAGCAGAGCACCTGATAGATCAAATTTATGTCAATGTTACAAATGCAAAAGCACCAATTCAACAAAAAATGCTTCAGGAGTAGGCAACTCTAGAAGATGGTTGTGGACAACAGCCAACAAACTCATTGCAAAGCATCACAAAAGCAATCCCTGCACAAGCCAAAGCTCCCAGGAAGAGATCTGTGACTGGCAACTGCCACATCAAGTGTAAGGGGCAACAGACATACCAGGTAGAGCTGTAACCTCCACCCCTCCCTCCAAATAGCCCCATCTACATGAGCTCCCAGCTCACATGGGCAGCTGGTGCTGGGCTACATACTGGGCTGCTCAAGGACAACACTGCATTTATGGCAGACTACTTTTATGCCTAGTGAAATTTGAAAAATGAGCCTAGACTGCTTAGTCAATTATCACAAGCTTCTCTAGTTTTGCAAAGACTATAATTTTCAAGTCAAAATTGCAAAGTTAGAAGGCTAAGACGTAAAATATCTCTTCTCCATGACACTGGCAGAAATAACTGGTTTGGGAGTCCACGGCCTTAAAAACAAGATGGCATATAAAAAAAAAAAAAAACCACTGTATTTTCTTACATATTTTTTTCCCCAGGTTTTTGACTATTTTTCTTAAAAGCCATCAAGGGCCACTAGGTTTATCCAATGCACAACACTGATTGAACTTGAATACTGATTTACTTTCTCACAACCACTGACAAATTCAGCTGCCTTTTTAAAATCTAAGCTTTGAACTTGTACTAGTGCTGAAGTCTGCCAGTGCCAAGAAAGCTTACAGCTGTGCTAAATTGTTTACCTCTAAAGAGAGGAAGAAGTTAAGGGAGAGACAGGAGCTGTCATGGGCCTAAAATCTTGTGTAAATTTGCTAGATAGCAATTTAGTGAGTTTCATTTAGCTTCTCAATATAGCCACAATTTCCATTTAATGTGTCAGCACAAACAAAATGTCCTTCCCATTCTGCAAAATTTCTTCAATTATTCTTAACAGAAGCCTCCTACAATAAAAGATAAAGACAGCTGCTTTTTTTCAACAAGATGAATCAGTTACTTTGAATTTGGAGGGAATTTTGTGACATCAGCCTTTTGTGTTTAAATTATCATTACTATGAGTTATATAAAAAGAGATGGGAAAGCATATTACAAGAAATTAAGTTTCCCTTAGTCCACATGTTTTAAAGGAAATATTGAAGCACCTACATTGTAACAAATAAAGCTCTTTGGAATATTCTAACAGAGACATCAAAGAAGAATCTAATCCCTCACCATCACTACCCCCTTTTTTTTAAATACTTACTAATTCATTAAGTGGTAAAGTGCACTTAATATGTTTAATATTAAACAGACTTTGACATAATTATTATCTAATATTTGAATACCATATGATGACACAGCAGTTATATGGCATTTCCTGTAGGCTCCAGAAGCCACAGACTAAGCATTTGTCAAACTTAACGCAGCACATGAGATGGGACCACATCATCAACAGGTGTGCGCCAAACAGTGCCTTTAGCAGAATAGGCCCCCTGACAAAACAGTCTAAACTCCCTGCTTATTCCAAGATTGCTTAGTGAGTGTAGTTGGGCATCTCACGCATCAATATCCATCAGTTTTCTCTTGTAAAATGAAAATGAAAGGCTTACTACTAAACTATTAAGCTAATCACAGTAGCTACAAGGATAAAACTGTGAGACTACTAAAATAAAAAATGTGTTTGTATTTATATGCACTCATTTTGCAATAAAATATGAGAAAAAATCTTTTTAAAGAACTCATTATATGCTACTCTTGTTTTGGAAAAGTTATTTGATTATATCACACAGAAAACTTTCAGAAATATTTCCAAAACTTTATATTGCTATCATCTAAAGAAACAATTTTCCTCAATAAAAACAAAGATTTTTGTCTTTGTCATTACTGTATGAAGAAGTACAAATTAGTAAAAGAAACCTCCAAATTAAAAAACAGCAGACGCCTAAAATCTACGAAGTCCTATAAAAAACAACCCTCCTCGCTGGCAATGAGAAAAATGCACCATCAGTCTGCAGCCTCTCATTAGTAAGTACAGTCCTCCAGATATTTGGAAACCTACTACATTATCGTGTTTCTTTTTTGAAGAAAAACATTATACTTTAGAACACCACAAGGGAGATCGTTAAAGGCATAAAGAGCAGTTGTGTACCCAGTTCTCTTGGAGATGCAAGGAGAGCTAGACATCTCTCACTTGGTTTAATCTCTAAAAGTCTCCTCCACAGGAAGCGTTGTCTTTGAGTACAAGAACTGGTTTCTCTTCATTAAAAGAAAACATAACTATAAAACATTCTCTTGAAAAGTTAATGCTGCCTTCTTGCCTTTTTTTTTTTCTCTTCCCCTCTCCTCTTTTTTTTCTTTTCTTTTTTTAAATGACATGGCTATATTACGAGACGGCAGTCCAGAATTCTTAATATGTGGATCAGTAAAGATATTGCAATAGGTTAGGATAAGCCATGAGCCTGAAAAAGTTTACACCAGTGAAAAATACTGCTTGTACCTGGCTCATCTCCAGGTATATCATGAGAGCACACCCAGAACCCAGAGACAGATCAACAAAATCACAACCTGTTGAAGTTCAAGACCCTCAGAGCAACTTTCAATATTAACATCCGTAGATTATCAGAACATTTCTCAAGTACCCTAATGTTTCACAGGTTAAGTAGTTACACTATTACTAACTGATAACGTTGTCATTGTCAGGGCTACCGAAACAGTACAACTCTTGTGACAAACCACTTGTTTCTATGGAACAGATTGGAGTTTTAGCGGCCTCTAGTCCATTCTGCACTTAATATAGTTTTGTAAGAGGCATTAGCACTACATTTATTGAAATGAAACCAAGTTTGCAAAAATGACGTCCACCACCTGAAAAAGCAGGTATGGTTTATGTAATTGGGACTGTATTTGTCTGAACTTATAGCAGAAATGTGTGAGCAAGCCAAATTATACTAAGTTCCACAGACAAAGCATGCTGTTTTCTACCATTACTTTTGCCACTTCCTACCAAAAAAAAAAAATTCATTTAAAGGCTTTTTCAACACAGTACATGGTTATGTGTGCTGACAGAAATGTATAGAAATATTTTACAATGGGCACTGAACAGAAAGGACTAATTAGACACAAGGAGCACAGGCAGGACTGTAGCTGCCCACAGGGAAGAGGGATTTCTCTAACCAGGCCTCTAATGAAGTGAAAGATGAAATGCAAAAGAAAGAAAAAAAAGAAAGAAAGAAAAACACATCAATTTTGTATATCCTCTATTCATATAATCTTAAAATATATTTTCTGATAAATATCTCTAGCACTGAAGTACTTCAATAGAATAAAGGTCTGCTTGGTACAGACCATAATACTCAGTATCTAAATGTATCTTTTATACTAAAAGCACTCCTAAGGGCATTCAGAAACCAACACAAAGAGCCCTAAAGATCAAATTCTGCCGTGAGACATTTATATGAAATTCCAGCATAGCAACACCAGTCAGGCGAGTGAAAATTGAAAGGCCAAGAAATAACAAGTATTCAGAAAAGACAGACTTTCAACTGCATTTAGGAAAGACTTTCAACTTTTTTTTTTATTATTACCAATAGTGAAAAAAACAGCCATTTGTATTTATTCCAAATTCCACGTCATTTTAATTATTGTGACCAAATCTAGTCACAAGCAAGGAAGACAGCTTGGGTAGCTGACAGTTTCCCTATATTTGTCTCTGTATGAACAGATATTCATACTGCATTTAGCATAATCTAGAGAACATACCGAAGCCTGAGCATCTGAGACAATCCAAATAGATGCTAGGCTATAAAGGGGCATTAAAACCAAAATGGATCACTGTCACTCTGTGACAGGAAAGGTTGTTTGTTTTTTTTTTTCTTCCAATCTGATCCAATTTCGCTGACACTGCATACCCATCCTATCAGCACCACACTTCCCAGGCTTTTCTGCACGTTGCCTTCACTGCCCTGCACAGACTTCAGGACGTTCCCATTAACTGCACGAGAACAGAGCCCAGTCACTCCTAGCAATCATCACATAGGAGCTATGACACATGAGTGAAAACATAGAAGAAGGACTCTGCTTCACCACTAAATCCACTTTGCCTTCTGTGAGAGAAATAAGGCATATCAGGGAAAGTCCAGAAATCTCCCCCTCCTATTCCTCCTCTAAATGGCACCACTTTATAAACTACACAGCTGCAGCCTAGTCTTTACACAGCCTTATAGGCATACATAAGCAAAAAATGGTGGGATTTTACATAAAAGCACGTATTTTATGACACAAATAGTTGAGGAAAGGCCAGACACTCAAGACAAGTGTATAAAAGGCAAGTAATCAGATGAGAAAATCTGGCTTTAATCCATGCATCTCAGAAGGCACAATCAGGTTATTTAATTTGTGAAGTACTGATATTACATGCAAGGGGGCACATGAAGGCTTGTGAACATGGAAGATCTTTCTATTAGTCGTTTATGGTCTTAGAAAAGCAGAATTACATAAGGAAGGCAGCAGAATAAAAGAGGAACAGATCGCTGCTGTAGCACTCACATGCCCTTCCCACACTTTAGCACTTATTGCAAACCATAGGCTCCTGACCTTTCCTGTCATTTCTGGGATGCTGATGAGAACAGATTAGCTGGGAATAGCTCGTTTTGACTTCCACTCTGTTCCTGAGAATATATGTAAACAGGTAAATAATGCAATTACAGCTCCTGAGCAGGAGCAGAAAAGTGAAAATTGCCATAAATGGATTTAACTGGAAGAATTGCTCTTCCCCATTCCATCACCAAGACTGATACATGAAAGTTGTTTCAGTGAAACACTGAAACAAAAGAACTTCTATCCTCAAAGTATCCTTCAAAGTTGATTAATGTTGTGAGGGTTGCAGATTCTTCTCACTTGTTCCAGTATTTGCTGCAACAACTGTGTTGACAGGAGTAACGTAAAATCCATACTAACAGTATTAAATTTGTAAGTCCAAATCTAAACAAGAGATCCAGGATCTCCCTGCTGAGACCAAACATCTCCATCAACTCTTCTAGACACCAAGTGAAGATACTGTGACCATAGCAAAGCTACACAGCTGCAAGACCAAAATTGTACCTTGAACCCATATACACAAAAAAGCAACAGTAACCAGATATACAAGCCCAATGGTTTCATCAGCTCCTACATAATATGAGTGCACAGGAAATACTTAGCTTCCTCAAAAGTCTTTCAGCCACATCCAATAAAAGGAAGAAAATTAGGTACTTACAGCTACTACTGCTCATAAATCAAGAGCTCCTTTCCATAAGCCAAGCTGGATGGTTCCCCAACACATGCCATCTTTCACAGACCAATCCCAAGAGCAAGGTTACCAAACTAGTAGCACATTATACCTCTCTTAGATGACATAATTATTACTCTTTTAATATCTGTCTGTTCATTAACACCAGATTCCTAAGTACTCAAGCAAAGCAGGGGCCCACAGTGGTACTGACAGAATTGCACATTCAGGGTTAAAAATTCAACACAGAAATCATTCCTGGCTCCTTCACAGATTTCAGCAGCCAAAAGCAGATTAGATTAGTTCTGCTCTGCCAACAGGAGTAATTATCACTACATGCAGTAAAAAATAGCTGTAAGGATTTCTAAGTGAATGAAGTATAGGCTCCACTGATGAAGTCTTAATTCAACATCTATTAATGTCTTTTCCCAGGCCAGCAAGAGGGAGAAAAGCAGCATCAGACTCAAGAATGGAAGTTCTAACATTTCTATATGAGTATCACTTTTCTTGTAAAGATCTTTAAATCTAGAGTCATACTGCGGGGTAGGCAATGCAAAAGGGCCATAAGGAATTTAAAGGCTAAGGCAATGAGAAAGGATGAGTACTCCTCTTTTCAGTTAGCAAGTGAAAGATGCAAGGCTGTCTCCAGAGATTTTTTTTGGTCTGAAATGTCAACACCACAAATAAGCATTATTCTTTTTCTTACTCTTAAATACAACACATTAACTTGCAAATACATTTTTAAAAGAAACCAAATCACACAGGATGAACACATCACAGGAAAAGAATTCAGTTTTAGGTTCTGCATTTGGCCTCCTTCTCTCCAAATCATGTCCATCATTTGGACGGTCAATATTTTTAAAGCTCTAAGCAGGAGCAAACAAGCCAAATATCAAACAGCTCCTAAACTTTGCTCTCCAAAAGGTTACAAAGCAGATACATTAATAAAGATGGAGGAGACAGCACACTTGAGATCTTGAAGAGA
Source organism: Eurystomus gularis (assembly GCA_013400335.1). Taxonomy (NCBI): domain Eukaryota; kingdom Metazoa; phylum Chordata; class Aves; order Coraciiformes; family Coraciidae; genus Eurystomus; species Eurystomus gularis. The sequence continues at coordinate 85,292 of VZZY01021956.1, forward strand.
TAGGCTTATGACTTGTATCTCAGCAGCTTACAGCCTATACCTTAGCTCTTCATATAGTCACTTAATCATTTTTAAGTAACAAAACATGCAAGACTGGTATCGTTACATAACTATGAAGAATTCGGCTAAGAAGCAAGCTATGCAAAGAACAACAGCAGACATTCCTTAGTTCAGAGAATTCAGGAATAGCTAAGGAGATCTGTAGTGTTTATTAGCTTACTAGATGTGGGCATTCTTTGAAGGCCTACACAATGCATAGGATGCTATATGAACTATAAAACATACTACATTCTTTTCAACCACTGCTAACATAGTATGAATATTAATAGCATGTTCTTTATTTGCTCAGTAAATGTAGTGATTAAATATTCATAGAAAAGTTCCTCTTAAAATTCCCAACTGACTACTATTCAATTGTGTCTATTGCATTTTGGCTTGAGTATGAAGTTTTGTTTATGTACATTTGCTCCTCTCTGTTCTTCAAAGAGAGAAAATGGAAATTGAAACTTGGAAAAAAAGCTGAGGAAGCACAAAGGATGCCCAGCTTTTATTCATACTGACATGGAGTGAGCAGAGGGCAGAGAAAAAAGAAAGGTCGGGATTTGTTATGCATTCCTGACTCTCCTTGCCTATACTAGCACTGTAGCATTGGTTAAGCGAGTGAGGGTAAAGAAGCATGTACAATTCCTTGTGTCCCTTAAGCCAAGTACTCCTGCAAGCCATTAAACTTTCAATGGTCACTGAAATACATTTGGAAAACGCCTACCATGTGCAACAGAACAGGAGTCACTAGGCTGCCCAAAGAAGCAAGAAACCTTTTCTCCTTTACCTATTGCAAGATGGAAAATAAGAGAGCACAGAGATACTGAACAGATGGGAATCTTTAGACCCCAGAGCTCCAATTACACAAATTCCCCAAGTGTAATTGGCAAGAGGCATGGGTGGCAGCTCGGGACAGCACCCTGCTGCAAAGGGCAATTTTACTGAGTAGCCCTTTATTCGCCACTAGCAAGACTTAAACACTTGCATTTTGCAGTACAGTGTCAAAAAGAACAGCAATTGGAACACAGTGTTAAGTATGCAAAGTGCACAGAGATTAGCTAGGGGTTCCTGGGCTTAGTTACCTTTCCAAATGACTAGCCCTGTCTGTCTTAACATCCTGAAGTTGCATCCCTAAAACGTCTTTCAGTAAGCATCTCAGTGTCTTACAAGCAAATGCAAAGAAAGACAAAGGGAACACAGAAAACTGTCCTGAGGACATTGTGACATGAAAAATTGCTTTTGGAAGAGACAAAACTGTGAAGAACACAGATTTTCTACTCACATGTACTGTCATTGGTCCTAACACAAGGACCCAAATTTCAACTTAGTTGATTAAATATTAGCACTTGTATAAAACTTTTGTAGACAGAAACCTTCAAAATCTACACCTACTTAATGTATTTAAACTTACTGGATTGGGGGAGGATGAGCAGATCTAAAGCCTAAAGCCCAGTCGATACATCTAAACAGTACAATTTGTAGAAAACCTCAAGCAAACTAGCACTCAATGTTTTCATGATCAGAGGAAAAAAAAATCATATTCACATTCAAACCACGAAAAACTTTAAAGCTTCAGTTTGAAAGACAGATCTTCACACTGATGCTGAAGAGAACAGAGAACACCCAACTAATTTTTTTCACATTGTTAGCTGGGCACACTAAGACACTACTTCCATTGCATCTTAGTGTCTTTTATTCATGAGTCTGCTTGGTGTTTTACAAGTCTAACGTTAGTGTAATAACATGAGAAGACAGCCTACTTTGCCTACACCTGTACAAGGAAAATTAATTTTGGGGTGTAAGGAACCCTGTGAAGGTGTGGCAAAAGACTTTCATATAGGCTAAAGGCAGAGAATTCATCTGAAGGATCCACACCTGACCTCAGTTCCACTACAGAAATACAATCCCTTTCGCTATTTCTACCTCACCCCTAAAAATAAGCACCATAGAATTCATCATCTGAGCTGGATCTCCTTTGTGAATAAATTCTGGCCCCAGTGCCCTGGACACAGGCCCTAGACAAGGCCAGATCTCGATCTCAGCTATGTAATTCCTTCACAAAGACCTACAGATGGGATTTTTTAAGATCATTTTTTAAGTTAGCATGTACTGGCTTATTCTCTTCTAAGCATTTTAAGAAGTCGCAAAAGCTGTCAACACTGAATCCTACATGGAAATTCCACACAACGCAGGGCAGGGGTGGGTCTTCACAGGGTTAGTCAGTGTCTATTAAAAGTGAACCTAACCCAAATAACTCCTGTGCTCCTCTAGCAGATCACATAGATCATGTACTAGGTCTATGATTTCCAACAGGAAGGAACAATCCTCTTAACATTCAGTAGTATTAACATACATGTGTCAATAAATATTTTAAATGTTTTATTGAATTGCATATGAGTAGTCTTTTCAAGGCTCTTATGATCGTGGAATAAATTCCTAGTAAGCGCTAAAGGATGCAAGTACAGCTCTCTACAAATTGCCATATAGGAATGCAGCTGTGCTATTTTAAAATCCACTGTTCTCTTTTTGCTGGTGTTTCACTTCAGGTTTGCAGTTTATTAGCCCACGCTCTGTGGCAGGGACAGGGGTTTCTGATATATTCAGAGAACGCTTCTCAAGGATTGCAAGTCAAGTAAGTAGAACAGCTAAGTTCAGAAGCCCAAATGACAAACCAGTGGGAATAGCCATGAATTAAAAATGAACTCCAACAATAAATTTGCAGGACTGGAAGTGAAAACTCAGTGGTCAGAGTATACCGACTACATTTCTACACCTTGTGACACTCTCTGGAGCGTCAACATATTGCCATAGCACCAAATGTCATCTTCTGTGTACTGAGCGCCATACAGTTTGAATCTCAAAAGTTGAGAAGAAAGTAAAACTCTTTTAACCACCCAAACGTATCATACACTTGCATGAAGCTCCATCTTACTTATCAGGCTGAGGAAGTTAGATGCTACTGCAATCTTTATTACCACATATAGCGCATTTAAGCATTTCCCAGTAACAATGAGTAATCTATTAGAAGCAAATTCAGGGTTTGCTTTACTGGTCCAAGATTCTCACACAATCTTAAGTAGAGCAATGAGTACCAAATACATCATCTTTTTCTGCTCAGTAGTAAAATCAGATGACCCAGTGTCATGGCTAGGGCATGGCAGAAAGCTCACCTTCATTCACCAAGACAGCACCAAGTGTTCCACCTTCATTTCTGTCCTCGGTGAAGCCAAGCTCTTCTAACGACCAAATTTTTTGCAGAACAGCTCAACGCTTTTAATTGTTTAACAAGGGGATTTTTTTGTCCCACTCTCTAGGAGGGGCTTTCAGCACATACATAAAGGTTAAAGCAAGAGAAATTCTAAATATGATTAAAAATAGGGCATCATGATTGCACTACATTATAAATTATTGGGTTTTTACTGTGCAAGTAATCTAACTATATTACTAACATAGCAACAAAAATGTAGCTTTAAATCTGCAGAAAAACCACTCCTGCTCCCAACACATCATAAACCTGGGCAGGGCGGGGAACAGTCCATCTTTTTTGGTCATTAGGCCACTGCATCCATGCAAAGAGATGTGGGACACTGCCAGCACACTGACCACCATTGGCCTGCCTTGCTCTGCAACTTTCCCAGGGCTAGGGAGGTCCCAGGAGGTGGCCGCTGGGCACAGCCTGCACCTGCCAGGAGGGAAGGAGACCTCTGCCGTGGTTGCTCACCTCCAACTGCTGCTGGAGGCCTTCGGTCACATGCTACAACCTTGCCACAGTCACCCACCTCACCAAACCTCTCCAGCTACTTCCTGGCGAGCCCATCAGGACGCATATAACACAGACAAGCTGAACACTAGCCAGAACAAAGATAAAAGACCACACCAGATGCAAAATCCTCCAATGCTCCATACTTCAGAGGTTTACAAAACAACTTCTAAGCAACTGAGATAATTGTCCAGGATGAGACAGGCCATCCCAAACATCCACAAACCATAATCTTCCCAAATACCTCGCTCAGTCATCGGAATCACAGGGCTGTTCGCTGCCTCTCATCACAAGAGGGGCCTCAGCCTGGACACTCATGGAAGTTCAGAAGACCTTGCTGCTAGGGTCACCTACACCTCAGGAGACTTTGTTGATCACACTAGGAGAATGGGAAGCCTAACGTGATACAATTCCACAAACATTTAATGTTTCCAGACCTACTAAAGCGGTATTAAAAACAGACGGGTACTATACTACAATTCATTTTGTCATCGAGATTTATATACACAACTCTGCACAGACTGTGTTTTTAACCAGCACATGCCTCACCTCTGAGAACATGTTCTCAAACAGATGGTGTCACCCCAGGATCTGCAGGATCTGCACTAAGTATAGAAACATAGATATTTCAAGTAAAATGTTTCAAGTACTACAACTACCTCAAATGACAGTTAAAAAACACTTCCAGTGTTAATGTCAATTTTTTTGGAAATGGTTAAAAGCTACTACATAGACCATGCACAATTTGAAGTTTTGGCTTTTTTTCAAAAAATAAACCTAGCAGAACACACTATATCTCAAAGGATGTCAATTTAGCATCTCACAAAATAAAACATAGCCATAAGCACGGTTTGATGAGAAGGAAGGATATTTATGAAAAGAAGAAAAAAAATTCTTAATTAAAATCCTACAGCACAAGTCTGTATTTATTACATAGCCTACAACAAGTAAATGGTGAACAAAACAAATACTGTGAAAGCTCTGCAGCAGAGCATAATTTACAATTACGTAGACTTTCAGTTTGCTGAGCAATTTGCTACAGTACAATCTGGGTTTTAAATGGAGTAAATGGGCATCAGTAAAAAAATTTGCATTACTGAGCCATACTATATGCTGAGTCTTAAGATACTAATACCACATTTTTCTCCAATTCAATTAAGAAAATTATTCTTAAGTTATCATAAAATAGATGGCTGTTTCAAACAGCTCATTATAACCAACATGAAAGCAGGTTCTGTACAGAACACAGTGTAAATTGTTAAAAGATCTGGTCCTCGGTCTTCAACAGGTAACAACCATGGGTGACCATACAAGACTGCACACGAAAGCTGCCTTTTCAACATGACAGCAGCATGGAGCTCAAGACGTGGAGCAAGACTAATGCTTTCACACAGCCTCCAGCGGCCTCCTGCTCTGAACAAGGTATCAACACATGAGGTAGCTTCACTTAACCACCCAAGGGACACTATCACCAATACCTTCTCACGTACAACCATCTCGCCAACAGATATTTTCACTCTCGTGCTACACAATCACCTTGGGAAAAGAATCTACCGAGTATTCTACAACAGCAATAATTCCTATTACAAAAGTACAATGTGCTTTGAGTTCTGTCACATTATTCCAAATGTCCACAGATATGAACTGTGTTAAGGATCATTTTAAAGTAATTTAAAGAACTCATCCCAGCCTTTAAGCTGCTGACTTCCAGCTGAATGACCAACAGAACAACACTGCACATATATTGGTGACCTCATGAACAGAAGATTACCTGAACCATTGTTAAAAACAACCATAAAAGGTATTTGCCATCCCTGAAAGGACTGCGTAAATGGTTACTGTTAGTTTCATGCTCATATTTTCATCTCTCAAGTTTAGAGTATACGCATCAGTGCCAGAACTGTACTACCATAGAGAAGACCCAAGAACCACTAACGCAGGAAGTCCTCACACAGTGCTCTGCTGGTCTTCTGAACTTAGTGAAGAGGGCTGGATCCTACCTAGTCTATTCATAAAATTAATACTATTAAAATCATAAGGTGCTCACACACATGAAACAAAATTAATACTTACTATTTTAGCAACAGCGTATGCTAGCAGGATGCAGAATTTAACTTGGTTTTATACATATATCATTTTCATCTTAATTTTAATATCATCAACAAGATTAAGTTAAAATAGGGATGCTGAAATGGTAGCAAGATTCTGGCTATTTCCACAAATCTATATAAAAATCAACAGTCACTCTCGTCATGGGTAAAAAAAAATTCTGCATGAGCAGTAACCTATTACGGGGTTTGGCACTGATGCATAAAGGAAAACATAGCCACATAATGAAGGGACAGTGAAAGCATCTGCATGCAAGCTGTAGGCAAGTGTTTTTTTAAAACCTATTATACAAAAGAACACATACAAAAGCAATACAAACAGCTGCTAAAACATACTTTGAGACATCTGTACAGGCATCAGCTTACTAAACTGCCTAATAGAGCATCACTTCAACACAAATGATTCCTTAGGTGTTTTTTTAAATAACACACTGAATGCAAACATTGGAGCTAAGCTATAAAAATGTCTAGGAAGCCTACATTTTGTCTAGGAGGTCTAATTTTACGTCTGATTCTGTTTAGTATTGTTTTGTTCTACAGACTATTCAGCTAAATACAATGAAATGTAAATAAAATACAGTATAACCCTTGACCAGTTACTGTCTTCTAAAAGGCATAATAGCTCAGTGAGACAACAAAGCAGGTGGAGATTAGAAATAATTTTAAAAATCAATATATCAACATATATGGAATTTGTAACTGGGAATTTATAACAATGCCTCTTTATGGAGATGGTTCTCAGCATAGCATAAGTGGTAGCCTCATTCTTGCTTTTAAAGTCAGGCAAGCAGAATAGCAGCACAGAGTTCCTGTAGCAAAAGACACACTTGTTCAATTTGTTGAAAGAAGGTAATATAGTGTGAACAACTAGGCAGAAGTATTGTTCAGCACATCACTTTGAATGGATCAGAATAAGTGAGGTTATGTGAGATGGGCAGGAGAGTAAATAGGCAAAACTACTAGAATAGACTTTTGCAAACAGTTTTGTGGCTGTATTATTCAGGAAATACTTGTTGTAAGATCCTATTTTTTTTTTCCAGAAGCTAGTGTTTCTTCCTTTGTGACAACAATATGCTACTTCTCAATATGTGTTTTTAAAAAAAAAAGACCAGAAGTCAGTATACAGTAGGGATCTGAAGTATACAGCCTAGTTATCTGACTTTTGCACGGCTCCTTCACTTCTACATGAAACCACAAGAGCAGCTACGTGGGTCTTTTCTATACCAAGAACTGGAAACTCACAAGTTTGTGACTCATTGTTGCCCAGCTGAGAACGATTGTGCCACACACAACTGAGCAAACCGACTGATCCTCTGAACATGACTCACAGGTCTACCCAAAGCTGTGTCAAGATCTGCTCCCAGGTAGAGGCCATCCCAGTGGAAGGCAAGCATCTCCATATACGTTCTTGGCAAACTCTCCCACAGCCGCTCTGCTCAAGCCTTCCCACCTGCTTCAAAAGCATCATGAGGGCAGAAAGGGGCAGCAGTCTAACTTGTGGAGACACAAGTCAGCCAAACATCTGCTAAAGCCTGTTAAAGGTGACAGCAATAAGCAATGCAAACAAGTTCGTAGAAGTCTGTTCTCTGTAATTCACAGAGAAAATTACCCTGTAGGGATGGCAGGGGGACTAAGTGTCCACCTTCTGTATTATTTTTTACTATGGCCACCCTATCCACTTAAGACAGCAACACTCCATTTAAGAGATGCAAATTCTTTACAAGATTTTTTGGGGTTTTTTTAATAAAAAAACAAGCAAAACCATAATTTGGATATCTGTGGTAACATTTATCAGTCTACGTCAGTAATAACTGACAAATGTAACAATAGAGGATTTCATTGTTTTAAGTCACTAGCTCTAACCAGAAAGAAATAGTTTCAAATTCAACAGATTTTGAACTTTTAGAAACTTTGAGATATTATAGCATGATTGCTACTGAAAATAATAGATTCGAGATCAATCCTGTAATGTCATCAGAGAGCTAGAGTAGAAAATACGCCTTAGAACCTCTGGTTCAAATGAAATTCCCTTTTTTAATACCAGTATGCCTTGCCACTGGAGGGTATTTCTGATTTTTTTTTTTTTGATAGCTGCAGAGAAGGAGTAAAATTAAGTCATGTCAACACAAGTCAAGTTACTCTCCAGCCTGTCTGCTAAATGTGGTAATTTCTTGAATGCAATAGAGGACACTGAAGAACACAGATAGGAAATTCAAGGACCTCCTAACAAAACAACATGGAAATCACTTCTCCTTTTTGTCAGCCACTATTGTTTTGAAAACTTGAAGTTTGATGATTAAAAACAAAATCATAACCATTTCAAAGACAGCTAGAAAAAAAAAATTAAAACCAACATTTGCCATTCATTTATTCCTTCTAATTCTTGGAAGGCTTCTACCTCCAAAGAAGGTCTAATCATCCCAAGGCAACCAACAGTGTGTTATCATTAATACTAAAGGAGTAGACATAACCAAAATATTTTTTCTGATGTTGACAGAAAAACCTACAAAGTACTCAGTCATCATGTATCCTTCCAGTGAATCTGTAGCCACTCAAGATCTCTAGCTTACTTACCCCTTGGGACTTTAACAAACTAACTCAACCAACAATCCCCGCCCCCCCAAATCTCAGGCACACACTAGCGTACAGCATTACGTCCCAAAATACTGCAATACCTTCACAGTGTCACAGCCCACACCTAACATGTTTCTTGACAGAAAATTAGAAAACTCCACAGAAGCAAGCATCAGTAACCCAGTGAAACAGGCCAAAGGCACAGGTGATACATGAGGGGCAGCACCCTCATAAGAGAAGGAAAATAGCACAGCCACTCCTGTCCTGCACAGATGGAGACTTATAAGACTTAACACATTGATAACTGAATACAGAGACATGACAATGGCTGGAAAAGAACATGACTAAATTAAAGAATACAATTAATTTCTTATGGAATTTCCCTTGTTAAGAAAATCATTCTCACAATGACAAAAAAATGAATTAAGTTGAAGAAAGCATAAAAGAGTGGGACAGATTTTATAATGGAAAACTTTAATGATGGAAAGCATTAATGCAACTAAAAAACTAAGTAAGAGCCACCCCCTTCCCAGCAGCATATTTAAGTTCTGGAGGGGCGCAGGAGGAAAACAATTCTGAAGTTATAAAGGATCCAATACTGAAGGGGGGTGGGGGGGAAAATCAATCACTGACCTAGATTAAGTTCTCATCATGAAACAGTTTAAAGCTGCTCTAGTCCTTCAAATGATATAAAACCATAAAATCAGCCAGCATAGTAGGATGAATGTCACAAACGTTATTTTTCAAGTACATGTTCTCCATTAAACCAGGAACTGCATGATAAAATTTTAATTTAGTCCCCTGAGAACTTCAAAAAAAAAAACCCCAAACTCTCAAATGGTAATATTGAACTGCTTCACCCTCACAAGCGGAGAAATGATGTTAACAAATCAAGACAAGAGGTGCTTGTTTACAGGACAGTTACTGACCATTTATGCCTTGACCCTGCTGAGCTTTCATTTACAGCACAACCACAGATTTCTTTGCCTGCAATGTCTACGAATTGTAACAGACCTCTAAAGATTGTGTCTATTCACGGAAAGCATGCAAAACATGAAACAAATTGTACTCTGAATAACAGTTTCTAGGTACTCCCTGATGAAGTTATTATTAAATCTCCATCTAACCAGATTTATAGCTGCCATTAACTACCCAGGTAACCCATCAGGGACACCATAGTGTTGCAAATGCCTTTAACACCCAATACAAATACTTAGTTGCAGTGGCTGTTTCACCTTGAGCATAAACAGTCCTCTCACCTCCAGCCTGGGAAGCAGAAATAAAATTATCACATCCATCAGCCCCTGAAGTGGAGTTCACCGGATAAAGAGAGAAAGAAACCATGGAGACTGATGCCCAACACAGGGAGGTGCAGGATGGGCTTGCTGGCTAGCAGGGCTGCCTACTTTTGCCTTGCAAGCAACATAGATAATCAATCTGAAAAGTGGTTAAAAATAACTAGCATCCTCACCTGCTCCCTCAGGACACAACTCCAGAAAAATACTGCTCAAACACTGCTGCGATGGCAGACACCTCCAGAGGTTGGTGGGAAGGGCAGGAATCAAGTGATGCTGCTTTTGAAAACAGCAAGTTGCCAGTGTCAGTGGCTTATTCACCCTACATACTCTCAGCACTAGCTTTCATCCTCATTGCTCCCCACTAGAGTGGTCTGCCCCATCACCTGTAGCAAGGAGCAGAACAATTTTGGGGACATGCTCACGTAAGTTGGAAACCTCCGACTGCAACAGGAAGGAGGTAGAAATTTTTTACTATAACAGGTAAAAGCAAAACAACCACCATTTACAAAAAGTAGCCACTGAAAAGCAGCCTAAAACAACCCAATGCATGATTCCTGTTAAAGCACTGTCTGGTCTGTTGAAACCCCTGTGTCCACTGCTCCTAAAAGCACAACTTCCACTCGAGCCTTCCTGCCCAGCACTCCCACCTACGCAAGAAACAGCTTCCGGAGGAGACTCACGCTCATCCATGTAGGAAACATATTTCAGAGGATCTGCAGAGGGATGAGGCCAACAGGAACAGGGAAGACAACACATCAGGGCAAACAGCTGAAAGGAAAAAAGAGCATCAGGAAAGAAGTGAAAGAGGAAACAGATGCACTGGAGGGAGAAGAAAATACCAGGGGGAGGGGGAAGGCAAATTGAGAAGGTGAAAGTTATATAGCCCAGATTGAGAGGAGAGAGCACGAGCACAGAAAAAGCTGCAGAACTGATGTGAGTCAAAATGAGGGAGAAGTAGAAACAAGAAGGAAAAAAAAAATTAAAAGACCAGACCTGTCAAAGCAGTATCTCTTAGTAATCCCAAAGCAGCCTGGGTTTCCGACAGATAAGATCAAGCCACCTGAGCCAAGGTAGAAAAATGTGAGAAACCAGGCAAATTGAGAAGAGATTGCCACTAGCACAGCTGACAGCAAAATGAAATACCTTACAGAAATCCTAACATTTCAAAATCTTCTGCCCTTTCAAATCAAAATGGAAGGCATTTTAAATTTATTAAACTTCAACGCGACTTTATTGAAACACTGGAGCTTGAGGTCAAACTCTAATGATACTCAGCACAAAACAGGAAAAGCTGAATACTACCACATTTCTCCTCCAAATAGTTTAAAGGACGTCTCTAAAGAATGTCATTCCTGCAAAACCTTTTGAGGACTAATTTTCCTGTAGAACTGCTCCACCACAAACTTAAACAACATTAGATGGAATCATAGCTCCTCACTGGAAAAAAAAAAGATACATCACTTAGGAGTCATCTCCAAACACAAATGGTTTAGCAAAATATATTTGCAGTCCTACATGTTGAGGCACAAATTTCAAAAACTGTTTTTAAGGCTTACAGAGCCATTCCCCACATCTGCCCTCCCACAGCACGGAAATGGCAATGAGTTCTGAGCCAGAAAGACCAGGTCCTCACTTAAAATGGCAACCACCATCAGGAGCCCTACACAGAGAAACCCCACCAAAATACCAGTTCTGCCCAAAGGAGAACATCTTCTTAGCCTTTCTTCACTACTAATCATGAATTCACAGCCACTGTTATACTGCTGATGGAAGAAGAATCTACTCCACAAGCCTATTCCTAGCAACATGCGCTAAGAGACAATGTTACAAAATACAATCTCTGTTGTTTCAGGAGGTTTTCAATTAGCAGGTGTTTTCTGATGTTTCTCCCATTGGCCATGGCAAACAACTTAGCATTTCTTAAAAAAAAAAAAGAAAAAGAAAAAGAAAAAGAAAAAACCTCTAGGAATACTTGTCATTGCCACTGGGAATCCCATGCAAGAGCAAAGGATTTTTTTTTTATTTATTTCATTATTGGTTTTTTAACACTAGAGAATAATTCATATTATATTTATTATTGCTAGAGCTTTGTCCTCTTAAAATAACATGATGCGCTATGGGGCTTACAAGGTATAAAAACCTAAATTCTCAGAAAAGAGAATGCAGTTAGTTTAAATTAACCAGATTCCCCAGGGGTCTGTGAATCTGAGCAATTATAGCTGGGAAGACACATAGCAATTTGAAATATGCCCCAGTCTGCTGCTCAGGAGCTTCTCATGAAGAGAAGCCCCCCTGTTCCCAGCATGGCTCAACCCATTCCTACATCCACAGCCTCTCCCATCACTACGTCTGCATTCGCATGCAAATCGCAGAGGTCCCAGTCAGCAAAGGCTTTCACCTCCACTAATCAATTTACCAGGGTCTTCGGCAGGAAGGGAAATCCATAGGACTCTGATACAACTACAGACACATTCCAATAGGATTACTGGATCATTTCCATAAATCTTCATAAAAACTGCAACAGCACAGAGACAGTAGCTACAAGCCTTTTCTAAGGCACAGTCCTTCTAACAATATCACTTAAAGGCATTACTGAAAACAACAAATGAGGAGTTGAACCAAAGCTTTTATGAAGATTGCCATCTGTTCAGCAGACTTTACAGTGAAATCAGTGGTCTCAGCACAATCCACAGAGAAGATGCATCACCATATTCAGTGCTGCCAGCCACAACTGCAAACTGAATGAACACAGACCCTGAATAACTTTCTCATGACTCCTTGAAGTGGTGAATAAATTCACACTGTCCTCTGTGATGGATAAAAAGTGTTTAAGCATCAGAACTAAAATACAAATGCACGTTGACTTATAAAACAAGATTGTGGATTTGACCATGGAATTCCCTGACTGTGGAAAAATTTTTACTTTTTTGCCCGCAGAGATTTCCTCATGGTGGATTTGCCCTTGGAAGAGGGTTTCACTTCCTTCCTCCTGCTGGCTGCTGGTTTCTTGGAAGAGCTGCCACCAGAGGGTTTCTTGATGGATAAAAAGATCAGGACATAACACGGGCAGGCACAATTCAAAACAGCTTAGGTGAACCCCATTTAGGACTCACATAAAACCTCAATACATTAAAGACCACTTGAGTTTTTAAAATATTCTCCACTTTTAAGAATGCCGTAGGAATTCCCTAGAACCAAACAGCCCTACAAGGACACACTCACGCACCGAGCAAGCCCTCTGAGTAAGGCCCAAAACCTATTGCTTCATATCAAGCATCCCAAAACCTAAGGGAGACGCACAAAAAAATAAGATAAAAGGATATTGAGAAATCAAAGCTCAGCATGAATTTTGACCAATATTTAAAAACAAGCAATTGCCAATTCAGAGAAGTATGCGATACAACCTGAAATCCTGCGCCACTTTGTGCGCACACGTGGGGGTTAAACCACTAAGAGAAAGTGAAACTTAAGTGTTTCCTCACACAACTTGGTGCAATGTAGCAAAATTAGTACTGCTCTGAAATGCAAAACTTGAGACCAAAGTAGTATGAAGAGGTTTTCAAAATATCTGCCTAAATACAAGCTAGGTTCTTAAAGCTTAAACCCACCAGACATGAACTGACCATGAGCCCAAAGACAGCAGCCTGCAAGGGCACCTCATGGAGTCTCAGTCTTTCTATTTTGAGAGTAAAAGAAGCTACAGGCAATAGCAATAGCTTGAACATTCTCTCTGGTGTTTCTTACTTTCTACTTATGATCCAGGAAAAAGAAATTCAAAGCTTGATCTAAATTCTACAGAGATAAGTAGGATTAATGAGTGTTTACCCTGAGTTATAGTTCACGTGATAGACTATATCACCAACGTATCTCTATCCAGAGACACCTAAAATTTGACGGGTACATTAGTGCAGTGAAGGTGTGGTCCTCCATCTACCTGTAACCATCTCTGCAATGGAATCAGACATATTTACTCAAAGATCCTGACAAATTCAGAGAGAAAAATAACATGGCCCTCAAGGCCTTTTACCAGCTAATATAAGGCATCACTGCTACATGGGGTAGTAGTTGGTGGGATTCTGCAGTCAATCACTGGAGCAGGTAAGTATAAATTAAGTCTTGACTGCCAACATGCAAGCAAAACATAAGGAATTACACAGGCTATGGTGATGCTGTCATTATTACACTACTAATTTAAGAGTCTAGGCAGACAAAATAATGTATTCTGTCTCTTTTAGCATCAAGTGAGGCTGCTTTGGCAGTCAAAATTTTCAAAGGCCAAGGTCTATTCATTCTGCTGTAGTAGATTATAAGGCTTCTTTCCATGTAGAAATGTGAACATAGGAACAAGCAATGTTACAAAGCATCCTAAGTACAGTTATACAGTGTATACCCTTATATAACTCAGAAAGAAATAGGTAAATTTGATGGTATCAAGGATTAAAGGGCATATCTAAGGATTTTGGAAACACAAGTCATCTTTTGTCCTGGCAAGCTCTACCAGTTAAAAATATGCTTTAAAAAATGCTTTACATTTTGGGGTTTTTTTTCAGAAAACATTTGATTGCAGCAACAACATCAAATATACATTTTATTTACTTCTGCAAAGCAATCATACTATATCCTCTATATCATTTTAAATAACTTTGAAGTGATTTTTAGAGGGATAAAACTAGTGAAAAATAGGTAATGACAGATTAACTGAATCTCTACTAACCAATGACAAAACAAAACTGATTGAAAGCAAAGGCAATTTACAGGCCCAAAATATTTTGGACTGTAACACAAGACAGCTGAACTTCATTTTCCCAATTACATTAGTTCATACCTATAGGTCTGCAAGAGTGTTTTAAATAGTATGAGTGGCTTTTACACAAATTGCTACAATACCACTGTGTTACACAATCTATGACTATGGTTTCATGTTCTGAACACATGAAGAATCAAATATCCCATTAATAGTCCTTCAGTGTTTCATGTTACCAAGACATTCACTGTTGTCATTTAATACAGGATGAGAGAGTCATTGACTGATATTTTTCTAAAAGATGTGTTCTCACTGGACAATGTGTCTAACTGGAGCCAACAGCATTCACTGAGCTTTGAGGCAACAATGTTCTCCTAAATATAAGAATTCAAAACCTTACTATAAAGGTGTCAGTTCAGATTGCATTTTACATATCACAAGCCTTGGCAAACAGCTGGTATTTCACAATGCCTTAAGTCTTAAACTTGGCTTGTCAAAGTAAAATAAGAGGAAAGAAAAGGTAGCTCTAGATGATGCTGAGTAAATTGGAAAGCACAGGGAAAAAAATAAGAGCCGATTTGACAAAGTACACGTCAACCTCCACTTCTCTGTGAAAGTTTTTGAAATACTGAAATAACATGGTGTAAGGTAGTACAAAACATTGCTATGGAGTATTACGGAACAGCATGCAATGCTGCTTCAGAGCAACAGAAATGAGAATAAGGTTCTTGATGGGGCTTTTTTTGTTTGGTTTTTAAAGAACTCCAGATACAATGTTAGTATTAGGGGGAAACAAGTTCAAAAACTGACACCTCTGAATCAAGTAAAACTTAAAGAAGGTAAAACTGTCAGTGATCTAATAAAACAATACATCTTCCTCTGAACTTGAAGATACCCATGCAATGCAGGGCACGAGCCCGGACTTCCCTGCCTGCGGCCAGCAGTGACACACTGGGGTGTGGAGGGAAGCTCCCCTCTCGCCAGGCACAGGGCAGGCAGGCTGAGGGGAGCGTGCCCCAGCAGGTTTCCTTTGCAGCCACAGGCACTTGTCCTAGTCCCCTCTGGGTCAGCTGCTGGTCAGGGAGCCAACATCACTTCAGCAGAAAACATTCTCTTTCCCTGCCTGCTTCCATTTTACCAATATCAAACTGTTTTTAAAAGTCCTTCGTGCCCGTGCCTCTCACCAGCCTGCTAGCTGCTGCTCCCAGGGAGCTCTCATCCCCAAGGCCCATATCAGTCAAGCCCAGGCTCGGCTATGCCAGGACCAGGAGCTGCCAGGTCCCTGCTGGCATGGCCACAATGGACACACCACCACTCTCCCTGCAGGGTCCTCCCCCTCACCACTGGCCCATCAGCAGCTGCCTTGATTCTCACCTTGCAGCCCTTTCCTTCCATACCTTCTCTATTTCCTTCTTTACACCTATGATTTAATCTTCACACTTAGAATTTAATCAAATCTTTTGACCTTCAGGGGAGTGGGGAGGGATGCAAGAGAGAAATCTGAGATCATCTGTCTCACCAGTGCACAAATTGTACCCATGTATTGTACTAAACCATCCTGATGTGCAGTGCTGCAGCCTGGTAAATAACCTCCTGGACCTCACAGTCCTAAGGCAGTACATTATAATGGAGACCAGCACACCACCATTAAATGGGAATGCCATTATCATTAAAGAATAACACAATAAATCCAAGACTGGTTTTCTGTACTTATCTTGGGATAAATCTTAAACGATTTTTCCTGTCCTCTCGCAAAACCCCAACTGTCTTGTTGCTAACACTCCACTTCAACCCAGCTTCCCAACTTTTCCTGACCGTTCTCTCTAGTTCATACCTGTGTCTTTTGATTGTTTCCTCCTGCTTCTTACATATTGCTCCCATATATCCTTCTCTCTGCCCTTGAGCCCTTTCGATTTATAAGTTTCTTTTCATAGTAGTTCTTCAACTTGCCGCTATCACAGGTCTTCCACTTTTGTCAGACAAGGCTCAGATAATAACTTGGGCTTCTCCCACACGACACAGCAGCATGCCATACACAGACATGAACCGAAAATTACCCACTGCTGGCACACACTATAGCCTCTGAGAGAAACCAGTACAAATATTTTTCCCTGTCAATGCATTAGGTTCCAGCACACTAAAATTTTGTGCAGGAGGAGACATTTGAGACAATTCTTGGCAAGATGCATATGCTGCATTTAATAACTGTATGATAATTATAGTGTGTAAAATAAGCTTTTCAATACAGTGCAACTGCAGCTTTCCCTTCCCCCAAACAAAAAAGAATCAATGTGCATCACTTGAAAAAAAAAAAAATTACATCAGTTTTCAAATACTACTTTCTCCATCTTTTTAAGGTAAGAAGAATAACCTAGAAAAACTGGGTCACTGCTTTTTTTTTCCAGTTGCTTTTCTTAGCACATAGAGGTCATCTTAAGGTTTTGAACAAATATTTGTTCAAAATATTTTACCAAGTCCAACATGTATAAGATATGCATATTTATAAATAACATACATGTGGATTAATATATCTTTTTTGGATAATACATCTTCCTAATATATCTTATGGCCAATACAGTTTTCATTTAGATGAATCATGGAAATAAAGTTCCATATGGTAAAGATGTTAGTGGATCAATGTACCAGCAAGTAAGCAAAGGGACTGAAAAAATATGAAAAGTTAAAAAAAGTTTTAAAAATAACTACACTGAATATACACAGTTTTAAATAATGCAAAACAAGATGGGGTTTTTTTGAACACATCTCTTTTTTTCTACACACTTACAAAAATTGAACCAGTTCCCAAACTCTTGTTCAAGCCCAGAAAGTTTTGCCATTGCAGAAGAACTGTATTTATCTACACGTATGTTTGTGGTACTTTCTTCACTCAATAACCTAGCATTTAACATAAGGAAACACAGAATAAGGGCAATTTTGCACACCAGTTCTCTCAAAGATCTCTCTGCCCAAGTAAAACAGATTACTGATACACCGTAACTCCTGGGAAGGGCCACAAGCCCCACTCCAAATCCCTTGTATTTTCTCATTTAGCTCATCTGGTCCCTCCTAAGATCCCAGAGCTAAATCACATCCTCATGCACAGATGTCAGCACATCCACTCACATCCCATTTTTTCTCTTTTAGATAACACGCAGAGTCAAGAGACAATTCCCAATTCCTCCTTTACAGAGCCACATGGCATATGAGGTTTGATACCCTGACACCTGGCATGCTCTCCTACTCTAAAGCTTGGAGGGGGGAAAAAAAAAAAAAAAAGAATCAAATCAAGTGGCAGGGCAACGGGGAGGCACTGATGGGGGATGCACAACGGTGCAGACCCACCTGGGGGAAGCTTGAAGAGGTGGGATGCACGCTCCCCGAGCTCGGGGCAGGAAATCAGGATTATCATTTGTGGGGGATGGGGAAGCTCCAAACCAAGGGCAGGATCAGAGGAAATGCAGAGGTATGTCTCGGCACACCCACATCCTGAGGCTACCTGACACCACTGTAACCAAGAAAAATAAACTCCTGCTCATAGCTCAGTTGCCACACCAAAATATAACATGGGTAACAAAGATAATGAACTTCCTTTGGACTATATGGTCATACCAAAAAAAAAAGTAATTCCCTAAAATTAGAAAACATTTGAACTTTTAATACAAAGTGAGGGATATTGTGTTTATTTTTATTAGAATAATAGGAAATAGTTATTTTTAATATTTAATCTATGTCAACATCCCTTTTAGTAAACTCCCATGCCAGTATTGCATTAAGTGCAGTTTTCCTGTTTAGCAATCTCTCACAAGTTAACTAAATGCCTTGCAAAAACCATTTCAAAACTAGTTTGCAAAGTATTAAAGATAAAAGATAAGCATTAAACAGATGACATCTGCAAATCCATCGTAATCCGTCCGTTTAGGTTTTATATTTCTGGTGACAAACTATTTAAACTTCTCGTATGATTACGATTAAACATTAAGATTAGCAGTGTGTTATGGATCATTTCTTTTTTTATTCTTTTCACCACCCTACGTTAGCCAAGAGGCTGCATCTGAGGAAAGTGAATTGCTACAGTGAACAGTTCCCGTGGAAGACGGAGATGCTGAGCTGCAGTGCTCCATCCTCCATCTCACCGTCACCAGGCACCAATACTACACTTCAGGGGAAACCCTGCAATGCACTAGCACACCAGCCACATCTCAGCAATCCCTTTAGTGTGCCCTCTTCCAGCTCCATTCCCAGTAGCTGAAAGGTTTAGCGCTTCTTCACATGGTGCCTGCAATAAGACCACTTCCACCACATCACATTCCTGAAGTCTGAGTCAGGCAGACTCCCCCACAGTTAAAGGCCAAAAAGACTTTATTTGATCCATCTCTCAAATTTCCTCTTCTGCTTGCACATGCAGTGGTTGAAAACAAGAACTAATGAGGCCAGCTCATGGGAGTTCAAGCAGCAAAGTGGTTTTGGGCCTTAACACAAAAGCTCTTAATAGAGCCAACACTCTCCTGTCCTCCTCAGTCACAATGAAAAAAAAAAAAACCCAAAAAAAAAACTGGACGTGAATATCCTTGAGCCGGAGAGTTTCCAATCTCATACAAAGCCCATGTGTAATTTTTCACAGGGGATCTAGAACCAAGACATGCCAGCTTCTCAGACAGGAGCTCGGTAGCACTCAGCCGGCAACCCAGAGGTGGAAGATACATTGTCAAAGCAACAACACTGCTTGTCCTTTATATGTGCGAGGTTTATACTTTCACAGCTGAGGCTTCTGTTCCTCAAAGGACAACTTCCACCAAGAAAATATAAATATTTTCATAAACATACAGAAAAGCAGACAAAAACACCCAGCATTTAAATAGCTTCTAAACCCAATGTTTTGCCATCTAAAAGCACTGAGACGTTTCTCTTACATAAGCACCATTATCTTCAAAAATGTTGGGGGCCTGAATCCACAGATTTCAAATGCATAGAACACCACAGGAACAGCTGTGACACAAGGTGCATGGCTGGTGCTGGGACAAAGGCATGTGGCCATCCGTGCTAGCCGGCCCATAAAAGATGACATACACGCTGCCACTTGGTCAAGCACGTGTTTGTGCTGCAATGCCGAGCACTGCCAGTCTCAGTTTCTATTCCTGCCCCAAGAGCTGGCAGCAGCCGAGTGCTTACACAGCAAAGCAACAGTGCTCCTGTCTGACTGAAAGAGGGTCTGCTGAAAAGCGGTATCTGAAGAAGCAGCAGCATCAGTCACAATCCCGCCACACTTTTGATGTAGCTTTTAAGGGGTTACCAAGGTCTACTGAGCAAAGCTGATGAACATCACTGATGCCACATTCATTCTGAAGAAATAAATAAATAAAAAATGGTAGAGACTTGACTCTTATGTCAGAGGCCTGACATCTACTCCCAGGTCTCCCTGAGGCACCATCTCTCACTTTCCTGCTCTTCAGCACTGTTGCATTTATAACAAGCCCCCAAGACATGAAAACTTGGTGTATAAAGGCCTGCCAAATGTCAACAGCAGTATGATATAAGGCTAAAATCACACAGTCTGCCTTCTGCAAGGGCCATTCGTGAAGCCTTCATCCACCCTATCATTCTCCGTTTTTATTGCTCAAAAACTGTGCACAGTTAAGAATCCTCTGAGCCATTCTAAGATTATGCCAGCAGACAGCAACATCATATTAGGGAGTATAGGACCTGCAGCTTGGTTCTAGAAGATGACAGATGAGGGCCACATGAGGTTCAAACAACTCAGCTAAGCAGTAGAGGAGTTCAGGAGGACTTTGCAGTCAGTGGCCAAGACAATATCCATCCTAATGCCGACTCTGTGCTGGCACCCCATGTCCCCAGTGTCTGTAAATCACTACCCCACAAGTAACAGGAGAGTAAGCTAGTGTTTGTGCAAGAGCCCAAGATCCTATGATGCAGCATATGTATTACTTTATTGAAAAGTATTATTCTGACACAACTCACAATTTAGGGCTCAACTCCAAGCGGATCTCAACCAATTAATAATCTTCAAGCCTCTGAGACTTCAGCATAAGTTACTGCTAAGTGTTCTTCACAGTCTCAGCAACAAACTACAAACAACCTGCAGAATTTCTATCTTCTAGATTTTAGTAACAAATTCTGAAATTTTTACTAAGCGATCTTTTCCAGCAGAAAGTATCTCCTCCAAGAGGCTTTTCATTAAACCCCACAGGACCTCACTAACACCAGTCAAATCTTGACCTCACAGAAAGCAAAGGTAACATTCCTAGCAAATTTAATACTGGGTAGAGCTACCCATTATAAGTTTTGATCCAACAACAGTTCCCCCTCCTTCAGATATGAAATCAGCATAGGGCAGAAATGCATCACTGGAGAGAGCGGCCTGCAGCACCATGGAGTACAGGTTCCTCAGGCATGCAGCAGACACACGGACAAGGAGGCAACTGTCATAGCTGTGAAACAATTCCCATAGATAGATTATACGTACAGAAAGCTCAAGTGGAAAATTTACGATATAAATAATCCAAGATGTACAGTAATAATCCGTAGTTTAAACACTTAAAGAAATAAACATTAATCTCTATTCCCAAACGTCCTCTAATAAAGAAGACAGCAAAACATTCTGATACTTATTTTTAGTGGACAGAAGGAGACCAGCATGGCTTTAATTAATCACAAATAAAATTAAGTACTATTGGTCCAGACAAGCAACACTAATCTCTAATTGAAGCTGATTCGACGAGTTAGCTCTCCAGAAAATCCTGGGTAATATCATGGGACACCCCTCCAGTTTGTTAAAAAAGAAAAAAAAAAAAAAGAGAAACTGTTTTCATACTTGTTACCCATTCTAAGCAGGGCAAGAAACCATTTTCAACAGTTCATATGCAAAGTATTTATAATTCTACAAACTAAACTGAAAAAAGGGTCAGTTTCAAAGCAACCACTCTAACTATAATGAAAATATAAACCAGAGCTCTGGTACAGTTTAGGAAGTCCCGAAACTCTCACAGAGCTTGAACAGTGCAGAGAGAGAACTTACTTGGAAGTCTTCCACTTGGAGCAGCCCACCCTCTGCGCCTCTCCATCACCCAGATAAAGCATTGTCTCTGCACACCCAACCCAAGCAGGCACTTGAGCACTCAAGCACACGGGGATAGCCTTTATATCGTTCACACAAGGGTCTGGGAGTTTTTATTCTGACTAGCTGGAATATACCCGACCCTTTTTTCCCTTTTTGCGGGTTTTTTTTTTCCCCCCCCCTAAAAGCGTAATTCACTACCACAGCTTTTCACCACTGTCCTACACGTGAAGGGCAACTTTTTCTCCCGTAGATGTAAAACGAAATCATCGCAGCGAAGCACTGCAATACCCATTTCCCAACGTTTTACAGCAGGTGCAGGGCTCACACAGCCAGCCTCCTTCCAGACACCGCCTGCGCGGAGGGGTGCGCCGGGCCGCCACAGGAAGTCGTGAGGGGAGAGACCGAGACAGACCGAGCCTCTTCCCACCGCCTCACCTCGCTACCTGAAACCACCTCTGGGGCACTGCACCCAACACCAGTCCCGACTGAAAAACGCATTTAAAGTGGGATTAATTTGGAATTACGCTTCGTTACTATTTAAGCAAAATAGCCGCTTTCAGAGCTACATACCAACTTTAAGAGCTAAACATAAAAGGGCCTGCAGAAAATAAGGTACTAAGACACCGGCAGCCCGCCACCGCCAGCACGGCTTCTCCTTACGAGTCGCTCTTCAACGCCCGAGCCCGCGGGTCCCAGAGAGAAGCGAAGGCCAGCTGACAAGTGTCGCCGCTGCCGCCGCCCCGCTGCCCCCCAGCCCCCGCCGGGCTGCGCTCCGTCCCGGCTCCCCGGGCTCCC
>VZZY01021956.1:108439-149647 GCA_013400335.1 Eurystomus gularis
CACAAACGGCAGCTGCGGCCGTGTCAAGCGGCGTCACGGCTCGTCCTGGTGCATTTTCAGCCGCTCATCCACTCGCTCACGCAACAGGCTCGGTGCTGTTCAGAGGTGGAGGCAGGCAGCTGCCCGGCCTTAGGAAAGATGCCCCTGCCCTCTTTCTAGAGACGAGAGAGGACGCACCTCGGCACAGCATTGTTTTCCTTCTGCTCTCCCCTAAAGTATTTTGCACTAACTGATTTGAGCTTTGTTTGCACTTTAAATGAAATGGTTTTTTTAAAACCCCAAACTTAGTAGCTTCCGACATGCATTCGGGCAACTTCAAATTCAAAAAAAAATGCACAAGTAACTTAGTTACCGAAAGTGACAAAATCCAGAAACAGACAACGCAAACATCGGAGTTCGAAATACCTCAAAAGATATTATTTCCTTTGGATTTCTGAAGCAGTGCTGGAAACTTCCACAACAACAACAACAACAACAACAAGTCAATTAAAAAGATAAAAACCTGGTTTTTTTTCCCCTCTATTAAAACTTAAAAAAACCAACACAGCACCACCACAGAACACTTTTAAAGTACTATTAATGTGTAATTTAGGGGGGGGGGTGGGAATCCACAGTCCACAGTGAGAAAGCAAAACACTAACATGGTTATTCCAGATAGTTCACAACCCTCCCTGGTTTTCATATGTCCTCTGTTAAAAGCCAACAGTTGCTGCTTGCAGAGCTCAGAATAATCCCACAAATGTTTTTACTAATTTCTGAAAGAATTAATACAGAAATTCTGGGAATTTGTTCCAGAAACTGAGGCCTAGCAAGTGATTTGCGTGTTTCAGTAATCTTAAAATGCTGCTTCAGTTTCTTATGTTCTTAAACAGGTGATATGTCTGCTATTCCAGGCATTTTCCTGAGCAGACAGTGGCATTAACTTTGGATCACGAGCGCAGGGCCACTGAACGTGCCTCAGGACAGCTCACCACTTTACATTGCATGCGACCAAAAAGAAAAACATGGCCCTCAAAGTGAGTGAGATCCAGCTCCATCAGCCATAACACCTGTGCCACCAGCCGGCAGAGGATGGGATGAGATAGGTGCAGCTTGTTACCTAATTAGAAGGCACAAGTGTTGCTCAAGGTCATATGGGAGCAGCATCTGGTTCTACTTTTCAAGATGCACAAAGCTGGAAACACCTGGCTTGTTTTTCAGACCTCTACTTGTGTTAGCCGAGCTCGCAAACTAAAGAGGCTTCCAGCTTTGACTGAGTGCAGAGGGAGTTCACAAAGCTGCTCTGTACGAGCCCAGCAGGTCAGACCAGAAACATAGTTTAACGGAATACAAACTAAAATCAGCGGTAAGTGGTTTTGCGTTAATAAAAAGAGGGATCCTCATTTCAAAGGGGTGGTGGCAGCGCAGCTGAGCCTAAACTCTTCCAAATAAATCTTACATGGGAGAGCATAACTTCAGGTTGAGTCGCCTCAGCAATGCTTCCTTTCCTGCTCTCAGCAAATCCCTCCTGCCCCATGCAGCCCGTGCAGCTCCCATTCCTCCCGGGAGATGGGAATTCTGTTTAACCACCTCAGCCCAAACACCAGGTATCTCTGCCTACTCAGGGCGACACTTTGTTTTATGCCTGAGCAGCTGGAGGAGAGGGAAGTTTGCAACATAAACATGCTATCAAAGTATCAGACCACCTAAAACCAGGGAGACTTAGAGATAATTTAACTTCAGTCCCTTATGATTTAAATCAGGAATTAACAGCATACACTGTGATCATTTGGAGATCATCATCTATCAAAATGAACATCAGAGCAGTTTGATCAAGAATACAATAAAACACTGTCTCATAGAAACATATGTTTTCTCTGTGACAAGTTAAATGTGAAGTGATAAGTGAATAAGAATTTGGCCACACCCACAAAGCAATCAACTCTCAGACTGACAACAACCGTAACACTGGAGCAAATACAGAAGGCAGGGAAAAAAAATAGATTAAAGAAACAAAGAAACATCTGCACTACTTTATCCACATCCCTTCTTCAGCTGCCTCCAGCCAGGACCAGTGGTACAGCACCCTGAAAGCAACACCAACTGCTGGGATGCCTTTGCAGAGATACAGAAAAAAAAAAGCAGCACTGTTCTGATCCATAAACAGCAAAAAAAGCACTTCAGGGTAGGTGCTTAAATGGACATAATCTTTTTACACGGTTTAATAGGAGCAGTCCAACACTCCTTAGTCCAAACTTTACATCCAAAGAATATCTATGCTTTAAAGGTGGTGATTGGAATTCTAAGTATCTGAAAAACAAACTGCAGTTTTAAATTGTTTGTAAGTAATAGGCTGTTATACTGCAATATAAGAACTCAATTTCATTCAAGCTACACGTGTTTGTTCTTCTACTGTATCTCACGTAATCAGCTGAGTGGCATTCCTCCAAATGGAGAAGAATCCATGTATTCACTTAAATTCCAGAAAATTAGCTCTCTACAAAGAGTTACATTGTCGAGAGAAGGGAAGGGGCAAATGGATTCCTACCTGAAATTCATGGTCAGCACAGACTTGCTAAAGCAGAAGGCTCACTGCTACCTAGGTTCAGGAATTAACTTTCCTCAGCCCTCTATCCACAGTCATTTATGGGAAGGGGCTCAACTTCTCCCTTAATCCTATATCTGTTTGTGTTCAAGAGCTACTTTTACATGGGCTTATTTTTTGCTGTTAATAGCTACCAAAACCAGAAGACCCTATAGCTCAAATATCAAGTACTTCAAATGAACCAGCTGCTGAAGATATATGGGAAGTTTGAGCTATTTCCATCCTGTTCCTCTTCTCATACTCCAAAAATTGCTTATAGATCTATCTGGGTGGAGGGACCTCTGGACTGAAAGAGGAGCCAGTCTTAAAGTCACCTCAGTCCACCTCTTCCAGTTTCACTAGTACAGACTGACATTCTTGGATCGGGCAGCTAGATCTCATTTAGATTGCTCAGAAGATACAACGTACGTGATATACTTTCATTCTTAACATGTCATTAAGACATTCACCGAAGCAGTTTTATCTTCAGATTTTTTTACAAAGAAACTTAAAATTTCAGACAAATGTTCCCATCTCAAGATACTGCAAAACAGCAACATAAATACAAAAGAAAAAAAAAAAGAAAGAAATCTCTATTAAAAGAACAGCAAGTCTGAAGGAGAAATGTTCACCAAAAGGCACTCAAGACCAGCGTTTGCATGGTTTTTCTCTCCTTCTAGGAAACAACAGTCTCCTTACTGGAGACATCATAATAAAATTGTTTCCTTTACTTTTACCCTGTTCTGCATCCTATGAAGGTGGCAACTTTCCAACTCTTTTCTTGTTGCTTTATTTAAAAAAAAAAACCCTAATTTTATTTTATAAGGGCACATTTGCAAGCTTTCTGAAACAATTATTTCCCACTGTCAACACCCTTGCGGTGTATAAATTGCTTACATTTCTGAGCTTGGAGAAAATAAATAAAATTTAAAAAACCAATAAACTCTCAAATGTACACACATCCCTCTTTTTCAATTACTCTTGCACATATAATAGTGTCCATGAGCCCTAGGTACAAGAGCCCCTTCATGCAAAGTGCCAGACAAGGATCACAAAGTGGTAGATCTCTTCCCAAAGAGCATCACTCCTCATTTGTTTCCCTGCTTATTCTCATACTCACTGATGGGTTCATCAGTTCTGGCACTTAAAGTTTTCCTGTCTTTTGGTGACTGCACTTGAGTGCATTTTTTAATGCTACAGAGAGAAGGTGGCGCAAGCCCAAGTGAAGAACTGTCCTCTTTCCTGGGTACTAAAGGCATGCACCTTGGCTGAGCCAGCCCTGAGCTCGTGCTCAGTGTGTCTCAATTAGACCTACTTAATTATACCAGTAAGAAAATTCAGTTACACGAGCTCTGCAAGTGAGCGGGAACATGCAGTCTTGTGTCTCAGCCCTTTGTATCTTCCCCACATTTGGAAATGTATTGGGCTACCGTGGCTCCTGGCCAGAAGCCTCCCTCGAGCTGCTCTCTTTTTGGCTGGATGGGAACAACAGGGAGGTGGCCAGAGTCCAGCATTTCTTAAGTGGCCTGCTTATCTCACAGTAAAAGTAAATGAGGGTAAGATTGCTGACCAGAATTCTTCAGTGATTTCTTTCCACTGCTGAAAATGAGTATCAACGTGGATCAAGACCTCCCAGTGGTACCTGGCTGTATAGCTATAGGCTCCAGCTTCAGAATTGCTTCAGGAACTTTGTGGCAAAGTTAAAAAGCAGTGCTACTTTTAATCAGCTGCTTATTAGTTATTTGTTAGTGTTATTGTGAAAAGCCTTACACTACAAATCAGATAGACTTTTTAAAAATAAACATTTTATAATAACCATCCTATCTGAATTTCAGCAAAGCATTATATTTTACTTTAACTGTTTCAAGTTTACATGGAAAAGACATAGACAAGCAACCTGAAATCTAAATGGAACAGTAAAAACAAAACAAAAATTATTAAAAGTAAAATAATAAGCTCAGAGGCTGTACGGAACTGAGTGGAACAGGACTTTGTATTGAATTTACTTTTCAACAGAGACTTAAAAGATGCAGACAGACAACATCATACATAAACATACAGATACTTATAAGTGGAGAAGAATTCTAAATGCTAACACACCGAAAGAACAGCAAGATACTGTTTTTAGTAGAAAATTGCCTGAATACATAAAGTGCATTTGAATGTTTAGGAAACCTATTCAGTGATGCTGCAAGGGAAGATCCATCTAGACAATTAAATGTCAAAACAAGATACCGAAGCCGTCAAACAGACTGCCTAGCTCTAACAACTGCCTACCAAATAATCATCTTAAGAGTTGAAGGTGTTGGCTTACCTCCCTGACCAGAAATATCCTTTTCATTGAAGTCAACAGTAATGTGTCTCATTTTACTGGGTCCAGAATCCTATGCTGAATTCCTAAAATGGGATAGTTGCTTTACAGAAGTCCAGGTTTCAGCTTTCTAAAAACCATTCATAGAAAAGGAGTAAGCTGATGATGTGCCACCTGTTTGTGCTAAACGAAAAAGGAAAGCAAGACTCCGCCAGCCAGCATCTCACCTCCTGCCAGCAAGCAACCTGGCATTTGTAAGGAAAACATTTAAGCTCAGAAAAAAGGAAGGAAATTGTCATGTACTACTTTATGTATTTGAATTAAAATAACAAAAAAGCTGGTTTCTTAAGAATACAAGCAACTTGAAACAGTAAATAAAATCTTAACCTTCCTTGTGTCTGAGTAGATCTTGTTCAATTTTCTTTTACTTTATTGACACCTCTAAGCAATACATATACCTGTTTCTAACCCCCTCCTCCAGTTAATCTCCATTTCTTATCTTCCACAGGCTGTTTCAACAGTCTGATCACTATTTTTAATGCAAAACCACATCAGCTAACAAGGTTACAGGATAGCAAAACCTCCTCTGCTCACTCAAGACAGAAGGAGATAATGACAAAAATGGGTTTTTGTGGTCTCAGCTGACAAGAAAGAGATATTTTTATGAAAAGTAAAGGTGTTCAAGTACATTAACTGAGATATGAAAAGCTAGAAATTTTCACAAGTAAGCCCTAAAGCAAAGAAAAGCTGTTTTTATGTTTTCATAGTCTATTTGGGACCCAGAACTGAGAATCCGGAAAGATTTTCCTGCATTGTTGGAAAAAGAGATAAATTGCTGAAAGTGTGACATTTTCAGGAAACACTGTGTGCTGGGTGAGGTCTGAATATATGGAAAGCCAGGGGAAAAAAAACCTTCACATTAAAATAAAAAATCTCCACTCTACCTGAAGTTTGGAAAAACTTAAAAGTGCCATGCATGAAAAATCTACTCGAACAGTGAAAGAATATCTGGAATAATGTTTATAACTCTATTACTAATAGAATATTTCAAAATTAATAGTGTAAGGCAATTGAATTTTTCACATCCTAAAGGCAAGATTTACCATCAGTCTCTAGTCTCATGCTGTGTTAACAGTTATAATAAATAGAGCAGCCATGTATAATCTCTGAGACACACTTCCAGTTTTCCACTTACAATGTTAGATCTGTATTTACATACTAATCTAAGTTTGGTAAATAAGTTTCTTTTTATGCTTACAAGTAAAAAAATATTACTGATTTTTAACAACCAAGCATTCAAATTTATTTTTAGAGAACTCAGCAGGCAAAATATTTCTAAAAACTTCAGCAGGCAGTGCAGCTTCATCTCTAATGTAACCCATACTTGTCTCTTCTCAAGAATAAGGAATATAAATATTTCAGAACATTCTGCTACCTACTTTTTTTAACATTTCCTAAGTGAGTGTACTTGTCTAATGAGGCAGGACTGCGAATCAGCAGAGGCTGCAGAGTTAGGGGGCTCTTTATTCAACCCATTGAATTGAATTTGCAGCGGCGGGGACAACAACTCTTCATTAGGGCCTGAAAGTAATAGGGGTCACGAACCCCAGCTTTCAGAAAAATAAGACATCACAAGCACAGGACATGAGTTTTCAGAACTATCCTCTGAATGTTGTGCACTTCCATTTCTGCAAGCTCTGTTTTAGACTTAGTATACGATCCCACTCTCCCAGGCACCAAGAATATTTATTTTATTCTGTTAGCGTGAGATCCCACTCCCCCAGGCACCAAGAATTTTAATTTTATTCTGAATGAGACCAGATCTCACCCCAAACCTTTAGTTTTAATACCTCGGATCCCAGCTTGAGTTGAGTCAGCGTTATCTGTGGCTGCCAGTAACCTTGTTTGTAAAGCTGTGTATCCAAATTAGAAACCCCATTAAAATAATCACTAGTAGTATCTTAAGTCATACCACAGATCATTGACAGGCAAGACAATGACAGAAATTATCTTCTATCTCAAGGCATCAAGTCCCACCCACTATGCTGATATCAAAACTTCCCCAATCCTCACTGAGAAATATTACTCTTGAGATAAAATTATCCAAGTGAAATGATTATTTACAAATGAAAATGCTTAGATTCATATCTACCATACAGATTAATGTCAGAAATAAAATATGCTGCTCTCACCGTATTAGAAATAGCAGTAGGCATCTACCAATTTAAGGCATTTGAGATTTACCCATCCCATGAAAGTAGGAAGCACCACACAGGAGCAGTATGACCTTCATTAGCTGTCCCTCTGCATGCAGCAGTGGAAAGCTGACTTTGTAATACCTGAATAAAGACAAAGAGCCACACAAAGAAGTTTCCCAGTGGTTCATTTAAAGGTATGTTACACCCTAAAAGACAATAAAATTGCCAAGATAACATTTATGGAGAAGACAAAAGTTGCTTTTAGTAGCAAGGTGCATTTACACCTTAGGTTTATGTTCAGTTGAGGGCAGAGAGGTCCATGTGGCAAACCCAAGTTGTAAAACTATTTCACCTTCCCATCTTTTTTCTTACAACACTATACTAGGACTAAAGTAGGAGTGAAAGTCCATACCGGTAGTATGAAGCCCAACACCTACCGCTGGCTTATCTATAAACTTGTGTTGTGCTCTAGGAGCCATCATCTCACCTAGATGAGAGTGAAAGATTGCCAGAGAACAGCTCACTGAAGAAATTAAAACTGGCTTCTGGCACACAACAGTAAATAAGCAATACTCTCCAATAGGATGCAGGTTAAGTTGAAGGCACAGGGATAACATCAACACAACTTGCCTTGAAGAGCTTGCCAAGGTAATATAAACTCCAGTCTAGTAAGATTACTATTAGCCAAAGATATGACCAGGCTGGAGTACCAAGCACCCTGCAGACCACCAAGAAGCCCCCAGGGGCATGCAGCATACATCCGGAGGTGATGCAAGGCAAACCATCAGCCAGCCCCAATAGCCTGTCTTTAGTCTCCTGGGAGACTAATGGCAGCCAGGTGGCCCAGCCAGAGCTTAACTGCTCAGGAAGCCCTAAAAGCCAGTTATGCTAAACCAAACCTCCTCAAACAGGATTCATGGGGGCCTATGGAGGTCCCTGTTGGGTGTCAGAATACAAGTTAGGTTATACTTGTCTGAAGGCTGTTCTTGGAGCATTTTGGGCTGCATAAAACATTAAAATACTGTAAATAAAAGCAAGGCAGAGGGCAAGAGAAAAGGAGACTTCATTGATCTCACACAACGTTATTAGCTGCATTAAGCAAGGTGATGGGCAAGTTTTTCACAAATTTGTCTGCCTTACTAGTTTGCCAGCATAATCTTCATATGGAAATAAAGGGGTTTGGATTTTTTTTTTTCAAATACTTTTTGTGCTATAAAAGCAATTATACAAGGATTTGTACCAATCCCGAATTATTCAGAAAAATGGGTACTACACTGATAATCGATGTCTTTAACTTTACCAGCTGTGACATTCCCTGCAGCAGGAGACAGCAGAAATAGGGACAGCAGTCATTCAGGAGCTGTTGTTCGCAGGTGGTGCATATGCAGAGAGTCTGCCATGAATCTGAAAAGACAGAAGCATGTTTCAGCCACCCTGGTGGTGAAACGTGCAGTGTTTTAGCACAGCTGATAAGGTGCTACTCAGCTGCTGTGAAGCTGGCTAAACGCTGCCTTGCATGGCCATTTCTGATTATGAGATCCCAGCCTGTAACTCAGAAACCCAGATGGGTGTGCAAGGGTGAGAGAGAGAATTTACCAATTCACTAATATGAGAGGAAAGGACACAAAATAAATGGACATGCACAGTGATATGCTTACAGTGCCATTTTCCTCCACAATCAAAACTCCAATAAATATTTTCAATAGTATGACGAGCTTACCACCATTTTCTCCAAAATTGGAGTGTGGAAAACATTGAGTTGTATAGATTAAAGTGAACAAGCTCCTTTCCTAGATAGGAACAACATTGGGAATGTTTGCCATGGCCTTTCACCCCTTCTTTAAAACATCTCCTTTTCACTGCCGGGGCCCTGCGGCATGGCCCGCAGCTGGCTGGATCCGCAGCCATGCCGGGGCATGTCTCCTTGCCACCCACTCTCTGCCAGCTCTGGGTCACCAGCCGGCACAAGCCTTTAGGGAGAGATTTTAGCCGATGTCAGCCTCCAGTTGTGCAGGATTATGTTCTGAAGACGGTCTCGTCCTTGTCTTGCCTGCACGCTGTGGA
Organism: Eurystomus gularis; assembly: GCA_013400335.1. Classification (NCBI taxonomy): domain Eukaryota; kingdom Metazoa; phylum Chordata; class Aves; order Coraciiformes; family Coraciidae; genus Eurystomus; species Eurystomus gularis. The sequence goes on from VZZY01021956.1 coordinate 117,576, forward strand.
ACAGTACTTGGAGTGATGAAGGATTAGCCAACTGCAGAACCATATCGGCCTTTTGGAAGTTACATTTCCCAACAGCATACGGTCAAAAAGTGCAGGACTGGAGAGGCCAGTAGTCCTCTGCTGCCACAGTCACCATACAAAAGCCCAAAATTTGTTTAATTTTTAAACATTTCTTTGCCTGTAAGAGGCGTCTGTTTAAATTTGTGTTGAAATTTCAGTGTCTCTGAAAGCGTCTGAATTTTCTTCCCATTTTCAGGATAAGCTGCTTGTTGAGTTTACCAGAAATCTCAGTTTCCAGCTCAACAAGCTCACCCAGCACATGTAGTTTCTGTAGGGGTTTGGTTGTTTTTCCTAGAAGGGGGGTGGGAAGTCTGGGAGTGAACACCCATTAAAAATCATTTAAGTGACACCTTCAAAGCCAGGCAGTAATGTGGCTGGCTGCTCAGCCGTGTAATTGCATTAAGTTCAGGGCCCGCTGCTAACAATCCTTCTGTATGCATTAAGGGCACTTCTAGATACCGACATAAATTCATCCCTGGTGAAAAGTGCTAATTTCAACAGAGTTATACTAGGCATGAATTTGAGTCACTATGTCCTTTTAAAATGAGCCTACTGGGATTAGTTACAGGAATGCAGTTAAGCTCAGATATAACAGTTAGCAAGATCAAGGCCACTGCTGGATCACAACTACAACTGAGAAAAACAAATGTACTAACCAGCTGCCAATCAAATATATGAAAACGAAGAGCAATCGTAAGTATTAGCTATTTGTAACAGCATACTCATACTTGGACCTCAGATATCTTAAACAATCTGGAAGCTCAGCATAATGACTACTGTAAAGGGGAGAAAAAAACAACATGTTGATAATAGTTGTTGTGAGACAGTAAGGTTTTAAGCAGATGGTAAAAAGTGTCAGTCTGAAGCAAAATATAGATTTCCTTGCCATTGAATAATTAATGAAAAACTCCTTCCTTGTTACAGCCATTGTAACTGTGTGACCGAATAGTCTCCATTTAATAAGGCCTCATGTATATGAGTTCAACTCCTCTCTTATAATCAGATTTTTTTCCCAGGGCTGATTTCTGTTGTGCTCTCTCCTGATCACTTTCCACAGGACAAATTCTATTGTACCTAATCAAGCAGAGCTTCCAGTGAAAGCAATCAAGGCAGTTTGATTTAACAGCGCAGCCTTTGTTAGAGAAAGCCTGACCCCACTGAAGTCGGTTGGAGCCTTGACATTGACTTCAGCCATGCAGACTTGCTGTATCCCGAGTTCTCCTTTTTAATTGCTTTGTATCCTGCTGGTTTACACAAAGCCAAATGAGAGTTTTCTCAGATATAATTTTATTTTTAGGTATCGGAGTACATTATTGGAAATGTTCAAGTACACCTGAACTAAAATAATAAATCATGCAAGCAGCTGTAGTTTCAGGGATCTTATTCTAACATTTAGATTTTCTTATCACACCAACTGCCATGAACTACTGCCATTATGTACTTGCATGCATTTCACAACAGAAGGAGGATCTGGGAGCTTAAGCAGCCAGAAAAAAAAAAAGAAAAAAAAAAAAAGAAGAAAGTAAGATAAAAAAGGACTTTCCAAAAAATGAGAAGGAAAAGGAGGTGGTCAGAGATAGGCACAAGAGAATATGCTCTAACTTATCACAAGTTGAAAGACACCGATGTGGACAAAGCGATAGGGAAGGTCATTAAAGGACTTTTGAAATCAGCAGGTCAATGCCTGGCTGCAGCGCAGGCAGTGAGCAGAGCACAAGCAGAGGACCAGAGGGCAATCAGAAAGGATTGCTGCAGTACCTCTGAGCTGCTACTTCATACTTTCTTTTAAGGAATGCACTTAGCTATGGTATTTGTCACAAAGTATTGAGTTTTGTCCAAGCCCAGCGCTAACAAAGTCAGAGCAGTTGTCAAATTCTTTGCGTACTCAGAGATTTAAGACCCGAAAGTTGCCGCTGTCCTCCCAGGGATAGAAGACAAGCGCACAGAGCCACACTGTGCAGGCAGAGCAGGGAACAGCCAGCTCGGCACAGCCTCTCTAATACCATTAGCTTGTGCCTCTCCATCTCCATCACTGCCAGGACTTGCATGCCCATCAGCTACAGCCCTCAGCATCTCGGGGAATCTGTCTGCTTTCTGGGAAAAGATAGCGACAACGGGTGGGTGAAGACTGAGCGGTGAGGACTGCTCACATTTCTTTACCACAGCTGAGGTCACAATTAAGGGAGTTTTAATGCAAGGTTATTGTTTATTTTAAAACAGGGTACTATTGCTTTTCATCACCAGTGAGTGATGGCTGTGGTATCTGGAGGGAATGCATCATTTACAGTGTCAGACCAATGCAGAAATGGAAAAGAAGGTGACAGCCATTATCATTTACTTCTTGTGACTTTGCTGGAGTATGAGAGCTTAGCAGCGTAGCCCTTACTACTACACTAAGCTCATGCTCTTGTTATATTAAAGGTTTGTACCCAAAGAAATAGAATTAAATCCACTCATGTTCATGCAGGTGGGCAGATGGAACACAGACCTCCCTCTCCCCTCTCTGCTGCCTCTCAGCTCCAGGGCAAGACTCCAAAGCCCTGGGGCACTGCAGCCACAGGAGAGCAGCCCCTTGGCTGGAGCTCACCAGCAGAACCGCACAGACCACTGGTTTACGGCAATAAACACTGCTGGTGAGATGAAGCTTCCATGTTCCTGCTTACATTCAACTTAGCTTCTGCAGCTAATGACAAAAAATTATTTCACATCAGTGGGTATTTCATTCAGTCCATGCATGCAAACACCTTTCATCAAAACAGAAAAGTAACATGGAAATATAAGCATTAAACACACTAAGTTTTTAGTATGGCTGTCACAGTAGTGTAACTGTTCCTCCTACTAGCTGCTGTGAGCCAGATCTTGTCTGAAATTAAATCTTAAATCTTCTCTTAGAGATTGCATGCTAGCAGAATTATTTGCATAATACTCACAGCTTGCTTTCAAACATGTGCTGCATAAATAGCTGAGGGAAAGGAAACAAACTCAAAGTCACACTTGTATATTATTTGATCATGCTATTCAGTGTTTGCCAAATTCCCTCATCTTTTCACAGAAAAAATAGAGGTTTCCTGATGCCCTGCAACCACAGCAAATTATTTCCAGAGAAATTCCAAAGCTGACAATCCACATTCCCTTGCAAGGCACAGACAGGTGAACAAAAGGTATCTCATACAGGTGACTCTTGAACAATACCAGCACAAAACATGTAGCTGTATCAGTCTCAGGGAAATACCAGGGTATTTCTTATAGGCTGACTGCCTTCAGCTTTCTAAAAAGTGAAGACATTTGAAGTAATGTGGCCACAAGTTTACGGAAGTAAGACACGTTATTTAAAGACAATGTTTCCAAGAGTAAGGTTTTGCTTGGCAGGATGTCTGCTGCACCTCGCCTGGAGGCTCCAGCACCATTCCCAGGATGAGCATGGCCAACCAGGCTCTACACCCCAGGGTAAACAATCTTACCAGGTCAAGACAAGTGTCACTCAGGACCGAGCTGCAGAGACAAATTATACCAGGAACTAACTCAGTCCCTATGGACAGCTCTTTGGGCCTGAGTCTGCACTAATCCTGGCTTTCATCACATGAGCTCACAGCAAAGCTTCTTTGGCTTTACAGGATTGTCACAGGAAAGGGTTTTGCTTATGAAACAAAACTCATGTTGAAAATAAAGAAAAGATAATTTGAATCTTTGTAGCAATCACCTTTTACGTCTAAGGACACTATTAGTATGAGGTGCTACCTAGCACACGAGTGAAATGTGTGCTGCCTTGAAGTGCGTCAACATTCAGTGATCAATGACCTCACTTCAGCAATATTGACCTTGAGACCTAAACACATAGATGGTAACTACTAGATACTTATTGAAAAATGAAAGAGCAAAGACCAACCCAGGAATTCTCAAAAATCAAAAGGAACAGAAACCTCTGGAAATAGCTGTGGAGAAGGAAGCCTTTGAAGTGGCACACAAGTGTGCTCCATTCAAGTAAAATGCCATTTTGATAGTCACAACCTAAAATAATTACTCTCACAAAAAGTAAATAAACGAAAATTGAAGATATTTAAATGCAAGGCCAGGCAATGAGCTCAGAGATAAGGTTTTGTCCATTATCTATTGGGGCACAGGCAGTTTTTACTGGTACACGACAGCATCCTCCCTTAGCTGAATTTGCAGGGGAGCCAGGGACGCTTTTGTCCTTTTGCACGTGAGCCAACTGCGTCTCTGACTCATGACCTGCCCGAAGCACGAGTGGGGACCTATTTCCAACCCTTGCTCATCGTGTGTATTCAGTACGTTCCTGGCATTGTTCAGCCCTGCCAAGTATAACATTGGATATGAAACAGGGATCACTTTCCCTTTTCTTAGTGCTGTCTTCGACTCTAAAAGTCCATTGATTCAGTAGGAATAAGAAACCCGGCTAATAAGCTGCAACCAAATGTTGCAGACAACAACAACAAACTTCCCATGAGATTTCCAGCTACAGTGCTAGGGATTGCTCAAGGAGGCTGCAGCTAAAGGCTGCCCTTTCTCCATGTTGACCACACAGTTTTAAAATGCTGTTCAAAAAGACAAGTGGGGTTTTTTGCCCACCCTTATTTGCCAAAGTTAGTTAATGTTTCAAAGCAAGAGCAAGAAATTCTCAAGATTATTTAATTCCTGTCCCTTCTGACCCTGTAAGTTGATCCATCTGGGTATGACTGGACACCTCACAGGCTGCTGAAGCAGGAGGGGCGTACACAGCCTCCGCACAAGTGCGGACACCTACACAGAATGTGCATCAGCAGAGAATCGGCTTCTTTGATAAAGGAGTGCTGAAAACATTAGGAATATAAGGTTCTTGCTTTGAATTTAGGGATGTAATTATTTTTACTGTCATCACAAGCATTTTTGGATATTTAACTGAATTTATTCATGAAGATAAAGGAAGTGCTTCTTGGGAGATACCAGCTCTTACTTTATGTTAGTTATCAGCAGGAACTGTAAGAATAAGGGGTGGCAGGTATGACTACGAAGGAAATGAGTGTACATTTGTATGTTTTCCATAGAGAAATAACCTAGGATCCTACAGTGAACAGAGTAGATAACCATGATGCTCCTTCATAAGATATTGTGATGATTTTCTAGCTAAAATTCTTCCCAGACCCCATATATTATGGTAGATGAGCATATAAATGTGCAATTTACCATTTCATACTGCACTGTTTTCCTTTTACTGACCCACACCTGATCACATTTACAAATGGACATCATACTTGGAGTATCTTGGGTGGATGCAGCAGTGACAACTTGGGAATGTGTTTATTAAGCAATGTGAAACATCTGCTTCTGCCTTTCAACACACACTTTACCTATTCACAGGAGACAAAAATTTATATTTTCTTTGCAGTTAACACTCACCAAGCTATTACAACTAGCAATGCAATTATGACAAACTGTAGTGCAGGGATGGAGCAGTTTTCTTACCCACCAAGGTATTCGTTGTCTGTAAAACCCCATATGTTTGATGTTTCCAGAGCATGTTTGCATGCCCCGCTGTCTCAGCCAGCAGATTCCTGGATAGCAATTTTCTTTCTACCTCAAAGAAATTCTAGTGTTATTTAAAAATTTTTAGTCCTTCTATGTCTGACAATTCTATGTAACATGCTCTAAGGAATGCCGTGCTTTTCCCAAGTTGGTACTGTCCCTGTACTAATGTGCTAGCAAACACAAAGAGAGTATGTGAGTGCTTAACTTCAAGGGCAACAGCAGTCCTGCTGTGTACATGGACTTTAACAAAACTCTTTAACTTTATTATTAGTCTTTGAGTTCTAAGGGCTCCTTTTGCTCATCTGCTCAGTTACTACATCTAGATGTTTACCCTTTTTATGGCTGAACCAGCTTAAAGAGATCTGCTTTTACCACTGACAAGAATGGAAGCTTAATACTATTAATATCAGTTCAATACAAGGCAGTGCATGGAAGGAAGGAGAATTAGCTACCTCAGTTATTGTCATTGATCATCACGTTACTTTCCACAGCAATGACATAATGTTATGATGCTAAAACATAGCAACAATTCTGCTTTCGATACCTTCTTTGATTCCCAATGCTCAATTCCACAGTGAATGCCAGTACAGAAATTTCTTCAGTCCTCTTATTAGATGTGGTAGAAATGTCCGCCACAGAAATGCCACTTGCACATCTTCTACCCAGAGAAAAAGCCACTGCTGGAGCTCCTGCCCTCACCCAGGGCATGAGGCGGGCACACGGCACTGCTCCACGCAGCGCTCTGTAGGACAAAGTGACAACACAGCTCTGCTGCTGAACACTTTCACGTGGCTACGCCATCTCTCATGCACGCAGCGCCCATCCTCCCAGCAGGGTTCACAGCAAGCAAGGGCAGCACTACACTTGGGCATAAGCCCCTATTACCTTACACACGTTGGAATTGCTGACCTGCTCCTGGAGCAATTCTAATGAGTGGTTACACAGCAATACCTGCCTGTGGTCTAGCTGTACTCCTCACTTTGTAAAACAAAAATAAACACAAAACCCTCACTTTTTTCCTATATTAACTCTGACAAATAGAGAACTAGGGTTAAAGGGTTTCTGGAGTTTGACAGCAGGTAAACAAAAGCAATCAAACAAAAAGTAGCATGCATAAAGCTAACAAAAAAGACAAGCTAAAAGGACACATATTCTAATCCTTCCTTACAGTAAAGAAACCCTTTCTTTTGATTCATGAAATAGCATGAATTTAAATTATTTGGGGAAGCAACCATTTTCTAATAGACAGATTGCATATTTAGGCCTTAAAATGGACTGAAAATTAAAATTATGTTAAAACTGTTGGGAAATGTAAATCCTTGTTTAACTGACGCTGCATGAGCTGCCAGGAATAATTAATACAGCTAAATTTAACTGCTCTGGCAATATTTCCCTTTCAGATGCAGGTCATTTTGGCCGAAGCCCAGGTGATTTAAGGCAGGTCCATCTTTCCAGTGCTGCCGGGGAGGACCAGAGCTAGGGGAGAGGTGAGATGGGTTTCTTCAGAAGAGCTGCAACCACTTTGTGTACAAGGGCAATGAAAAGTAACTCCTCTGCTATAAGGTGCTGTTTCAGGCTGAAAACTCTTTTCAGCCCAGCTGCAAACCAGTGAAACCAGATGAAACCAAACAGGCAGGTTTAATATCCTCTGTTGAGCTTTGGTGTGTGGGCTCTCATTACATTCACGTGTTCAGCTCAGAAAAGAAAGCAAACCCAGACACCGCGCAGGCAAGCAATGAAGCGTAAGTGGTGCTACCCCGCTTCGGGTGCAAGGGAACTTGGTTTTGCAAGAGGCAAAGAGGCAAGTGACCTTTTTAGCCACAACCAAAGGTCTGTCTCACTCAATTTCCTGTCTCTTAGAGCCACACGGGGGAAAGAGCAGAAGAAACAAGTATCAACTTGTTATCCCAGATTTCATTTTAACACCCTTCTTCCAACACTTTTCCTGTGAGAAACTCAGATATCCAGAATAATACTGTTGTATTAAGAAGTGAGAAACACATTGCTGAAAGGGCATTGGGATTCAGGCAATCTAACCCAACTTTCTGCTGGCAAAAATAGCTGCCCACACCAAAATCTGCCCAAGATGCCCCCTTCAGCTCTTGAGGTTTAATTAGTACATTCCTAAATTTGAAGGCAATCAGGCTTTCAGCAAGACATGAGCACGGCAATCCAGATGACTCAACAGCAGCTTCAGCACAGCAGCATCTCAAAAAAAACCTCAGCTCCAGCACCAGCAGCTCAGAGGAGAAAATGAACCTGCCAATCATGGTAGCAGGACCTAACCTGGGTGTTAGCTCATCATCTCATTTTGTGTTCTACAACAGGAAATGATGACTCCAAAGCTCATCCCTGTTAGCTGGCAACCACCAGTCCTGTCCCATGCACAACCTCAGCTTCTTTTTTCCCTACCATGTAATTAAAGAGAAATAAAAAAAGCACAAGCATGATCCATAAAAGTCAATAGAGTAGAAGCTGACAAATAATGGCATTCACACTAATTACCACGGTCTTTTTCTGCAGGAGAAAGAGTGAGGTGGTTTTATTATTGTTGTTTTACCACCAGAAATAGTGCCAAGCTCATATCTGGATGATGCATGCAACTGTTCTTCAAGGTACCATGAAGAAAAGAAATACTCATAGCAAAGACTGTCTTGCATGAGGTAAGGAAATCTGTATTTTGATCCACAGTGGGAGAAGAAAGGCTGCAGCCATAAAGCTAGTCATTCAAGCATCTAGGGAGCAACCATAACACAATAAGGGTTTTCAATTATTTTAGCACTCAATTTAAGAAATGTTTTAAAATCCAGAACAAACCATCCCTACTCAGAGAGAAAATTTGGTTTTGTGGTTAAGAAAAAACTGAAAATTCAAGACACGTGCTAATTCCTAGTATGCATGACATGCGATTAATTTGATTCTCTGTGTCCCAGTTCCTCACCTATAAATTAAAGCTGAAAATATCACCTTTCTTTTTAAAGGCACTCCCTTTTAGATTATCAGCTCACAGAGCAGGTATTACATCTTATTTTGTTTTGGGTGCAGGATTCATCATAAAAATGTTACAATCTGAAAAAGCTCTAATCTAAAACCTTTACTCAAAGCTTCAATTTATGTCATAAGATTTTAATTTTCACCTCATTCCATGGCTGAGCCTCTTGCTCCATCAGTGACTGCCACTGCCATTGTATCTCCTCACTCAGCTGTCATGTCCTTTCCCGCTTCTCAGCCCTCACATCTCCACTACATTTTGTACCCAATGTGCTCTAGCACCACTGAGGGAGCCAAAAGCCAGAGGGTTATGTGGAGGGGAATGAAGCAGGGTCTGGGAGAAGGGGAGCAGCCCTGCACATCCTCCAGCAGAAGCGTTACTTCTAATCCCCTCAGGACCGTGGGCTCTCATGGGGGCTTGCTCTGCTCCACTTCACACCATCCTTCCAGTGTAGATATATGTCCTGAGCAGAGAATGTCTGACCCCTTTGAACTGCTGCTCTAAACCCTATAGCCTGCAAAACCTCAGTTCTCCATTCCTGGGAACTCAGCTGTCAGCCTGAAAAACTGAGGTTTCCATGCACTCGTGTGTTACTTCGCATGTTTCAAAAATCCAAGATCCTGCCAAACCAGCACAATCTCTTCAGGCCCTACTGCTCAGCCCATAGCAACCCCCTCCACTCCACGGGCAGCTCCATACACTCGCCCAAGTGCTGAGCATCACCCCAGTTCCCTTTCTGGGCCCACTTTTCTTCCTAGGCCAATGACCCCCGCCCTGGGGCATGCTCTGCTGCACCCCACACTCTCTTTAGACACGCTTCTATTCTTCAAGGAAATGCAGGAAAAACCTCTGCCTGCCACAGCCCATTACCTCTTCCCATCTCTCCAGGCTAGCTTTTGGTTGCTCTCTCCTCAGAGGGAACAACTGGCTCCTCTCCACTGGGTTTTTCTGGCTAACTTTATCTTTAATGGAGTTGCCTATGGCATCCTAAGCCATTCAATGGCCAGGGTCCTTGTTTCCCTCCAAAACAGTCACTCCTTATGGGCTGAGTTTGAGTGAACTGCTTGAAACATATGCAATGGTTCCTGTTCCCACTCAGATTAATAGAAAGTCTGCAAGTGTTTCCACATTGATTGCAACAGCTGACTAGCAAACTATCCTGACATCTTGAGCTGTTAAATTCTCCATCAGTGACTTCTAGGGTCAGTCCTGCTTCTACCTTCAAGTTAATTTGTTCATTCAGAGCCCCAAACCGGATCTCAAACCCAGATTTCATATGTATGCAAAACAGGCTAACCAGTTAATTTATAAGAACAACCACAGAGGCCTGGACGGCTGGCAGTAAACACTAAATAATAATTCAGGCAAACACTGCCTGCCCATGATGATAAAGGACAATTGCACAGCACAGGCAAACACATCCCAAATAGATTGCAGTGCAATCTGTCTCCATACAGCCCCATGAGTCATGCTGAGTTGGAAAATACTTTATAAATGCTAGTAATGGCAGGCAATCATTTTAATTAGATATGGCCTAATTAAAAAAGAATAGAGGCTTTTATAGTTCATGCCTCCCTAGTGTGCACTAGGGATCCCCACTGTTTGGCAAACAGGAAAAATGTTTGTATTATTTAATAAGCATAATGTTATCAGCAGAGCTTTAATGCAGGATTTAATTCATATGCTCTGGCTCACCAGACAGAATGTGGATGGTCAGTGTGCAGCCTAGACGGAGGAAGGTTGCAGGCATTTCACATCTCTAAACAAGGTCGCCAAATGTCTAAAAACAATGAAGCACACATAAGGAACTGGCTAAACCTCCTGAGTCTTTATTAAGCTGTATTGTGGGTGTTGGGCAGATTCATTTGGACACAGTAAAAATTGGCCTAAAGCTGCAAAGTGACACCTGAGGTTGATCAGCTTCTCTGCAGGGGTCAGGTAGGAGGTGAGAGAAGCAGTGAGGCCAGGGCCCCTCTGCCAGCCCCATGCCTGCCCACAGCCCACCTGCCCCAAAGGGCACCAGGCATTCTCACCTGCTGAGAGCTGGCCAGCGCTGCCATACCAGCCCTCGTCCCTCCGCTGCCAAGCTGGGAATGGCCATGGAAAGCAGAAATCCAGTGCTCCCATGACCCGGCCCACCAGGTCCCTCTCTCATTTTCACATGCTGTTGTGCAATTCTTCCACTCTGCTGGGGGAGGAAGCAAAAATACCATAAGAAAAAGCACTTCCTGCAGCATTTCTGCGCTAGGCAAACGCAGGAAATAATGGAAATTACAGTGATGCACGGGCTATTGAGTTTCTTGAGTCTATTTTGCATTTCTGTTATTTCCTGTGCTTTTCATAGGAATACTTCAAGTCATAAAGAACCTAAGCCTGCCTATATGATCACAATACCATTAAAATAGTAAAAGCTTCTCTTCTCCCTGCACATAATTAAAATATAGAGCAATAACCTTTAGTGAGCAATGGCTGTGCATCATGCTCGATTCACCGCCCGAGCCAGACTTCTCATCCTGCAATCCCCTGGATCCTGGCGATGCTACAGACTAATCGAAAACCATTATTCCTGCTCAGGGGATCCAGTGAGCCTGTCTCACAAAATAGCGCGGCTAGCTGAAGATCTGCAGTGTCTCCCTGAAAGCCTGCTACTTTGATACAACCAAAAGACCTCCACGGGTTTAAATCACCCTCCACGTTACCTACGTGCATGTGAGGGTGTCCCCAGGGCCAAGGTGAGCAGCCGGGGCTGGATGCGGGCCGGGCTGCCACAGGGCTGGGATTTGCTGGGACTGCCTGATTTCAGTGTCAGTTTTTCTGCTGAGAGTGAGTGCTGCTTTCAGCAGTCCTGTATTGATTTGCCGAGGTCACCTTAGAAGATGATTTACATTAAGAAAATCAATGTTTTAAAAAGTCATTGCTGGGAGCAATGCTAGATTTCTAAATTCAGAGCACAGCTGGGCACACATCTGAGTTCAGAGTTACACAATTCTTATTAAAGGCAGCAGGAAATCTTCTGCCTGCTCCATAGCTTTACACTGGAAACATGCACAATAAAATTTCTATCAATAGCCCACTATCACAACTCCAAAAGACTTAAAAGCAAGAGACTAGTTTCTTAGCATTTTGGATTTTCCAACCCTGCCTGAAGTTGTTAGCAGCAACTCCTTTACCTTGAAAAGGAAAAGAGGTTTTGAAACGGAGTTCTTTCCAAGTATGTTGCCCCAGTTTCATCATTTCCTTCCTTACTGAAACACACACATTCACCTACTTTTTAATTTAAAAGAATCAGATGACAGTTACTCATCTGTTGCTCAAGGCTTTGCACAGATGTCATGCAATGCACGCTGCAACTCATCAGTGTAATGGTGGGGATATTGCCCTGCCATCAAAGTTCATTCATGTTTTTTCCTAATGGATACCTAGATGCTGTATACATAAACGTTCTGCATCTCTACTATGAAGGTCCCAAAAAAGTTTTTACCCTGCTTTTTTCAGCTCTGAGCATCAGTCTTTGCAGTCTCTGTCAAGAACCTCTCAAGAGCCAGAGTCCCAGAGGCGAATCCTTGTGCCACCCATGGTGGTGAGCTGACTGCTGCCCCAGCTCTCTCCTCCCCACATGCAGGGTGAAAACACCAGCAAAAACACGAATGTCACAGGAAGAGACAAAGACAAAACTGGAAGAGAGCTCAGTGGGGCAGAGGTCCCAGCTTGCCCCAGCCTGCCTGTGGCTTTGTTAGACAACCAGAGCAAGTTTCCAAGGACAGTGTAGACGATGTGGTGATAGTTAAGGCATCTTGACATGGGAATTTGCATCTCCTGGTATAGTGGAGTAATGTAAAGAACATCTGAAGGACCTGAGAAGAAGAATGAGGGTTGAGCCATGAGCAGAGGCAAGAGCTGATATCTTTGTAAACCCAAAGTTCAGCACTCTTCTAAAGCTCCCAGAGTACCTGATTTATACACAGATTTTTCTCAAAATGTTTTGGAAAACTGCCCTCTCAGCCAAAGCTGTATTTATACCATCTTGCTGCATACTTAACTCCCCTCAGAACCAGGCACTTTGCCACTACCCGGGTCATGGGCTGGCCAGGCTGCTCTGCCTCACAGGTGGTTGCAGGACACACTATGCTGTGGAACTACAGCCTCTACCTGTATTTTCACTACAGGAGTACCCAAGCAGCACAGCATTTGCGCAAACAGCCTGGTTCTGACAGCAAAGGGTCTGCACATCCTGTCTATGCATCCACACTCAACCTGGCTAAGGCTAAACTTGCCATGTTACGTGACTATTCCTACCATCTCCCTCCAAGACTTTGTCTGACATAAGTCTGTCTCCTTAGATGGCCATGAATTATCAGCCCCTTTCCTCTCACCTCTTCAGAGAGTCAGGTAACTCCTGGACATGTCCAGCAGCATCTTTCTGCTCCAGTCTGTCAAACTGCCTCTCTGATTTTGGGCAGAGGACAACATGCTGGTCTTCTGTCACAAAGGAGATAGCAGTTGCAAGAGTAATAACTTGCCAGTCAGCCTGCGCAGCTCCTCTGTCCCACCATGGGAACCTTCCAACTATCATCCTAAAAAAAAAAACCTGTATTCTTAAAATAGTTTTAAAATTATTTACACCTCAAAATGTTGCTTAAGTAATACATTAGTCTGTGATAGATGGTAATTTTTTGAAGTCTTCACTAATGTACATATTTATGCACACAAAAATGCAATTATATGCTTCTTTAAGTCATTTATCCTCTTTTCAGTCCACTATGACTGTCTGTCAGGATGCTGTCAGCACTCTGAAGAGCTGACTGCACGCAATGCCTGCTAGCTGCATCCACACACTTACAAAACACACGCATCAAGTGCTGCACGTTTCCTGGTGTCAGCACCGTCTGCTCAACGCATGACAGAAAAACAAATGGATTTGGACTTTCCTGCTGATCATTTCTTCCAGAGAATGGAGGTGCCTGTTCCTGAACTTATTAAATGAAATATGAATAAAGTGTTAAGATTACCAATAAAACCCAAAAATGCTATTGCAAACCTACAGTATGTCACCATTTGAATTACACAAGGATAATAATAATCTGGGAAATATCACTTGGATGCTGCTACCAACACAGCTGGTCCTGGAGCAAACATTTATTAAAGCTCCTTAATCTGGGCTCCTTAGGCATCCTTAACTAGGCTGAGTATTACTGTGCTTTGCATCAAACCGAGTGAGATGAGCGGTGTACACACCAGCCAAAGGAGAGATGGCAGATTATTAATTCCAACACTTGTAAGCATAATCAGACAAATATATCCCCACTCTCATTTGGTATCACGGTAAGTATGGAAACTACTTGCCAGGGTTATTCCCTGTATTAGGAGCTTCCTCATCACAGAAGTCTCCTTCGGCTCAGAAGGACCTTCAGCTTTGAATTTTTTATTAGCGAGGCATGACTAGCCAAAGATATGTTATTGTCATTTTCTGGAGCCAGTAGTGTCCAGCTGTTTTCATCTTATATTTTTAGCCATCTCTGAGCAGACTAATATGGCAGTACCATCAGGGTCTTCTGTCTCCATGACTGGATTACATTAATTCAATTACATGCTCCAGACAATTTTTTCTTAAGCATTTGCTTTACATCCCCATCCTGTGCATTTTCTGTCCTTATCAGATAATGCTCTGTACTAACTTTGTATTTTGCTTTTTCCCTCACACATTTAATTGTTTCATTTTAAAAGTTCATGCACACACCAGGCCCAGTTTGCCTCTAAACAGAAATGGAAATGGTGAAGCTTATTAATTATCCCATTTTAAAATGGGTAAAACAAGAGGAGAATTAGGTAATTATGCGGGGGGACAGTGGGGCAGAATGAGATACATCCACATATTAAAATAAAAATGCAAGATGATGTTTCCTACCCTGTTTTAAGTTTGATGAAGTTAACATTTCTTGTCATACATCAATATTTTACAGAAGTCTAAAACAAAATTTTAGATTTGACTGGATGTTTTTATTCACCCTGCTGCTAAGAGAAAATAAGTGGATCCTGATACCAAATTCAAAACTCAGTTTATGAATTCTGCCATTCAAAGGCAAGGACCAAGCAGGGGTGGAAGGATATAATGCTACAGAAACATCAGAACATCTCAGATAAAACTGTATGCAACTCTAGGAAAGGAAAACAGCACCTCTATAAAAACCAGTGAAAGAAGGTCTTCAGCCCCTTCTGCCTCTTGTAATGGCTTCTCAGGCTCTTCTGCCTGTTGTAAATCCTTTCCACTAGAAGGATTTTTCCTGATGTAATTTGAAATGCTGGAGGTGTGTGAACACAATGGAAAGGAGGAATTTAACCAGTGCTTAGTAGAATCAAGTAGGACAAAGAGTGAGTTTTCCTAGACTTGTAAGTTTCTCAGAGATATTAAAGTTGCTAAGATTCTTGCTTTGTAAATAATCCAAAACCAAAATTCTGCTAGGAAGTGCCCTGCTATCACTGGGAAAATGGATTGCTGTATGGCAGGGGTACAGGCTCTCCAAATCCTTCCTGAACAGCCAGCTCCAGCTTGTGGATGGTGACCTACCTGCACGGTGTGGCAGGTGGCTGCCAGACATGGCCCAATAACCCAGCGGGTACAGTTATGTCAGAATTAACATAATACTACTAAAAATTTGGGGGGTAGGGGGGAAAAGCAATTGAGTTAATATATATTTAAGGTCCCCAGAAGACAGTCTATTGAAAGAAGTCTGTGGCTTTCATGGCAAGGCCTGATACTACCTCCAAAAAAGAAATAAGCCAGTTCCTATGTGATAAAAACCTGTTTGCCTGAAGCAAATGGACAAAGAATCATATGTAAAGGGATATAAAGGGAAAATAGGTCAGTTTTATCACAGCTATTTTATGCAGCTACTGTCTATGATAAATAAAGATTTCTGGTGAGGCAATCTCAATTCCTCTATGGTACATTACATATTCCTACTCATTCATTTACTTTCTGAGATGAAAGACCTGAGTGACTGCACTGGATTTGATTTAATACTAATTAATGCATAACACTCCAATGTTGAATTTCGCAATGGTCTAACCACATGACATTCATCAGTACTAAATTATTATGCCTAAGAATGAAACTAATAATATTCTTCCTAGTGAAGCCCAAGAAAGCATGGCATCAAAGATTTAAATGTATGAGCCCATAGGCCAAATGAAGAGTAAGAGGGAAATTTTTTTTTTTTTTTTTAAATACTGAGAAACCTCAAAACTGTATTGTCATCTACCACTTAACATGTAAAAGCTGGAAGAGCTGCGGACAGCGAATGCTTTATCCAGGGTGAACACAGTTTCCCTTCCTTCTTAGCAGCTGGCTGGGAGGAACTAAACTTAGCAGGTCTGAGGTGTAGGAAACCAGATAGCACGGTGTATGGCTGGATAGGAAATACGGGGCTCAATGTGTTCGAGGTTAAGATTAAGCCCTGACTTCCTCTGAGTCTATTTTAAACGGTGGTAAATGAAGGCATGCTTTCTTACAACAAAATGACAGATGATCAAAGGTCGAATATGATCAGTATGTCAAGCATTTGTACGGGGACCTTTCTTTGAGGGACTGGGCAGGAAGCATTTTAACGTGGTGTCTCATACTTCCCCCCATCTGTGTTTGTTCAAAACATACCAGTAACCGGGGAAAGCTGGCTGTAGATAATCGGACAAATAGCATGTGCCTGCGAAAAGGAGAGCAGTTGGTTTTGGACAGAGTGAAAGAAAGAATACCACAGCCCAAACCATTGCTCATGGCAGCACTCACCATGCTCACACTTCCAGGGACTACAGCTAGGAAACAAAGACAAAAACATGTTGAGGGCATCTTTGCACATTCCCCTTTCCGGAAGTAGTCAGGGATCAAATCAGAAAAAGTGAAAAAACATTTTAGAAACACTGCAGTTTCCAATTGCTGTTTTAAATACAGTTTTGCAACACCTATGGCAAATCGGATGCACGACTCACTGTGTCATACTGACTGCGGATTGCACGCTCATTAAATTTGCTACTATGTGTTACCCATGACTGGTGCCAAGGCAGCCAAAGGAGGACTTTAGCTTCACATGAAATTGAAAAACACACAAGAAAAAGACAGTCTTTGTCCCAGAAAGCGAGAGGGTACCTGAACACCACAGCTATACTATCTATCATGAGGCTCACTTCCCTGCCACCCTCCTTCTCATATCTAGAAATGTGCAGAAAAAAAAGCCAGTGTTTGAAGATTCATTTTAATCAAGTTTTTCATCTTGCCTCAGACACTGCTGCAACAGCCCACAGCTCATCAGCTCCAGTGCTGACCTGGACCCCCCAGGCAGCTCTGTAGTTGCCCCTGACAAATACTTGTCCTCCTTTGCTAAGGCAAAAGAACAGCTTACTAAGAAAGATAACCAGGATCACTGTGCTCCTCTGAAAATCCACAAAACCTATTAGTTATACCAACAGTTTTACTAAGCTGAAAGTAAAGCGATCTGTTCAGCCCACAATTTCTGAGGATCCTGCTGACAGCACCTACTGTCATGAAAAATGATGTCATTTACAAAGGCAGCTGTGTGGACTCTTAAAAAGCAGCACAAAGTCTGCTTCCATTGAGATTTGACACTGGCTTAACAGAGCAGGGAGAATTCTTAAATATAGAATGTTAAATACATGTTTTAATCAGAAAAGCATTTTCTGATATTAGGCTGATGGAACATCAAGAGGCCGTTTTGTAAAAAGCCATTGTGTTTTCTCGATGCCCTGTCCTCCCACCTCTGGCAGCACAGACCATTTCACTTGCCATCGGGATGCAAGTCATGGAAATGGTGATCTAAAGCACAATTTTAAAATGCACGCTACAGTCTAAACAGTGAGAGGTGAATATCCTCTGAAACCCCTTTGTTGCACAGAGGGATACAAGTACCATTTCCATATGACCTTTCTAGGCTTTTTTAGTTTTCCAAATGTTTCTAGGAGCACCAGCTCTCAGTGTGAGTGAATCCCCATGTAGAAGATGGAGGGAGATGTAGATGTCATCCTACAGAGGAAATTAAACATGCTCTATGTTCCCATCCTCCTGTGGACAGCGTGAGGGAACCATGTAGCCCTTCTCTTGCTTGCTTGGCTCTTGGCAGGTATCTCCAAGCTCCTACAACAAAAGCAGGGGAAGGAGTCTAAAGCTCACTTGCCAGCCACCACATAGAAACAATCTGGCACAAGCAATAGACGGGTATTTTACTGCTCTGAGCAAAAGAGGTCATCAGCAAGGCAACTATTAGAGCAAAAAGATGTCTAATGCATACAATAAACAGAGAACTGGTCTAAGAGCCAAGATGTACAAACCACAGTTTTGGGGCTGGTGGCTGAACTACCAAAAAGCAGGGACCAATGCAAAGATCCAGAGCATTGCCATTTGATGCAAAGTATTCTTACTGTCAGAAGAACATGACAAAACATCCAAAACACACCATCTCTAGTTAGAGCAAATACGTTGTTCAACAGGTTTGAAGTTCAGGATTTTGTAAAGACCAACTTAAAAGTTTGTTTGGGTTTTTCTACAGGAAGGTAGTCACTTTCAAAACAAAAGCATTATTTTGCTCAATAACATTTGGGAGGTTGAATTTTCATTATTTTTGGAATTGAATGTTCTATTTAGTAAACACTAGAACATTTTCCAAGTGCCCCAACTCTGCCTGGTGTCTCTGGCTGAAAGCTTTTGCTGAATTCAAGATAAAATCACTTATGCTTCCAGTCTCTGTAACCCATTTTCTGGCCAATCACTCAGCTCTAATGGGTAATTAACAAGTGCTAAATAGGGACAGTATCTCAACAAAATGTTGAGTTCAGTTCTGGTCCATTCCTCTTGCAGATGTCAAAAAAGAGGAGCAGGGGCAATTCAGATAAAGGCAGGCCATGTGACAAGGATAAGCTCACAGGAGGACACAAGAATCCTCTACCTGGCACGTCCTCATCCCACAGCTTTGTGTCTTCCTACATCATGGCAGCTATTAACATTTCAGCAAGTATGCTACACACCAGTGCAAACAGAGAGGCCATGGAGAATAAAAACCACAAATCTCTGCCTTCAGGTTTTAAAAGCTCAGCAGAATTAAGGTATTAATTCTCTCAGCTGTGAAGGAGCCCCCGAGATGTGTCTCAGAACAGATAGAAGAGATAAAATGCTGTCACAGCGACAGGTACACAGGTTGATAAGGTCACATTTTCTCATTCATTCTACCCATTTTAGACTGACTGCCAGGAAAGAGGATCACTCTCCAGCATTACCTCTGTCAGAGCTGCCAACACCAAGCCTTCACTACCTCC
This sequence comes from Eurystomus gularis, assembly GCA_013400335.1. Lineage (NCBI taxonomy): Eukaryota > Metazoa > Chordata > Aves > Coraciiformes > Coraciidae > Eurystomus > Eurystomus gularis. The sequence goes on from VZZY01021956.1 coordinate 136,468, forward strand.
AAACCACACAGTGTAGGGAACACAGAGAAAGACATCTCAAGGTAGGAAGGGCTATGACTGAGCCATATGAGCTCTTTGCAGCTGCTAGAGTAGATCCCAGAGCACAACCTCATGCTCCACCTGACACTGTGTGGCCAAAGCTCTTGCCAAGGCACTGGTGGGACTCCATTTCATCCTTACTGTGACCTCTCTTCTGGGAAAAGGATGGAAATGATTCTTCCAGCAGATGAGGCTGACAAGGCAGAAGCTGAACTTTGAACTACATATCCACTAAAAATGGCATCCTTTACATTCACTAACATAAATATTTTTTAGTATTTCTACCACATTTTTGTTTATAGGCTTTGCCAATGTAAAAAATTAACCAGAGCCTTCTGGAATCATTTAAAATATGATCACCTTGCAGAATACAGAAGCTTCAAATAATGTACAGGGCCTTGGTTACAGAAAAAATCATTTACACTGCTTGAAGTAATTTACAGCATTTTAAAATGTTAACTATATTTAAGCATATCAATCAGACAGAATTGTCACAGTTTCACTAATGTTCCTTGAAGATTGTGAGTGTGAGTAACAGAATTGTCTCCACATCAAGACTTACCATTGTCATGGTGCTCCAGCTTTAATTTGGCATTGAGTAAATAGCAGTGTAAATAATTAATATTGTTCTGTAAAAGCAATGGCCAAATATTAAATGTATTTTAATCAAGCCTGGTGAGAAGGCTCAGGATTTTTCTTCTGAATAGTCCCATTCTAAATATAGGCCTGGCATGGATTTACTGGGGGAAGCACAAAGGAGTTGTAGCCTCCCTCCTGGTATTGCCCACATTTTGTGCAACGGGACATTGGAAGATCTGCACCACTGGGCAGCAGCCATCCTTCAGTATGATAGTTACGACCGCCAATATGACAAACTTTATATCTGAAAAGGTAATAATCAGAAAGGCTAAACAGGATAATAGCAAAGGCTTTAATTCACACTGAGCCAGTGAGGCTGGAGGGATAAGCACAAGCACTAAAGCACAGGAGTTCTCTTGCCAGCTCTGCCACTAAGTCCATGCAAATCACTTAATCTTCCTATTTGGTTCCCCCTTTGCTAAAAGGGGAATGTTAATATTTATTTACCTTCCAACTCACAGGCAAGTTGTGAGGATTAATTAGTTAATAACTGTTAAGTGCTCTGAAGATACAAGTGACAGTGCAAATTACTAAGTATTATTAACTAACATTAGGCTAATGATGCAGATAGGAGTGGCAGAGCCCAGAATTCAGCCCCAAGATGCATGCTAGCTAGTGAAAAATTAATAAGGTTATGAGAAAGATTAAAATATTAAAGTTCATTTCCACTGGTCCACTGAAACACAAGAAAAAAATAAACAGCTGTGCCATTCCTGACCTAGCAAAGCCACAGCTCTGTTAACAACTCAAGACCACATTCTGAAAGCTGTTACTTTGCACCTTGATTAGTCATTTCCCGCAATGTGCAAAGTGTTATGGTTTTGAATTGGTGGCAATTTCCACTCCTACAACTTGCTCTGCACCTGCGAGAAGGGTGGCATGCAGCCTAAGGGGAGCAAGAATCAAGTGCAGCATGCATACATTATGTACTGCAGTTTTGCAGTGCACTTGCTTGGCATTCTTTGTCTTTTATGAAACTTCTGTGAGAAATCCAGACAGTTACAGTACATCTTTATGAGACTGCTGGTTTTGCATTCAGGTAGCTCTCCTGATACAAAGGAAGGTACGATACAGGTGGCCAGCCTGAGGTTTGTGATGGCCAGCTGTATGGGAACAGCCTTACGCTATGATTATAATTCTAGCAAAGACAGATAGCAAAGACAGCCTGGAAAATTGAGACAGCAACTAAAATAACTTCGGAAGATGCTTCCTCAGAGCAGCTGTCCACATATCACTGCTGAGGAAGTCAGGTGCATGCAGCCCCTAAGAGCCATCAGCAGCTTACATCTGTGGACCTAAATCACTTGTTGCCTATATGAAAAGACAGCCAATTCCCCAGTTCCAATTGCAATCAAGTCTTTTGCTGATACTTGCAAAGAATTTGTGATTCATGTATATATAACAACATGTATCTCTATCTTAGTATCTGGATGATTCTCAGTACTGTAGCTCCAGGTGCATAAGGCAATATTTTCTCAACTCTCATTTTTCTTTTCTCCACTTGAGCTAGCAAACTTAGTTTTGATTCTTTTTTTAATTACTTCAGTGGTGGTAGAGGTGGGTAAATGCAGTTATTTTAGGAGGGAAAGAAGGTAACACTCTATAGGCCTCTATTTTAGTAATACTTCCTACAACTGTTTTGGTCCTGGTCAAAATTTTTAACTTCTATCATCTCACAACATTGTTGTGCAAAATAAAGATTAAAATAAGCCTTATGGGACAGAGAAACATAGAGGTGGAAAAAGCTGAGGAGAGTGAGGATTCCAGCTACCTCAAAAAATTTTGTGAAGCTTTTATTCTTTTGAGTAATGTACGAACACCTTAAGATCTGATGCTGTGAATGTCTGTTGGCAGACATAGGACTTACTGTGAGGCAAAGAGGACCTAAGATCCCCCACAGACTCCTTTAGACTGAAGATGCAGGCTCTCAGGCAGATGGATGATTAAGGGAGAAATGCAGCCAGCCTCTGCTGCACCCGTTTGACCCAGTAGTGGGGAAGGAGGCAACTCCTCTACTCTCACTTCCAGATTACAAAGCTCAGAGCCACAACATGATCCTCTCAAAGGTACAAGTTTGTCACCAGCACAGGAAGTCTCATTTTTCTCCTTGTTACAATGTGCTAAGCTTTGGGGATCCCTACCCTGTGTTTAGGCTCCTGGGTACTCTCCTCCTGGGGAAGGTGGGGAACCTCCCTTGTGAAGCCATCTCCTCAACAATGCTTTTGTCAGGAGAGAGGCTGCTGCTGCAACTAAAATAGGTTGGGAGAACAGCTCCTGCTGAGCCCCATGAAAGCACCTTAAGCTTGATGTTCAGTTACAAAAGCTTGTAGCTATTGCAGCAGAGTAGCAAAATGCAATTAACAATTATGTACATGAAGTCATTCTCGTAAAAATTAAATACAGTAAATACCTTCAAAAACCGAATGTCAACACAGGAAACAAGAGGTTAAATCTCACACTTCAGTGTAAGGTTCAGAGTAGTGGTTACTGTTAAGAACCCCTGATGTTTTAACAGTCTTCTGATTATCAAGCTCTGTTTTCAGATGCTTGTAACGTGAATAAACAGTAATGATTTGAAGTTTTATGTAACTGAACACTAACTTTAGACTGACCTATTTATCTCAATGTGTATTTTTTTCTTCTAAAATACAATGAACAAAATATTTTTCATGTTAAAATTTACCCATTGTGATCTATATCTTCTTGCATCTTATTTAATAAGCACTAGCATTAGCTCAAGATTTCTGTTTGACTGCAAATACCAATGCACATTATAAATATATCTACAATCCATTTATAACACTAGAAAGGTTAAAAACATTTAGGGAAGGACAAAGATCAACTACTTAAAATATCTTGCCCCCTGGACATATTGTTGCTTAATCGTTTTTCACATGGGTTTTACTTTTGCAGCTGAAATTACTGGCTATCATTTGACACATGCCGTTGTCCTAGAAATACTATAAATCTGAAATGCTAATGTACTTTCCACTGTGTGTGATTCCTACCAATCGCATACATCACCCTCAGTTACTTTTATCTCAAGCCAAGACTAGCAAGGGCAAAACACAGTCTTTTATTGACTTTAGAGCTTAGTCCATTAAATTTCCTGCTTTTTCATCCTCGAAAGCCAATCACAGGCTGATGGCACCATCCTGCATTTTATTTTGTAATATTATGAGCCCAGCTTCCATACACTAGGAGCATTGCTGGGGCTGAGAATCTTCTCCGAGGCAAGGAGGCACATTACTCGCCGGCTGCCTGACAACAGGGGTAATTGCTTTTCGTTTTTTAAACACATGGTGAAGGGCAGGCTTACCCAGTGCAGAAGCTTCCGCAGAGCCTCCGGGGAAGAAGAGGAAAAGCACTTCACACTCTTTGCCAAGACGTTTTAGATGCAAAGTGGGGCATCAGCAAACCTGAACCAAGTGACTAAGGCCCTCACAAGGCAGCCACACAAACAAGGAAAACAACCCTTCAGGAACAGATTTTTTTAACAACCCACAGAAAAGCAAGCAAATGCACATGGTTACAAATAGTATCACTTCTTACCATATACGAACCAGAAATGCTGTTGTTTAAGCCATTAAAAAACCTAGGCTCTTTTGAGCACAATATCCAGTGCTTCAAAACCTGCTAAATTACCAACATATCTTCTAGATTTTGCAGGAAGGGCACATGCTCAGCTCAATCTGTTGCTCACACACAGCACAACTGAGCAAATCCAGCACACTTTAAATTATTTTGAGCAGATCTGGCACAACTTTTTGGAGATTTAAAGAAGCTGCCGCAACATCCATAGAAGGTCTGTAATTGTTCACTCCGCAGTGTCCTGGACACGGAGAGGCCGTGGACAGAGTACAAAGTCAACGCAAGCATCTCATAACTCTTGTTGACATTGTAACAGCTCCCAAGGCCAAAAGACAAACACCACAATTCCTATTCATGTTGCTCATACTCTAAAGAAAGATAGTTTCACTCTGAGGGCAAAGGCATTTTCAGTTTTCCTGTATAATTTATTTTACATATAAAACTAATGTCAAACAATGACTAGAACTGATCAGAAAACACCATCTTTTCTCAGGAGAAAAACAGAGTTGCAGCATCCACCATGGCTACAATCCAAAGTAATGTCAAAGTGCTGTTGTATCCAGGGCAGCAGAAAAAGATCCAGCAGAATTCAAGACACTGGACAAAGAATTTCCACCACAGACTGCCAAATCTCCTGCCTACCAACTCCTATGCAGAAAGCTTGTTGTATGGTGCATAAGCTCCATGCAAGTCCTTGTCTCCGTAACTGCAGAGTGGAGAGGGCAGCGAGGAATGAGGATGCCGATACACATAGTGAATTAGAGGCTAAGAATTGTAACGTTACTGTTGTTGTCCTTTAAACAGTGGCCTACCTTGAACCTAATTACTGTGGTGCATTAAGTATATGTGATATTGGGAAGAATCCAGGATTAAAACCTGCTACAGAGACAGTATTGAAAGCTTAGTCAGGAAATCCTCACCCAAGTTCATTTTCTCTCAGATCCCTTGAGACATTGCACTTAGACTACCTGCAGCTTTCTTACAATCTTCAGAGTTTTGCCAACTCTCTACTAGCACAGAATACAGTCTGGGTTCGTCAGAAATCAGTTTAATCGTGTAGCAGCTAAGCACTTGGAAAACAAGATAGAAGTGGATCTGCAATGCTACCCTGTTTACAGCAGAGTCACTAGAAAATACAGACACTTATAACAGCTGTATTCGATTTCGTACATACACAAGTCATTAATAAGTAAGACTGAATCATATTAATAATCCTTGAAAACAAATTAACTGGTTGATTTTTTTTATTACAGATTCCACGTATTTTTCAGTTGTCCTGGTTGGCAGCATTGCAACCTATTAGAGTGGCTTGTTTGCTTTGTTAGAGCTATTGTCCAGGTATTCAAATATATATATATATATATGATTACATGAATTATAAGTTTAAAAAGCAAAGTGTTTCTTAATGGCATAATATAAATTAATAGAATACAGGGATGTTTGGGGGTTTTTTTGCTAGACTTAAAATAAAATGTCATGTGAATGAGAAAGACATTCAAATGTTGAAAATCCACATCAACATGCTGAGTTTACCACGGAACAGCTCACTGGAAATTAACTGAGTACTAATCTTTTAATACTGCAGCTGATCCTTGGTCAACCTGTTACAAGAGTAAATTGCCATTCCCAGCTGTGCTATAAGAGGATAAACATCAGAAAGGCCCTTAGGAACAACCTATTTCAAGAATATCTCCTCAATCTTTTACAGCTAATCAGCAACATTAACAGAAGAAAAGCCACCAGAAGGGAGTGTATGTGAATATGAATCCAATTAGATGCTGCACTAAGGCACAGACTTTTTTTAATGTAGTAAAACACGAAAAACTCTGTTTTAAAAGGCCAAGAAACTGAGAAAACAGAGAAATTAATTCAGCCCAATAATTAATTTCAGTAAGACTCAGGGATCCAACACTCAAAAAAATATGTGTCTAAGTACTTAAGAAAGTTTCTTTTCTCTCATTGCAATAAAGCCACAGTGGAGCTCAAAGGAAGTAATGTACCTAAGTGCTCAGGCTGCTTTGGAGAAGACTCCTTGGGAGTTCCACGTAAGAAGCTGCAGTGCCAACCAGAGCATGATGCACATTTGGGAACACAAATGCCTACTGGCTCCTACACAAGCTAAATTTCAACCGAAACAAGTTGTGCTCAGCACTTTCTCATACTCATCGGCTTTGTATTCCACAAATGCATTTTTCTCTTTCAGTTTCTTCAACTTTCATTTTCGTTTGCACTTACTCTACCTTGTGCTTCCTTCGCAATTTCAAGATGAATTCTCTGAGTCACAGCTGAGCAAACACCTGCACTCACAGAGAGTCTTGACTGTCAGTGTTGGTAAACTTTTCAAGCCACAGTCTAACCCCCAGTTCTGGAGAAATTATCAGAGAAAGGAAAAGCTGTTTCTCCACAATCACCACCCCCTAGAGCAGGACCCATTCCATGCTGTGGGGCAGGAGGGGCTGTGTTTCCTACCTTTTCCCTCCCCCATCCCAAATAATTCAGCTGCATCCAATCAGTATTACCTAGGTGAGCGGACAGCTGACTCTCTAAGGACAGCTGTTAAGTGTTAATTGCCATTTCTCCAGTCTTGCTTACAGGGTGTAATGACTTACACCGTTGGTTGCTGCTGGAATTACTATCAGTGCAGTCTGAAGGGAGAATGGAGGGAGACAAGACAGCTTGACAGATGACTACTGAAAATTGGGAAGTGGGTTAATCATGGAAAAAAAAATGAGTGTATTTGAGAATTGCTAATAAAACAGAGAGCTGAACACAGTGATACATTCCATGACTTATGCCAGAGCTAGATTTAAAAGCTGGCATTACACCCTTCTTCTCATCAGTCTTACAAACCCTTTCTTTGCCTGTGGACTCTGCTCTAGAGTGCCTGGTATGGCACAGACCAAAGGGCATCACACTTTAGGATGGATAAGCAATATATGGGATTCTTTTTTTTTTCCTTTTACTCACCAGCCCCTTCAACAACTACCCTCTGTCCAAAATGGTAGATTGATCTTTGGCCTTCTTTCTTCCTGCTGCATTGGGAATATTTGGCCAACCCTCACAAAAGAAGTCCAGTTTGAGAGCAGCTATGTTACAAAATAATTACAGCAAGAGCCACGTAACCAGCCCTCCATGTAAAATTCTTGTCTCCTTCTGCTGATAATGTCAGAATCACTGGAACAGCCTCCCCAAAACCACAGAAAGTACTTCCTTTTTGTGCCAATGCTTCTCTGTGTGCAGGAGGAAGGATGGTCTTGTGGCTCACACAGACTTGGCTGTCAGCATGTGTGGCTTCTATTCCTGGTGGTCACCAACTTCTCTTGTGACTTTGGGAGAGTTACCCAACTTCTCCATCCACCAAAATGTGCATCTCCTATACCACATAATTCAATTTTGTCCTTTAATGTAAATATCATTGGAAAACTTAATGGCTTAGAATAGATGGGAAGCAGTGCAAGACTTCAAGATGTTATTATTTTCATGCTGTTATTATTTAGTGGCATTTTAGTTCTCACCAAGCAAAATTTTCATCATATGTGTAGTGCCTTTATCTCCAAGTATCATCCACGGTGCCAAGATACAGAGAGGTAATCATTTAAATATACCTGTTTTCCATGGCCTGAGGGAGGGACACGGCAAACACAATCAAAGGAAGCACATCTCAAACTTACTCCCCCTTCACCTTCATAGTTAAAGTAATTTTCAAGAAGTAGGATAGCAACATCGTTCATACACATTTCTTGTAAATCTCTCTCCAGGCAACTGCTATCAGATAAACAGACCTTATCAAACAGTTATTGAAGGTTTTCAATGTCTCGCTCATTTATTTCTAACTGATATATCTCAAGATGCCACCAGCACTGTGCAGTGTAATGGCTGCCTGGCTAAGTGACATGAGTTACATGGCTCAAATGAGGGAGCAGCTACGTTGGTACACTTACCTTTACTCCTAGTTCCCAGTAATCACATTGATTTCAACAGAAATCCAACTGATGTGCAGGGTGGTTCTCACTTGGAAAGCTGGCTGGAAGGATAGCGTGCATTTAAAAATATTTTCTGCAGGTTATTGTTGTGCTGGTTCAGCCATCATCATTCTATGCTGCCATCAGTTGCCTGATCACACAGGCCAACGCTGAACTCAGCAACATCCCCTCACAAGTCTTCTTTCAGACAGTTCTGCCACAGGTTCCTGTGGTGCCAGAATCACCTGCCAACAGGAAGCTCTTTTAACTAATCAGCTCCTGGCCAATTAGTTAATATAATCCTGGCCTCACCCACCACCCCAATCACAACCACCTGGGTGAGGGTGGAGACACAAAGACACAGGTGGTCCAGGTTCTGCCTCTGGAACACAAAGCCAACAGAAAAACCAGAACATTCCGCTAGGTTGTGACTCATCCACAGGTCAACCCCAACTCAGGGCCCACAGCTCAAGCCCCAGCACTTCAGTTATAAACAATTATTTCTAGAACAGTTGAAATTCCACAGATTGACAGAGGCATCAGGGAGGCTTCCACTGATAGTCTTCAAATGCTGTGTATTTGATATAAAGCAGAAGGCAGCTGCTGTGTGAACCAGGAGTAAATAAATTTCTTCAGTCTTGACATTAAAAAGTGTTACTTTAAGTAAAGAACGAGGCAACCATGAATGGTAATTGCAATCACATTCAGAGCTCCTGTTCACACCCCAGCTCAATAGGACAAATTTGAGGCGGCTCACCTGAACCTAGAGACAGAAACAAACTCAAGCCTGAAACACAGAATCTTTAAAAAAAAAACAAAACAAACAAAAAAATTAAATTCTATTTCTTTACAATATGCTTTTTACTCTTTTACTCTTTAACTCTGGTGCTGCCTAGCTTAAGAGCTGCTATAACAATGCAAGAAGTGATGTCATCCCAGTGAATCGCAGAGGTCTGGGGGAATTTTTTCTATCAAAAGTACTCTATTGATCACTATTATCTATGACTTGCCATCCAGTTTCAAAGAGCGCTCATATTTAATTAAGGTATTGAGCACTGGATTACAGGTTTCTTTTCACATTTCAATTTCTCTGATAGAAGCAAGGCAGAATTGCCAATTCAAACATTCTGCTACCTTGCATTATTCAGAACCTTCTACTGAAATGATTCCAGATCTGTTGCAGAAATAGTAATTCTGGGTTTGTTCATGGAGTTACTGTGCAAAACTCCTCCTGCAATTCCTTGCACGGAATTATCTGGAAGTCCCCATGCACTGCCAGCATGAGCGTGCTGGGTGTGCAGAAGGTTGATAGGTTTTGTGATCCAAACCACCCTCACTAAATATTGATGCAATTAGGGTAAAGCTCCAAATAGCAACAAGCTACTCAGGTTTGTTGCTCTAAAATTGTAACACTGTTACAACATTATGTTGGTATTTACTATTTCCTAAGTAATAGCAAGTGTGCTCACAGTTTTGTATTTTCCTTTCATACTAAGATTGGAAAGGCAAGTCAAACTGTTATATTGTTTGAAAACACGGACTATGCAAAAATCAAGGTTTTTTTCATCCAAACTAGCACTAACAGCATTGCTTTCAAGCTAGTCAATCCCTCCAGTGAAAACCAGTTTGTTCAACATTTGACCGGTTTCCTGCAGCATCTATGTCAAAAGATTCAACTCTGTGCAGAAAAGTTATGGAAGCTGTTAATGGGATCAGTATGTTGATTTCCACTGTCTGAGCTCCCAGCAGCTCCAAGAGCAAACATAGAGATGGGGAAAGAAAATTAGCTTTCAGAAATTATGTCAATGCAATAATATGAGCTATTGTTACTAATCAAGAAGAAGAGTTGTTTTCATGACACTGTGTGAGATGTTATGGTGGTCTTTCTTTTGTGGAGGCCAACCTGAAAATCAGAAGCAATTAATCCACTTTTTCCCCCACATGCATTAAATTCCTGTTCACTGACACTTGTGTTTCTCAGATCCTCATTCCAGAACATCACAGAGAATATGTGATGAACACACAAAGCCACTGCATGTCTTGATCCCATCCAATCTGCAGGCTTGTTAACACTGTCTTGAGGGAAACACTTATTTCTAACTCTTCGTTCTCCACTCTTACCATTTGAGAAACTTTCAGAGAGACTCCTGCTGTTTATCGATGAAATGAATTATCAAAGAAAGTGTCCTCTAATGGGGGTTGTTCAAGCTCTTCTTCACCTCACCACTACAGCTAGTAAAATGCTACAAATTAGAAACCAGAAACACAATTATTGTGCAACAAAATGGACCAAAAAATTCCCCCACTTCACACCCAGCTAAGCAAAAGTAAAAGCAAAACGTTCCCCTTATTACAAAGGTACAATACAGTCATGGGCACATAGCAAGGAAGGAGAAAGAGTTTTTGGCCAGACATTTACAAGGAGTGTGACTGAATAATTAGATGTAAGAAGTACATTTGAATACAGTCTGAGAACCTCCTGATTTTTCACTTGCAGTTTTCAAAGACTGATAATTGCATTAATTAACACCTGAGGGAATGTCCATGCATTTTTCACACTCAGAAACAGTCTGCACACAGAAGTCATCCAGACTCTCGCAAAGTGACCCAAAGTGAGCAGAACTAGTCTGTAAAGAAAGGACTTTTCAGCCCATGGACTCATCCCCAGAGAGAGCACACCGTAGGCACTGGGGAGGAGTTTCAATTGGCTTAGGTGAAGTTGCTTCATATGGCCAGTGCCTAGCAGAGGACAAATAAGGTGCTGAACACGTTCCATTTTAGCGCTTGAAATTGTTTCCAAAGGTCCCTAGTAAGTTCTAAAACACAATAAATGAAAATTGCCTTTTTCACTAGAAAAGGAAAACATCTGACTTGTTCTTTGGAAATAAGCTATTAGAAATTAACAGGAGATAAGCAGTCCAAAGACAAACACTGAAATGCCTGTATGTACACAAATACAAGAGAAAGGCTGCTTCAGCCTCTCAGCTGTGATACCTGCTGGCAGATGTTCGTTTTCTGTCTCTTAAAATGAGCACTTTTTGAAGGAGATTGCCTATAGAACCATACAGAAAACAAGCATAAGACCTTATTCAAAGCATCCCAGATTTTTCCTTCTTTGTGTCTCCATTGCAGGTTTTAAGCTTTTCCACTTGGAGTTTAACACCTGAAGGTTCATTATTTGTAGTTAGGCACTGATATACAACTGCAGACTGAGGTTCAAGAACACGAGCTAGGAGTTTAATCTTGAATACTGTAAATTTCCTTGCTTTGTCCATTTAAGATAATTTAATGAAATATTTATTACTGATTTAAACTCTTGAAACCTATTTGAAGCTGTGTCTTAATTCTATAATTAGATGGTGATGCATCAAAATATACAATCCCTAAAAATGGAAAAAAACCCACAAACCACTCTCTGGTAGATCAATAGCTTTGAAAGTGTAACTGACAATAAGTAAAATCCCCTTACAAACGGTTTCCTTTATGTTGTATTGATCACAGCATACGTACAAAATGCACCCATCCCTGCTGTTACGTACCAAATACAAGCAGAACACTTCAATCCCTGGTAAGTGACTTCACATATGGCTCAAGAAACTGAGAGCGGGCAGCTGCCTAACGCAGCAGCCTGCAATGGGGGATAACAGCTTTGAGAATACAGGTTAATAACTCTAGTTCCCATGCTGGCTACTCCTGCTGTAACTCTCCCTGAACCCTCAAAGCAGGTTCTTGCACTTCAGCCTAGAGAAAACAGTGATGACTGTGAGGAAGCAGCTCATGCTCATGCCCCATTCCCAGCCTGGTGTCCTGCTGAGACTCTGGGACAGCACCTCTGTGGACAGTTTGGAGCATGGAGGAATGCTTTTCACGGGACATCCTCTCCCTCAGGAAGCACTTGAATGGATTTTATATTAAGCAGTTGAAAGCCATCAAGACACAAAGGATTTCAAAATTTAAGCTTACTTGGTGAGGACATGAGAGGTAACTTTCCCACTTCTGGAAAGCAAATTCCAGGCAGAAGCACTGGGGCACAGCCCTCACCTGCGGGAGCCCATGAGCACCACTGAAAGGCTTTTGTTGAGTTCTGGTCATTTTTTAAGCAAGGCCCATAGTCAACAGTTGCGTTATAAATCCCCTGAGTGATTATACTTCAAGTATAAATAAGATATACTTGAAAGTTAAACAAAAAGCCTGTAATTACAAGTTTCATAGTTCCACAGAGCAAGAACTTCTGGGGAAAGACATGCCTAGAGCATTGGCTTCTTACCATGCAGCTTCCAGGGCAAACTCCAGCCCTAGAATCTTTACATGGAGCAAACCACATGAAAGTCAACTTTTAGCATCTGGGAATCTTCCAGAACTTTTGAGATCTTAGATGGTATTTGACTGATTTCTTATAGCACAATGGGAAATTAAAGGAGATGAACATACAGAATTACTAAAACATAATTTACATAGGTTTGGGGGTTTTCAGTGTTAACACTCAACACACCAGAATGAAGCATCAATTTATTTGCTGAAACTTTCTCATAAGGAGTTACAGTGGTTGGCCACGAACATAAAATTTCGGCCCGGAACGCTTATTTGAGCCTTTTAATCTGCCTACATACTTCATTGAGGCTGTGGCGTGTGTAGCTCAGGCGTCCCAGGTGCTCAAACTGCAGCAGAAAACTGAAGCAGAACCACGATTCTGGTGGTGAAATATGACTGCTAGAGGACAAGTAAAAACCTTTTGTCTCCGTGGTTCTTTCAGTCCCAAGTGACCTACCGCAGTAAAAGGACTGTCCCGCGATACACGCTGCAATAGCTTCGATGTATGCTATTTTTAAACAGTGTCTCCAGCAATAAGAAACCCCCGGGGGCTGCTCCTGCACGGTCAGGAGAAGAACGCCGGCCTGCAGCCTCAGGTGTCGTCGGCCCGCTTGGAGCCCGCGCTCCCCTCACCCGCC
>VZZY01021956.1:149719-178832 GCA_013400335.1 Eurystomus gularis
GGCGCCAGGGCGCCCCCTGGCGGCCCGCTGGGCGGCGGGCACCTGGGCCTGCGGGGAGCAGAGACCCAGCACCCCAAAGCCGGGAAAGCTCCGTTCACCGGGATCTTTCAAATAGCCGCGCTCTGCAGCTTTGTGCTTCTCTGTTCCTTCAAAAGCAGAATTTGCTGCTGTTTCTCGGTGCTCTCCGAGAGGGAGAGAGGTGGGCGTGCCCTGAAGTGACAGGGCTAGGGATTGCTACCGAGGGGTGGGAAAGGCTGCTGCCAGGTGAAAATAAAAAGGAGAAATGGCTAAAAACCACCATCCAAGCAGGAAACCGGAGCTCTGTTCAGTATTCATTTACATGAATTTATCCCAGCAGGCAGCATTGGCAATCAACTCTTTTTAGAATGATTGCTTTCCTGCTTCCAGCAGGTTTCTCTTCACACGGCAGTGCCATTTTTAGAACCGAGCTAACGGGAAAAGCTCTGCAGATAAAGTTCGTGGCACTTTAATGAGTGCTGTTGTGGGCCGAGGTCTTAATTTTTACATTTTGTATTACAGCACAACCCCAGGCTACTGAACCGTCCCAGACAGCGAAAGTACAAAGGCCAGAGATGCTGAGGAAGGACATACGTAAGATCAGTGGCAGAACTGAGATGAGAATCCCCATCTGCCAGACGCTCCTGTCTACAGGATCACGCTATTTCCCATTGAAATGTCATACGGTAGAAATGATGAGTGCCATTAGATGACAGCCCAGCAAATGCCTCCCAGCAAGGTATGGACATTAAGTACAAGTCTGGAGGAACAAGTGAGAACACTGAATAAATCATCTTCTTTATCCCATTTTTCTCTATCCTAGAGAAAGCAGAGAAGACTGCAGAAGCAAACTAAAACCAGATATTCCTTAAGGGACTAGTGAGCCAGATTTGATGTCTGAGCCAAAATAACTTCAAGGGGATGGCAGTGTCGTGACTGATTCAGAAATGCTCCTACTCCAGCTCCAACTCCCTGTGGAGAAACGCAACACCACACTAGCATCTTTTCTCTGCTGCACAGAAACCAATCTTCTGCCAAACGCTGGCTGGCTGGCAAAAGCAAAATTAAACATTTATGTGTCAGATGGATCAGAAGTGTGCACTGTTCTCCATTCGTTAGTCCAGATACTTTAATGAACAGGGGTTACAATCAGAGGGTCCATTATTGATGCCACCCCAGAGGCAGAAGGCTTTATGTGAGCAAGTCAAGGAGTTCTGGGGAACCCAAGAGTTTTCCACCCACATAGCACAGACTTTTCCTAACCTGTAAAGAGTAACATCTTGCTCATTACAGAAGTAGCTAACTGTGGTGATGGACGAGTTAGAATTATATCTCCTTCCTCATCACCATCAAAATTTCCAATTATATCCCATTCCTTCTTCCCTACCTTTGCAAAACCTGTCCAGCAAGTGAGAAATAAGCTAAAAATTTGAGAAAGGAATTCTAAAACATAGCTCTTTCCTATATACTACAGGCAACCTTTGAGCTGACAGTAGAAACCTTTACATCTGAGATCCATCCAAAATACGAATTGCTAGCTTTAGTACTTATGGGACAAAAGTGACACTTCCTATACGCATCCATTTTTGGAAGGATGGCTTCAGAGATACTGCCAGGACTGAGACACTGATCTGTACCACCAAGATTACTAAGAAATCCTGCTTGCCAACCAGGTCCTATTAAACCACCCCTGCAGCAACCCAGCCTCTGAACTTCTCCTCCTTTTAGTCCATTATTGCCAGGCCCAAACTATGTGAAAGGTTTGCTTTGCATTTTCACACTGGAAGAAGTGTGACAGACAGACAAACACCACTGTAACCTGATGATGCTCTTTCGCCTGCAATTATCAGAGGAGAACACAGAAGATGAGCTAAGAGTGCTGACTTGAAAATCATGAAGCTATAAGCTCTGTTAGCCTAGTAGGTGTCCAGCTAGAGCCATGCAAACATAAACAAATCTGCAATAAAAGAACGGCCAACAGAACGAACAAAACAGGCAGAAGAGGCAGAAGCTGTTGTATCCACACAGCAAACCACTTAAAGTTTAGGAATTTTTTTTTTCAGTAGGGAAGCAAAATGACCCCATTAGCATGGTATGGTATATACCCACGGTATATTTAAAACACTTTGTCCATGGAGTACCACAAACATACATGAACAACCCACTGGACTTTCAGATCTCCCGAGGGACCTGATGAGACTCACTCTAATCTCAAATTTGGCCTCCAGGACACAGCCTGTTCCAGCGGGAGGTGAAACTCATGATGATGATCACTAACTTGTCCAATATACCGATGAAGGTGTATTTGGTTCCACAGCAGGAAAGGCACAAACCTAATTCCTACAACATAATAGAATATTAGATTGGGTTGGGAGTGGAGGGTAAGGAGCCTGGAGGTGTGTTAAACACATGCTTAGGTTGTAGGGTCAAGAGAGGGCATTTGTTAAGGAGTCCAAAAGTGCAAAACAATGGGGCAGTGCTGGAGCTAGCTGGCCTATGGCCAGGCTGACTCAGCTTGGAAGAGCAGAGTAACCGTGTCCACAAAACAAATCAGCAGCTGCACCATGATGTAGCAGGGAAATCTGCAATGTTTCGCATGGTTGTTCACTAAACATTCTACCTGTGCTCAGTTAGATGGTGTTTTAGTGTTGTGAAATGCAAACATGGCATTGATGCCAGCGTGATTAGGAAATCGTGAAATACAGAATAGCATTTTTACTCCCGAAGAAGAATCAGGTTAAGTTTCATACCAACCATTTTTTAGTCATATGCCAGAAAGAATGGTTAAAGAACCTTTATCCTCCATGCTAGTGTATCTTACTGAGAAACTAGAGGATGCTGACACTCAAAAATCCTTTTATGAAAGCAAAAATAAAACAATATTCTAGAGACTCCGTCTCCTATTTCCAATGGTTTTCATTAAAAGTAAAAATAGCCATGTCAATTGATACACGGTATAGATTCTTCCAATACCTTACCCAAAGCAGAGATGGTGATTCTTGCTTTTGGCAATTCACACCTGAGTGCATTGCTCCCACACATTGTGTCAGGTTACATTGCCACAATCACCACTAAAATATGGCTCAGATGGGTTTATCCCACATTATTATAAACCGTTTTTCCTTTGCTGTGAAGATAACACCAAGCAATGAGCTCAAATGTTCAGTCTAGAAAAGCCATTCTTTACAAATCAGTGTTACAACGTAACAGTAGATGGCACTGCTGGAATTCCATCTGAATCTGCACATTTCCTCCAAACCACCAAGACAGGGGGGCTGCTAAGGCTCTCCAGGGAGATGGGTTCATGCACGACACAAACTAATAGCAATTAAAAACACACAGCATTTGCTTTAGATAGAGAGAGGGGGTTTCCATATCGGTGCTTTAGCAACAGCTCAACTACAGGTAGCAAAAGGCTTAGTTCAAGTTGACCGGAGTACCCATTCCAAAGTTCATATACCAAGCCTCTCAAATTCATGTTTTTGTCTACACCTACTTCAACAGGATGGGTACCAGATACATGAGCCTAGAGGGCACAGAAACATCCTTGATTTTAGTCTTGGGTGCTACTGACATGTTATTGAAGAGAACCTGTTGGCTACTTCTTCGTCTCACCCTTTCAGCTTGCAGAGGAAAGGTTTGCAGGGACAACAGTTTAACCGCTTCAAGAGTGTTCAATTACAAGGCCGTTCTGGAAGCTGCTCCAGCTACTGCACAAAGGAAATGCATGAACTTGGTGCAGAGAAGAGTTTTTATACACATACGTGTGATTATGTGCATGTACAGGATGGGGTTTTTATACACATATACAGTAAGTACACGCTAGACTCCTTTGTCAGCCCTTCAGCAGAAGGGACTCAGTCTAAGAGCCTGGTTGTACAATATTATGCATTTTGTTGCTAAAATACAAATAATTTTTACCCTCAATTGCACCAATATTGACAAAAAAAAGTCATTTCTCTACACATTTTCAGACACCAGGAGGGCTTAGAAGTTGGACACTATTCATACAGCAAGACTGCCAATATTCCAAAATCACTTTTGTGTTGAATGTTCACTTCTCAGCAATTACATCCTCCACAACATACAGTTTAGATCAGTATCTTGTTTTAATGTAAGTCCTAAAGTAAAGTAAACCATCCCCAAGACCACTTAGACATCAGAAGGGGAAGCATTTCAAAACCACACTTCCCTACATGGCAAACACCCTACAGGTTAAGACATCCTTCATATTTTAGTAGCTTATGTGTAGCAACATCACATACTACAACATACTTCTTGCCATACCTTCTCTAACCTTCAAATATTGGAAGGGAATGAAAAGGCGCCAATATGTTCTGCTGCATCCCAACAGGTGCAGCTAAGCTCAGAGGTTTGAACTGAGATGGTAAATAACAGAAGTCATCTCAACCTGGGCCTCAAAAGGCTAATGCAGATCCACACCCACCCTGGCCTGGGTAGCGCAGCAGCACCCGGTGTTCTTCTGCAGGAAGAACTGCCACAAGGGCTTCACTACAGTGTTCACCATGGCGTTTCCACTAGCAAGTGCGCGAGACAGCCTGGGTCTGGGCTGCTGCCACTGTGAAGAATGCCACTGCTGCAGCAGGCATGTCCTGCCAGGAAGCCCACCACCATCAAGAGGGGAAGACACACACCGGCAGCCCTCTTTTAAATTCCAGGCCATTTCTGCAGTGTTTTCTAGCCTTAATGCTACTGAATAGCAGTCATCCCCATTTATACCTTGAAGGGAAAAAAAGTAAAGCTTTTCCTTTCCCTTCTGGGCCTCTTATGTATAGACCTACGCATAGGAAGAATCGTTTGCTCAAGGAACACCGCAGAAAGCAACAGTTGTTAGGGATTAGTCTGAACGTGGATGCACAATTCCCGAATCTCTGGTTAACTTACCAATGACACTACATGATTTACATCCTCTTCACGCCAGTCTCCTTAACTAAAGAAGCAACAGGAAGTCTCATGGCAGTATGTTTCATATGATCTACAGGCACCACCTTTGTATACAGTTTGCAAAATATTAAACACCTAGCAAAACACAAGGTGTAGAGGACATGTGAAAGATTTTTCTGGACTGCAGAGTTTAGCATGTTTCAGATGAAACTTTTTAAGACAAGGGACAAAAGTTGTCAGCACCTTCAAATACATCACTGCTAATTTGAGAACTCAGAATGCATTATGCAAACCCAGTATTTCAACAGACTATAAAAATGCATTGGTGGAATACACTGAAAACTAAAGGGACAAGCTTGAAGAAACAGCCGAGATACTTGCTTAGCATTCTACTTCACTTGGCCAACACACACCAAACTTCAAAATGATAGGAAAAATATATTTACGGGAGAAGTATGGCGTCCCAAACAGACTGCCTGTCCATGAGTTTTTGCTTTTTCAGTTTAAAACAAGCTGCACATAGTTGCAAGCAGTTGGAAATAATGGTACTGTACACATGGCAGATCTGAGCTGTTTCAGAAGCCAAGCATCATACATGCTGCCTATGTAATAATGCCCACAGCCCACACATCAAAAGAGTATCTTACCAGGACCTGTCTTTGGTAAAGGCTGCAGAATTCAGTTTCCCAACAGGCTAACTTGAAAGAACCATTTTTAAATAGCTGTGCTACATTTCATTTTGTAGCAGTTTAGATTTCCTTTTTGGAGGGGATCATCTAACTCGGACATCTTCAAGAACACACCATTTAATCACTGCAAGAGAGAATTCACAGCCCATTCTTTCCAATTGCAAATAATTTCCTGTTAAAAACATCCTTACCTTGAGTAGAATTGAATGTCAGGAATCACCCACTAAGCATCTACCCCTTCCATTATTTAAAAGGAAACTTCTAAATCTTATGTTACGTGAACTGTATTTGCAGGAATCAGAGACAAGAAAAACCTCCCTGATTTGTTTACCATTGTCTTTAACATTTGAAAGATCCATATAAAAACTCATAAGGAGTTGCCAAAACTGGCTACTGAGGATGCTTTTAGTAGGACAGCCCTGTTACACATGTGGAGTAAATTAATTACCTTGATAAGATATTATATTGATCCTTTGACCAACAAGTAAGATTAACGTCAAATCAAGCTAAACATTAAGAATACAAGCAAGTGTGTTTGTTCTGATTAAGAGCTGTTGCAGCATATGCAGAAACAAATCACGGTTTAATACTGCTTGATGAACAAACAAAACCATTAAACATTATGTGCTCTTCCATTAAGCGATGGGACAGCTAGAGTTTCAAACAGGATGACAATCAACTAATCTCAAACTCTGTTCTCAAATACCAATTTCATAGCAAAGCATAGGCTACTCTCAAACTGATTTTTAGGTAAGTTACCTTCATTTTTTATATTGAGTATCATGCATACAGTGCAAAAGGTGTCATCTATCACACCATGAAAAAAACATCAGCACACTCCAGGCAAATAAGGAAACAAACATTTATTAGAAACTTGGTAGTTTTATAGAGCTACAAGGGTAAACATACACTTAAGAGACCAAGAATATACAATTTAATACAGTCATCATAAAGGCACATAATGAAAAATGAAATTTGAAAGACCAACTTTTCAACATTTGAAAACATGATTACCATAATTTTCGGTACTTGTAATGGCACTTGCACACTAGAAACAAAATGGAGCAAATCTAGAAGATAGACACTGCAAAAGTCATCTTTGCATCACACACAATACATCTGTTCATTGGTCACAGTAAAAGGAAATGATTGGAAACTGATCTCACAAATGCCACAAAAATACACGAACATTGGCAAACCCAAGAAACATTCAGATCACAAAGGCATTGTACATATGGATGATTCGGATAGAATGACTTTTTGTTTTTTTAAAAAGTGC
Source organism: Eurystomus gularis (assembly GCA_013400335.1). Taxonomy (NCBI): domain Eukaryota; kingdom Metazoa; phylum Chordata; class Aves; order Coraciiformes; family Coraciidae; genus Eurystomus; species Eurystomus gularis. The sequence goes on from VZZY01021956.1 coordinate 156,611, forward strand.
ACAGTCCAGGGTTTCCCTGAAGGGAAGGCCAAAAGACACAGCTAAAGCTGCCATTTTCTGAAATCTGATAAAACAACATTTTATAATACAAACTTTATGAAATTGTTATATATCAGTTTATGGAGAATAAACACCAGCCACGGAAGCACTGAACACAGATTTACATCCAATTGCTTTTTGAAAAACATGGCCCAAATACTATGTGGAACAAGGGAAGTTCATGTTCATCTTTGCTTGCTTATTTGTTCAAAAATTTAAAAAGAAGAGAGACCCTTAATGACCTTACAGGAACAAAGTTCTTCCTTCAGTAATCCAATTTCAGGAAGTGGTCCAAGAGCAGTTGCTTTTAGAAGGTCAAGGTAAGTCTAATCTCGAATTTACGAAGATTAAGACACCACACATTGCAAGAAAGCATAAAAAGCATAATGAATTAGTCTGGCAGTAACTGTTACTCTATCTCAGTGTTCAGGCCTGAAGGCAACTGAAATGTGGCACTCCCACTCCACCCCCCACCCCCCCCTAAAAAGGAAGTTACTTTGGAAGCACTTGTACATGGAACCACCTAGCTTTCTGCATTGAGGAAATGCTGCTTTGTTTTTTGAGGAAGAGCTGTTTCTCAAGCACTGACAAGTTCTATGTTGCACGCTTTGCCTGCTGCATTAACATCAATGTGATGGGCACCTGAGATCGGCAGTCCCACGTGGGGTCACTTGGACAAAATGCTTCAGTATTTTACTATCTGAATTTCACACGCACAGCCAGCGTGCACAGAAGACTGTGAGGGAAAGAGGATTTATCTTGCACGGCAAACCTGTAAAACCTTTACGTAATAATGCAATCCTCTGTTGGCTAAAAGCACATAGTGGACTGTGGCCCTCTGAGTAAGGGACGGAATGGAGAGTCGAAAACAAGAAGCATTTCTCTCCCCAAGGCAGCTATGATGCGCTCCTCTGTTGGCTGTATTACACTCACTATCAGCTTAACACTGGATCCTCCACCCCGTTTTTTAAACTGCAACTTGCACTTGTATGGAAAGGATCTAGTAAGCAAGCTTCTTCTGTGTCTGTATATTATGATCCTATAAAACGTGCAGCTGTAGCCCAAAGCTTGTCATGGCTAATGGTGCCAACATTTACAAGTCCAATGAAAAGCAAGTCATGAAAATCACTGATTATGTTACAAAAATACCGTGTAAAATCCATTTGAGGTATTCTGATAACACGGAACAGCAGTTTCTCAGGCTCTTACTCTTTAAATAATAAGAAAAAATGGTTAGCCTGCAGATAAAGGTGATGGGCAGCATTAGAATGTATTACTCCATCCTTGTCTGTATCTAAAACCCTATTTCTTAAGAACTTAACGTTGTCTTCAAAAATAACAAGAGTAAGTGCTTGCTTCTAGGCGTGCAAAATGTTGCCTGTGAATTGAGTATAGGCAGCGGAACAAAACAAGAAGTCACTTTCACATATTCAGTATCAAGGCAGTATAAACTTCTCCTACCTTTGGTTTGATCCAAGCCAAAAATACACATTTAGAGAAGACAAATTAAAAAAAGCCAATGAGTAAAATATGCACAATTTCCTGAAAGTACAAACATACTGATTTAAAGATAGTTTCTTGATTTTTCTATAAACTCAGTGACATTTTAAAGTGCAATATAGGTATCTGTTTAGAAATGGTGAACTAGAATTTAAGAAAGTTTAAGTTTTCTTAAGAAAGTTTTGCCACTTCAGGGCAAAGTAGAAGTTGCAACATCTCTCCACAAAGATCTGTCTCTAACTGTGAGAACAGATTACTTGAGAAATGATTTTTGTTCTGGTGTATCCAACAACATCTGAAGCATCTCACCTTTTTCCTTCATTTCATGCTATTCCCAAATTCTGCTTCATTTTTTCATACACGACATAGCTGATACTGACAGCTGGAAGCACTTTCATAAAATTAGGGGCTATGCCCCTATAAAGTCCTCGGATACCTTCTGTAGCAATAATTCTTTGAAAGAGACCGACCATGTTTAGCTGTGGAGCTCCTTCTACTGAGGCTAGAACAAAAAACATAATGCGTCAACCAGTTCTAGTAATATCAAAATTCTTAATCAAGTATTAAACACATGGGTGGTGACCCTACTATCACCTCTAGGACCACTGATTAAAACTTGAGTCTTCACAGAGATGCTATCTCTTTAACCCCAGACATTTGAGATATCCATGTGTCTAGATCTCACTGAAAAGCATTATCCACCTACATTCCTTTGGAAATCGAGGCTCCTATCCAAGTCTGGGCACAAACCTACCAAGCAACAAATCTCAGCTACGAAACTGTCTTTATGAAATGTTCTCTAGAAAAAAAATTGCTGCCTAGCTACATAGTACAATGCAAGTCCTTTTCATTTTACCTCTAAAACTTAGGAAACATTCCAAATTTCAGAAAAAGCGCTCCCAAACTGTCACAGAAGCTCTATGCCTGGTAGTCTTGTACGGAATGTGGCTCTCAAAGCACGCAGAGCGCTAGTGTCTGAAATGTCACATTTGAATCCAGTTGGAGGTAACAGGGAGAAAGGATCAACGTTCAGAAGGATTTTCCAGGTAAGTGCCTGGTTTCCCAGGTTGGGTTTTTAGATTCCCATGTCTCTGCTACAGCTTATCCCAAACGATACAACTCTGATGTGACTACACAAACATTTTCATTACATCAGGACTCACCTTGAGCCTGCATGCGTGTTCGGATAAGAGCAAGAGGGTAACTGGCTAACTGCCCACACGTGCTGGAAGCAGTACCACATCCCAGCAGTACAAAAACACCCGGGTTAGCAGAGCTTGATGCATAGTGTTCTAGCCATGTACTCTTTAAGAGCTGCCAAGATATACAATTGAATAATCAGACAAGAGATCTGCATTCAAGAAAGTAAACAAATAGTTCTTTACTCATAACAGATCTTATGGGCTCAATGCTGCAAAGCAGCAATCTCACTACACCAGCCCTGCCTGCTTACTTTTAAAGCACACAGGTAAACACCCTAGCACATGGGTAAGGACTTTAAGCAGACTACAGTCATCATTGCCTAAAAGACAAATCCTCAAAAGATCCAGCAGCAGGAACAGTGCCCATGTTCTAGACCTGTTAATATTTTGGGGGGAGGATGAGAGAAACACAACTCAGCACCCTACAGGCTGCGACAAAAGCTCGCACAGCTGTGCATGTCACCCCATGCAGAAGCAAGGATGCAGACTGTAGAGAAGAACTTCCATACTGCTTTGAAAATATTTGCTCAAGCAATTCTGCTGATTACTACTGCAGTGCCACAAAAATTTGTCTAGACTAGAAAAAAAATTAGTCTGTGCAGCTGAGTTACTTCACACACTTTGAAGCAACACCTAGCACCTAAAGTAGATAAAACGTTTTAATTGTTGCTAATGGGTGTAAGAGGTGACAGTTCCCCTTGAAAGGAAAGAGTGGTGTTTCAAACTCCTCACAACAACTCTGTCAGCCACAGAGAATTCTGGTGACATGCACAGACAGAAGGAATTCACGTTACTATAATTCAATTATAAATCAGAGAAAATGGCTAAAAAATTTAAGTATGATACATGCAGGATAGATAAAATAATATCATATTAGGTTTTTAAGGCCCATATTTACTGTAGAACAGGTAGGTTCCAGTTCAACAGGGTTAGTTAGGTATGAAAGCATGTTGTATTTCCAAGGTCTATGTAATTCTGCCTTACGAGTAGATTTCTTGTTTGGGACTGTTGCATTGAGTGCCCACCAGCACAGGCACTCCTCCAGGAGGGGCAAACACAGAAAAACATTACAGTCTAGTAAGATTAGTGGAAATTCTCATTTGTCTGTTTTAAATTGAAGGCAACTGTAATACTACAATATTACTAATCTAGCTAATGATACAGTTACTCTAAATAACATTTACCCTTTTTGTAAATTAACTAATGACAGCTACATGCATTCAGTGATCTAAACTCACCTCATAAACAGCAAGGTCAATGCCAGCATAAGGAATTATACCGAGAATATTAGGAATATAGCCTTTGTAGAAGGCCTTTACACCTTCTCTTTTTAAGATCTTCTTAGCACAGTCAAACATCCCAGAATATTGCCCTGTTTTACCCACAGCCAGTCTGGTCTTCAAAACCTAAAGGGGAAAAAAATAGTAGCCTTCTTTATATACCTATTTATTAATGTATTTTATAAACACAGGAAAACACAGTATATCTCTCTGCTTATTCAATTGAACTGCTTTGCATTTTGGTACTTCAAATCTCCTTTGTGATGACTACTGTTAAGGCTTTGTTAGCAGTAGGCTTCTTCAGGTTTTATCATTAGTGCAGAGTAGCACACTTACTAATATACACTAGCTTACAGACTATTAGCCTTTTGAAATTGCATTTTAGCTTTCTTGGTTAAAACAAGTAGATCTTTGATCAACTGGAAGGCAACAGTGTGAGCATTAGCTAAAGAACAAGTGAGAGCATGAACATACCAGCAGATCACACTTCTGGTCTGGGAATGGCAAAGCATAAGAAAACGATTCTTCAAAAACCATGACATTTTTAGAGGTAGTTAAGGGATATAAAGATTTTGTCTCACTACTGAAACCCAGCATCTGACTAATAATGCAAGTAAGTCTATACAGCATCTCAGGACAAAGAAATGAATAACAGTATTCAAAAGAAACCACAGCGGGAATTTCCTAGGCAAGAATTTGGCCTACTTTAAAGCCTCATAATACTGCAGCTTCCTCAGGAGTTTCCTGGGATTTGCTTTTCTCTTTTACCTAGAAATACCCTACTACTTCTAGGACACTATACATTTCTTAGGAAGATCAGAGCATCTTATTGTAGAATAGTTCATCTGTCTCCATTTATCAGTGTAAGCCAGGTGATCTACATTTCACGCACTCTGTAACTTAACCCATCTCTGCACTCAGGCTAGCTGTGATTCAGCGGCTCTAACAGCAAAGATGCTATTTAAAGAGAGATCATTTTCACTGTCAGCAAGAAAAACAGCTAAGTTCTATTCCTACTGACACCTCCCTCCACGAAAAAAAGTATTTAGGTTACATTTTCCATTACTTCCAAATATTGACGTTGGTACCGGTTTAATCCCAGACCCCACATATATTCCAGTTATTTGCACAAGATAAACTTTCTGGGGAACCAGCAGAAAAGGAGGTACATGCTACTTTTATTTTTAAAGAGTAGGATGTGAAATAGCTACCCTAGAGCAGCTGATATATTAACACTAGTTAAACTGCAGCACATGCAGTACCACATACAAGTATGTCCTACAGAGGAATGGGCAGTTAATCCTCAACTGTCGCTGTTCTAGTCTCCCTCCACACCTATCTCAGCTCCCAATCATAATGCAACAAAACTTTGTAAGTTCTGCCACAGACAAGACCATTCCTTGCTTATGCAGTAGGAAAAAGATTTATGCCCAATTTAGAAAACACTTGAATATGTACTTAATTTTAAATGCATTCTTGTATTATTTTTTCCCTGAACTAGATTTTAAGCATTGCTTTAGACACTATTATACAGCCAAATACAGAGAAAAATAACAAGGATCAATTAGCCCATAATATATTCTAAAATGCCTAGTACTGAAATTCTGAAAAGAAGTCCAAAGTAAAAATAGATTAGGATAGAATATAGAGGAATTTCTACAATACGTGCAAGGGCAAAATGGATTTTACTTTGGAAATGAACCAGACATTTGGCAGAGCCTCCAGTGGAAGCAGAGTCTCTGTTACGTACCTCCATGGGATAAATCGAAGTTTGTGCTGTTGCTCCAGCCAAAGAACCAGATACAAATCTTTCAACGGTGCCTAACTTCCCATCATCCTTAGTGAGTATCTTCTTATACTGTACAGTTAAAACACATAAAATAAACATTGCATGCTTTTTTGGAGAGACAACAGTTACTATGAGAGGCAGGAGTGCAGCACAAAATGTCTTTTCAAGTTGTACTTACTTTTGCATGTATTTAAAGTTACAGTTACTTACCCAACAAATTTAGCACTACACCCATTGCAACTCTGGGAACAAAGATTGTCAAGAACACAGAATCTATTCCAGCCTGCAAGAATCCTTCACATTAAACACCTCAGCCACCCACAGTACTGCCAGCTAGCCCACAACCAGCCAACACAAGAGTACCTACACTACAGCCCCCAGGTAACAAAAGGAAACGCAGATGCTCTGCAGATGCAGTTCTCCAATCAAAGAATCACAGAGCAGCTAGCATGTTCACAGAGACAGAGAGCTGCATGTACTGCTTCACTCAGGACACAGACACCATCATGCAAGAATGAGCCACCAGCTCCCAAAAGGCAAAGCAAGAGTTACAAATAACATGCTCAAGTTTATGGCATCAAAATCTGCGGTTCAGTTCTGTGATATCCCGAAGTTTACTTGGCCTGTTGTGGCTTTATTTCATAGTTGTACAGAGATGTGCAATACCTTCGCCTTACCTGAGGCACTAGCAAGCCCCACAGAGGAAAAATAAAGATCATTTAACTACACCAGAACGGGAGTTCACTTTCTGAAGGAGGATTAGGCCTTAACATGATGCTTAAAGCTGATTCAGAGGTAAATATAACTCTGAAATCCAGGATGAGGGCATCTTATAGAGCACCCTGATATTTGACTTAAAAAGAACCCTGTATAAGTTCAGCTAGCATAACATGCTAAGTTTTTGGTTGCTGTCACCTCAAAGCAACAAACTAGATATTATTACAGTACTCCATATAAAGCTATGCAGCCTGGAGGACAGTTTAAAATGTATGACAGCTTTAGTTTCTTTACACTGCTTATATAAAAATATCAAAATCCACCTAATACAAAGTATTCTATTAACATAATAATTACACTATTTTAAAACTGAAAGTCACTCTAAATTATTGTGACAAAATCCCCAACCATGATAAGAACTCCTATGTAATACAACAGTGCAAATAATGAACAATGAGAATGATACAGTATTTCGTTTACCATTATTTTCATGCCTGATTTATCATCCTACCTGTTCATAAGCCCAGAACTTAATAGCTGTTTCAGGAGCTATTTTCACAACATTTACACCGTTTCCTCTCCAAAGGGATCGGACACCACCTTCTTTCAACATTTGCTTAAAACCACTGGCTATATTCATTTTGTTCGATTTTGAGCCATGAACCTAAAAAAACCCAACAAAGCCACAGTAAAGAACACTGCTCTGATTAGTTTGTAAAACTCATCACCTAAGTATTAAATTGCTTAACAACTAGCCAAAACACATTCACTATTGAAAAAAAAAATATCTCATTTCAGTAGCACAAGTATTATAATATTTTGTTTACATTTTCACCAATATGACTTCGGAAAAGACAATTTTTATGAACACAAAATACAGAAATTGTCAAAACATAACTAGGCCTCCAGAATTTAGGTATTGTATTTGGCCATCAGTTTTCCTTGACAGCTCTCTGAAAACTGAAGTGATACACTGGAAAACAAAAGGTTCTTGAAGACTGCACCCACCTGCATCATCACTTTAAGGCGATCTAACGGTGCTGTACCTGTTCGAGAGACAGCCCCAGCCACTCCTCCTGCCAGCAGCTGTTTCCACCACTGTCCGGTCTTTTTCTCTTCCTCTGTGAACTCATCTGGAACAGTCAAACTATCTCCTATATCCAGCACCTATTAGAATCCAAAGCAAAGATGTGCAAACAACTATCTCGTTCCATCATCTCAATTTTACCAACAGTTCTAATTCCAAATTAACCTACCACCTGAGAATATGTAAATAAAATGATAGTTAAAAATAAAAACAACTCTAATTTACATTCTATAACTAACTTGCTATAGATTGCTATTCAATGAATAGCAACTTCTAATTACTTCTACATAGACATTAAGCAGTAACACCACAGACCCACCATTTCAAAGACTGCACCATCATCATTAAAAATCAGGACAAATTTCTGCCTTGAGAACGGCCCAAACAAAGACATTCTGTCATGATCGGTAGACCTTTACAGTCAGCACTAAAGCTCAAATGCTTATATGTTGCAGCTAACCTTTCACCGGACAGCCTTCTGGGATTAGTTTGGTAATCTCCTAAGGATGCTAACAAAAGATTTCTCTCTCATGGTAATTTACTCACACATATGTGGGATGTCCCCTTTGCCCCCCCCCCCGCCATTTTTAGAGATGATGTATTGGAATATTCTATTTCTTGTAACTGCTGTGTAATACCCTACAAAATGACAAGTTTCACTAATGCTTTATGTATTTTCTTGTCATCACTTGCATTGAAAGACACATTAATGACTTTCAGCTATAAAGGTTTGAAATTTCATTAAGAGGTGCATGTTTATATTACCATTCAATTTGATAGGCTTCAATAATGAAGCTGTCCAAGACATGAAATCTAACATATCACTTAAACATAGCCTCTGCTCTTCATGTAATTAATAACTATAATATGACAAAAAACACACTGTAGATAATGCAAAGCCAATATTCTGCATAAATTAAACCTATAAAAGAAGCAATAATGTTTTAATAACTGATAAGTACTGACCATAAACTTTTTTAAACCACTGTTTATTTTAATTGTAGACACTACATCCCTAATTTATGCTGTGTTCCCTATCTGTTAAGTAGGCAGAATACTGTCTTGGTCATTTGGAACATAAGAATTTCAAGATGCAGATTATAGGTATAGCCACTGGACCAACAGGATAAGCACCAACTATTCTGGATATTGGCCATGTAACAGATTAATTAGAAAATACTTTAAACTTTCTGACACTTGTGGTTTCCAAGTAAGGTGTCATCAGTTGCTCAACTACATGGAATTATCAAAAGATCAATTAGAACTATCAAAACAAATTCAACGTTCTTAGACATATTATGCATATCCACCAGGGCTTAAACCTTGTGTCTACCAAGCCCTAAACACAACTAAGAAAAAAAGCTAAATTTGAGGATGTTTTTAACAGAAAGTCCACCGCTAGCAACTCATAATAATTCTATGCCAATGCAGCTATCTGCTTGGAAGACTCTGACAGGAATTCAAATTGTACAATAAAAACAGAATTGGAAGAGCTGTCAATGCCAGCCAGGCATGTGAGGTCCCACGTCTGCCCTTATCTGAAACACCAGCTGTGTTCCCATATAGCTGGATTTCGCTTGCTGTGATAACCGAGTCATCAGCTGACTGCAACACTGGAAGACCACAAGAGACTTTTAAAATTGTTTCCTGGGGATAACTAATGACATTCCATAATGTAAAAAAACCCCATCAATCTTACGTTTAATAATAGTAATAATAAGCATTTTATTAAAGCAAAGGGATTCTTTCCACTAAGTAAGGTGGGACCAGGACTACTTGATCTCACAGCAGTGCTTCAAGTGTTTTTTTCAGCAAACAGGGAGCTAAGTCCCTTTTGGCAAGCATTTCTGAATTGAGGTTGTACAGTTGCAGCTCTCATAAACTCTGTTTTATTATGGAAACGTTGACTAATCCCTGACGATATAAATGGTCTCATTATACTCAAAGAAATCTGTCTTTACCTAACTTTATGGATTACTCCAATAATCTACAGGAAGAATATTTAGCTAATATGATTAGTATTGGTCCACTTACCTTATTATTTGTTCTTAAAAGTCAGTTGCTGAAGCGGCAAGAACTCCGTTCAACAGTAATTTTATTAATTTATCTGCAAGTGGACAGCCTATTGCTGTATATTATGTCATTCTTAAATGAAATGTTACGGTACAAAAGAGTGTGAGAACATGTGCACAGAAAATCATCATAAAATCACTGGTGTCATTAGTGATGTTGCTATATAAATGCAAATACTGAACTAATTTCAACATAAGAAACAGTTAAAATATTTCTATAATTTGTTTCAATACTTCAAAAGCACTGAGCCTAAGAATGTACTGTAATATGAAAAGAAAAAGATTTAATATTGTGGTTATCATCTTCCTGTGGAATATCTCCAAAGGAAGAAAGGGATTCCTTCCTAAATGTTACTGATAATTATTGGCAGAGTTTAGATTAAGTTCTTTGTTCAGAAGAAACTCACATGACACTATCCTACCTGTAAATGGAAGAGCATGAAGTGAAAACAAAAAAATCAAACAATCTAAAATACAGGTATGCTTGAAATATAACAATTCTGAAGCTGTTATATTCAATATTGCAAATTAACCCAGCAGACATGAACTTAAGAGCTGCACTCAGTTAAAAGAAAAGTTGAACTTACAGTGGAATGTTTCCAATAGCGAATTATTTCCTCTATATCTGTGGCCGGGTTAAACATAAAATGATCTCTCCACTCATTCCAGTCTACTGTCATTGTTCCATCAGCATCAATACTGAAAATAAATTGAACAAAACCATATAAGGAAATAGTAGCAAGGATGGGGTTTTGTTCTGTTGCTTTCCTTCCCACTTTTTAATATTGGCCATCACATCAGTGACAACTGACTGTAAATTGCATATGAGACTCAAAGGTTGAAGCTGCCATGACCTTTCAATGCCATGTTTTTCTTAACCAAGTGCACTGGCATATTCCATTTAAAAACACAACATAACACTCCATTCTATCAACAACATTTACAGGGAAATGAGATAACCAGAATCGGGTGCTCAAATAGTGACTAGACTTACTAATCACCCACGAACAGATGAAATGTGTGAGAACTCCTGTAAAGGCACCTCTGAAGGTACCAACACCTTTCAAAGTTATAATCCCATTTATCCTGTTCTCTGAATTACAAAAACATTAACAATACAAAGAAGCTCAAAATACAAAATAACTCCTGACCTTTGCAGTATCTTTTCTGCCTGTTTTTCTGAAATGCTTATACCCAGTATCTTGAGGGACTGGACAACTTCTGACGCTTCAATTTTTCCTTGAAACATTAAAAGAAAAATTATACATATTTAAAACATGGAGCTTAATGCACCTTGGAGATCATTAAGTTCCACTGTACCACCTACATAATCACAAATACAAATTAAAATCCACTTAAACACAGATGATGTATTTTGATTGTCTACTACAAGGACCGAGCAAAGGTAAGTGCATTAAAATCATGCAACCAAATGAGATGCAGACATTCAGTGAGTTAAAAACTATTTTGTCTTTAACAGATACAGAGAAACTTCCTTATAGTTACCCCATCAGGGTAACAGAGTCCTAGATCAACGGACCTGGAATATAATAAGAAAAAAGACTATAATAATTTATTATTTCTATCTATAGTAAACAATAATTATGATCCTATTAAGGAAAAGGAGTAGGGGTTCCATGATCACAACTTTGTCTCCAGTTTAGACCAAAAAAAACATACATTAAGATAACTTTAATGTGCAGTTTCTTCAAAGAACGTTTGAACAAGTAAAATAAATAAAGACATACCATCATTATTTTTGTCCAGGCTCTTAAACGCCAGTTTCATCTTTTTCTCATGATCTTTAAGATACTGCATAAATTCTTCAAAATCTAGCTGTCCATCTTGGTTAGTATCTCCAGCTTTAAAAATTTTCTGTTGAGAGAAAAATTCAATATTTGACTTTTTCTAATTACAGCAGTTCACAAAGCAACAGCAGCATAGCACAACTTTACAGAAAGTTTTTCTGCTTTACAGAAAGCATCATCTTGTTCACTTTGGGAGTCAAATCAGGAAAACACCTAAGGATATAAGAGCTGTATTTCATTTTCAGAATTTAACACGCACTTGGCATTCTCATAAGTAAAACACTCCGCAGCAAAGGCAGATTTAAGAAAGCATTACTTATTATACACATAACTTTAAGATTTTAAGGTTTCTTATCAGCACTGGCAAGTTACACCTACAGGTATCATATAATCTGTGGAGGAGGTGGGGGATAGGACAAAAATTATTGAAGAACAGCTTTAAGCCTGTTCTTTTTCTGGTTATACATGAAACTTATCAACAGGTCAGTAAAATTAAGCAAATACAGTGGTAACTTTCCTCTTTAACCCAGTGCTCTATTAATTATGAAGAAAAAAAGACAAACAGCAATTAACTGTTTAACTGCTGACCAAAACAAACCCCGCAAAGGTCTGGCCTGACTAGCACTTCCAACCCCAGGGTCTGGGAAGGCTTCCTGCTTCAAACTGAAGCTCCAACAAAAATTTAAAACAAACAAACAACAGACTTGTAACAAACAGAAGCAGTCATCTGCCACTTTTGACATGTCTCCTAGTAACTGTCCTGCAGACAATAAATATCTACATGCAAAATTAACTAGGAGTTGAATGCATGGTGTACAATAGCCAGGACTGTGGGAAACAAATCTGAAATGGAGCCTAGGCGTACACTTCTCCATCAACAAAGGGCCAGAATACTTTACCATCTTTGTAAAACACACTTTTTTTAAAAAGGGAATTTACAGCAGCCCCCCCAAGCATCAGCCTGTATCTGCTGAGGCTTGTCTTCAAAGGCAAAGCCCCAAGAAGGGCAAAGCCCAGGCTAACAAGCTCTGCAGGATTTATGCACTTGGGCTTTATGCCATAAGGGCTGCTCCACACACGGAGGGCTGCAGGGACAGCAGCGGGGCCGAGCAGAGATGAGGACCACAGCACCCTGCCACGGGCACTTCCCATCTGCTCTCACACTTCCACAGGGCTGTACGTCCTCTGGTAGGATGGGCAGGAAGCGGGCAGGGAAAGCCACCCCAAAACCCTGCTCTAGAACACAAGGTTCAAGGGGAAGTTATGCCTCATCTCTTCATTTGGGTATCAGTCCCTGCATAGTTTCCCCCAACGTGTGAAATGCATGGAGGGCAGCAGTCCATACAAGACAGACGGGACACCAACCTGGCACACAACCTCTTAATTTTGCAATAAGTTTCAGAGAACTTCGGGGTACATGGAAAGCATAAGCCAAAAATCTTTTATTTTGCAGACTGCCTTGCACAACTACAGTTTCTGAATAAAGTAACTCTCAACAAGATTTGCCTGGCTGCTCTAATCTGCAAAATCTGGTTTTAATCATTTTGTTTATTCCACGGTAATTAGTAGAAGTTCTCAAAAGACCAAAGTCCAACAAGTTTTAGCCTACAGAAACTAAACATAAAGGAAGCTGGAAACTCTGGTGCATTTGTTGCAGGTGTCTGAAAAAATCAAAAGACATCTGAATACATTTATGTTGCCTCCTTTATCTTTCCTAACCCTCTACTAAAAGAAATGTACTTCAGTGTTACATGGCAAAAAAACCAAAATCTGTAAGATTACCATTGACTTCTCAGCAGAAGGGAGGACGACGATATGGTACTCCACAGTGAAATAAAAGCAAATTCTTTATCTCCCATAATAGAGCAAGTTATCCACAATAGAAACAACTCAAGTTACTACATACGCAGATAAAAGTGCTGTTATCAGCTTAGAAAAATTGTGTTCTTAGTATACCTGTAGGTCCAACTTGATTGTAATTTGTATTAATAACCTGTCAACAAAAAAATGCACTCATCAATTCAGTTTCATGCCTTTGCCAGTTTGGTTGGGGCTGTTCAGAATTTCCCATTACGAAAAAGGTAAGTTATGTTTATTGAAGTTTGTGGATGCGCTCCTGACCACAACCTTCTAATAAGAAATTAAGAAAGGCTAATTGATTAATCATTCAAAAAACATAAACAAAGAAAAAACCCAAACCAAAAACCACCATGAAATATTACTCCTGCCAGAGAAGAGTCCTCTCCTCCACGCATCTTGTACTCCAAGCATGGGACCTCGCACTGCGGGATCTGAGCTCCCTGCTGGACTCTCACAAGCTACAGAGAAGAGGTAATTTATGTGGCAGTCATACGCACACTTTGAGTGAATCCTTATCGACACCAATTGTTACTATTCCCTACTGCTACTGAACTACACAAGCAAAACTATAGCACAAGTTAACTCTTGTTGCAGCTCACAGATATGAAAAAGCTTGAACTAAATTCAAATCGCAAAACCTCCACTGCTGAAGATGACATCAGCCAAAGAAAACGGAAATTCCTAGGAGGTTTAGAGAGCTGGCCATTAGCATATGTGAAGGGGGGCACCTTTCACTTCATGTGCCAAACAGCAGATTTTATATTGTGACATCTAGAAAAGGATAAGCACAAACACACTCTCCATTCCCTACTTTTGTTTTTACAGTTATTTTCCAGACTTCATGCCAGCCACTCTCAGGGCAGCAGAACAGAAGTCACAGGGAACAAAAACGTATGCTTTTCCTCAGCAGGCCCAGGCTCGCACAAAAGCCTCTTGGTGTCTATGAAATGTACTAATTATGTGGGTGTTAAAGTTTCAGATTAAGATCAGGAATTTGCAAGTTTGTGGAACAAACAGGAACACTGAAAGGAGCTTCCCTTCCACTTGGAGGGGAGAAACTCCTTTGTGGGGAGTTACACACACCACGGGATAGCCAGCAGGAGCACACTTGATCCTGTGGCATGCTAACTCCCAGGTACAAACTGCCCATTCACGGCATCAAATAGTAATTCACGCTGGAAGGGACCACTGGAGGTCACTGAGCTCAAAGCCCATCTATTTAGATCAGGCTGCGCAGGACCACATCCAATTGAGTCTTGGTCATTTCCAAGGATGGAGATTCCACAGCCTCCCCAGGCAACCTGTTCCAACATTCAATCACCCTCACTTCAGTTCAGCAAGGAATCCAGCTCTCCTGTTCTGCATTTAATATACCACTAGATTTGGTATAGTTAAAACCACTTGTCACTGTGCCACTTCCTGGTTCACCAACTTCTCTAGATGGATTTTAAAATAGGCATGCTTACAACAATAGAGCAGGAACCAAACTAGATGCCAGCCCTTGCTTGGAAGTCCTGGGAAACAATGTTCAGTGTGCCTGCCACGTAAAACCTGCCATTTCTTGTTATAGACTTACTGTGGGATCACCTCACCTTTAGGGAGGCCCAGCCCCAAGAGAAAAAGGTTTCTGTTTCAACACATGGCATTTCTTTTCTCGTCATCTAAAAACTTCAGCCCCAAGCAATGAAGATAATTCACTAGACAAAATGAAATAGTGACCACGTAAAGAATTGCTAATTACTGAGAGGTACAGGAAGACAGTTGAGATTATATTTCTTTATAACGGTACAGGACTTCACACATACTGACTAAAATGCTCCCATGTTGACCTATTTGGTCATGACACCGCTGCTTTAGTCCTTCCCACTCTTTTTAAAAAATTCTGTTACTTTTGTTCTTTTTCTGCTGTGTATTCTGTTTAATACAGCTGCTTTCAAAGTCCTGCACAGTGAGGCAACACCAATGTGAACAGCCACAAGTAGACTGAAACACTCAAGAATTTTATTTTTATATTTCTGAATTATATAAAGCATGTTGCAGTGTTGAATTCCTGCTCCTCCAGAAGACCTCTGTATTTGGTGTGGAAACCTAAGCTAGCAGGTCTGTTGAAGAAAAAAAAAAAACAACCAACAAAAAATCAGAAATGTTACAGACAGGCTTTATACACACCTAAAAATCCTGATGCTCTCTAAGTGGCCTGATGAATTATTAGATTACTTGGTGCCAGAGTTATGAACTTTAACACATTCATAGCTACAATGTAAAGACAGAGAATGCAAGACACTAGAAATCTTAATGCTTTTATGTAGACTTTTCTTTTAAATTCACAGTTTAATATTTGTATTACTTGGTATCATTTGTGTACTGCGCTTAAGCCTTCATATTTTGGTTACAAAACTAATTGCGTGTGAAAGACAGGGCTGCTCAGTACAAATGACTACCGATCATCTATTCATTAGCTTCTTATTTCAGCTAATTAATACAATGCAAAGAATATTTAAAAGGAAGTGACCCATCAAGAAGTTACTGGGTGTTTCTGGCTTCCTATCATACTACCTACAGGACACAAGTTAGAAAAAAAAAAAAACCCACAACACTTAAAGACATATAATTGGTGCAATTAGCAATTCATTGTTCTGTAATCTATGACTAGAACTCCAAAGGCCCGAGTTACAAACACTGCATAGAAAATAGACCAGCACCACAGTAAGAACAGCATCAGACATTCAGAAATCTCACATTTTCTTCTAAAACCAGAGGTACTATAAAGAAACCCAATCACGGTATTCCCTTCTCCTCTCCTTTTTCTATTCTTTCTCCCTTCCTTTCCAAAATTATTAGAGCCAGTCATTCAAACCGCTCTGCATTCTACTATTATAAGTTATTAGACTGTAATCTTATTGGAAGCCAAATTCAGTCATAGTTCAAGTATACACAACTCTTCTCTCTTTACTGGATACGTACCCTACGATACTAAAAACCAACGTTGTCCCTTTCCCATCTTTATCTGCCAAAACCGCACAAATTTATGGCACACAATGATAACCAAAAAATCAGTAGTCAAGAGTATTAAAGTCAGTCTTGTCAAAATGCATCAGTTGGGAGACAAATCCAGCACAAAGGGCAAGGGCACAAGGACGCGTCCACACAGGATCACACCCCAGTTGGTGAGCCCACATAACACACTGACAAACCAGACTGTCACTTAAACTCCAGAAATCCAACACAACACTGCGTTTTGAGCAAAACAGTAGCGTGCACTGCCTCCAAAAACCTCCCAAGTTGTTGAAACGCTGCATTCATACCTATCCCCTTTCCTCCCAAAGGATGCCACCACCGTGTAAACGGTACCCGAGCAGGCTCTTCAAACCTGCCGCAGCCAGAGTCCCCCCCCAGTACAGCAGACTTGCAGCCTTGGCAATAGCAGAGATGCTGCTATCAGCTGCAGTGCTTCCCCTTCCTGTTCTTTGCCCTGGGCACTGCTCTTCCCTGCAAAAGGAAGGCTGTGCATCAGCAGCGGTCTGCTCTGGTCCACTGCAGTTACAAGAGTCTCTAGAAAATGAGCCTAAAAAGGAAGGGATGCAAGCCATGAGTATGCTCTCCAGTATGCCTTGCAGAAGTTGCTCCCTCAGGACCTGGATAAACTCTCTCAACTCATAGCTGCAAATCAGATTCCAACAACATATTCCGAAACAGCATAAATGAGACACACAAACTATCCCTTGTACCTTCATTCATCATTCCTTGCAAGTTACACTGGTATTTTTGACTTTGAACATACTTGACAGACGGACTTTTTCCATTAAATAAGACTGTTCTGCTACAGACATCCCCACCTTACAGTCATCTTAAAAGGTTTACCAGTTTACCTCGTTTGTTGACCTGGGACACAGGGCTGCCTCAAGACAGGGATTTAGCAAAGCATTTCAACACGCAGTTAAGAGATCTTCCAGAGGTGGGGGTTCCCATATTTGGTGCCTGGCATTCTTGCACTTTGCAGCAATAAGAGGAAGAATTAATCATTCACTGTACCCTGTCACATTCAGGAAAAAACCCATCCAGTTAGTATTTAAAAAATTCCTTTCATCTCCTTGGATGTTCAAAGTGTTATGAAAACAAATTCACACTCATCTTGCTCTTTCATATGGAGACTTGGAGACCACAGCACACATCAGTTAAAATTTTCTGAAGTGGTACACATCGAAATGAAATGACTTACATGTTTGCTTACAACTGAGGTAAAATATATTACTGAAGATGTTTGTGGTGTTTCACAATTAAGTCCCCATAATCAGACATAATTGTAACACCTATTATGACCCGAAAAGCCAAGTTTAAATTAACTAAGTGGCTCCAGTTTTCTGCCATCACACGATGTGACATCTGTTTTGGTAAGATGCCTGTCTACGCTAAATCTATAGCAGCAGTTTCTGGCGTACTATTAAGATGAGGGAAAGCTTAATTTCACATAAAGGATGACACACAGACATGAAAGTACTGAAGCCTGTAAGACTTCAAATCCGTATATCACAGGATAATAATTTCCAAGAGTAGAGATTGTGTGATCGAAAACGCCCATGTGGATGCTCCATCACTGGATGTGTCCAAGCCCAAGTTGGATGGGGCTTTGAGCAACGTGGACTAGTCGGAGGTGTCTCTGTTCGCGGCAGGAAGGTTGGAAATAGATGATCATTAAGGTCCCCTCCAACCCAAACCATTGTATGTTTCTTAGAAGTTGCCAAAGTAACTGGTGCTTTTTGTATGCTTCTAGCCAAGCTACAGGATAATAAAGAAGCTTCAGCTAACTTGGTTTAGTAGCCTTCTAATTTTGCCATGTAAGGGAAGTTAAGAAAAAACTAAGAAAAGTGCAAAAATCTTCAAACAATGCAGAAATATTCACGGACATATTTAGCTCAGTCACTAAACAGGTGGGTTCTTTCTGTAGTAAGAACAGCTGTAAGTTCAAGCTCTGAAGCACTATCTAGCCGTAGTTTTTAGACACCAGAGAAAAGCACAGGAGGAAACTGCACACGGGGCCCTTTCCTCACCCCTCCTCTCACACTGAGCAGGCAACCAGGCCGCACAGGCGCCTGCCTCGCCTGGCAGAATTCTCAATTTTCTTTGGTTTAAATGCAGCAACACACTTCAAGTGTTCTGAGTATTTTTAGACTTTGTTGGACTAAAATTTTCATAAACATAGCCAATGACTCTAAACAGACCATAATCTGATTGCTGAGAATTTAGTCTTGTTGGGCCCTGTTTCCACCACACAGAGGTGTCTCACCACCCTGCTTCTTCATCTAAGGAGCCTTAAAGTAGTTGAAGACTTAAGTCAAAACTGGACAAAAGAGTCAGTCCAAATAAGATCATTATGTTGTTTCTAGAATGTAGTTATTCATTGCAGTAACATCCTCCTGTTGCTAGCTCCAGGATTCAATGTATAAATAGTACCTGAATTTGAATGCTTGGCTGTTCCTAACGCAAACCAAAGCTTCAAATACGGGGTTTGCCTCCTACAGGTTTCCGGTAAGGATTGATTGCAACAGAAGGAAAGGGTGAACAAAAATAGTACTTCATAAAACCACTTGCACCATTTATGGTACTCCTGCCTAAGAGACTCATGGCATTCTGAAGATTCAGGATGAGATCATTTGCGATCTGATCCCAGCATCTATTTTGTCTCTCTACTGGACAACTCAGCTAATCAAAGTGACCGAACAATACCTGCTAACATTGTTCGTAGAGCACCATTTGATACTGTCACCACGCTGAATCCTTCTTCATAGGTATTGATGTATTATGTCAGGAATCTTTTGTAAAGCTTTGCAAAGTTACCCATTTCTGGCGGGCAATATACTACAGTATAAATCAGGAGTCATCCTGGCAGCCTCTAAGCAGCACACATTTCGGATTTTCCAGTGGTTTACTTTTGCTTGTCAGATACTGACAGGAGGCAGGTCAAGTAGAACTCAAAGTCAGGAGCTTCTGTCACGTTGTGTTATGATACCTTGCTATTCTTCCTTAAAGGGACATACAACTTATCTCCAAAGCTCACCACACGGTTTCACATCACTTCTTGTATCTGCAATGTTACTTCACCTAAAATAATATCTCATCAGACATTAAACATTTGTAAAACTGCCATGACAGCTGATGAAAGGTGAAATAAAAAGAGCATTCCAGTAGTCTATTACTCAAATGGATAGCAGTTTTCTATATTCAAAAGACACGCATATTCCTTCTAGAGAGGAATTACATTTCAAGAGAAAAGAGGACATTAATACCAGTAGCGCAAACATGTACTATGAAGATAACAACTTAGGATGAACCAACTGACTTTGCAGTGAAACACAGTAACACCCATATGGTCTCTTACCAGGAGTTACCCTGGAAGCAGCTATGCCCCCCAGAAGTACGGTGACCAGTGAAATGTGGATTTCATTCCATGCAACAGAACCCAGACCTACATGGGTATTCTTGGAAACTTAGCCCAGACCTGCATCTAGAAAGAGACAACACTGCAAGGCCCAAGGCCCCAATCCAGCCATGAGGCACTGAAGTCTACTCTACTTTAGGATACCCCAAGGTCTGCCCATCCCATAGTACCAGTATGTTGGCAGGGTGGAACAGCTCAGGAGCTAACACGTGGCACATTGTGTGGTACTTCTACATCTCATTTCCTTACTAATTAGCGATTAGTAATTGTAAGACTACATCTGCCTCTCCAAACACAAATATGACGACTCAATATCTGACTTCATTCACAAAATACCTTTTCACCAAGTAATAAAAAGACATTTTACTAAATTCAACATCACTTTGGAGCCTGAACTGAAGTAAATGGGAAAAGGCAGCTTCAAGCTGCAAGCAAGCACAGGAAGCAGATTAGCTCCATTATGACAGGAAAGAAGCTGGAGGCAAGTCTTACTGAGGTTCTCTTACAACAAGCCTAGTTATTAAAACTTACATATAGCTTGTCTAGTTTCTAGTTCAAACCATGCCCACCATTAAGTTTAAAACAGTGAGCACAGGGAAGTTTCAGAGCACTCCAACCATTCTTCCACCCCTCTCAAACGTGCAACATGACTCATGGCTTATTTTATTTACTCTGTTTCTCAAGCAACTAAGGCAGCCAGTTCCTGCTCTCCATGACATCCAGGTAAGCCTAGCTTATCTCTATCGATTTCATGGGTTTCACTTCCAGTTTATCATGTAGAAACTGAGAAGAATTTTGACAGATAATCAGATGTGCACTACTAATTACAGGCATCACACTGATCTCAATAAATAACTTGGAATTTCAATTCTAAGTTGCTCAGAACTTAAGAAGCATGCCACTTGAGCGGGCTTTCAGTGAGTTTCGTTGGGAAGACCACTCTCATTAAGTGCCAAAAAAATTAACTGGTCACCTGTTCCCCTGTTGTTCAATGTAAACCCCTCAGACTGTTACAGCCTAACTGGTACAACAGGTTTTCAACAATGTGTATGCAACGTGTGACTGAAGTTCATAACTAGCATGCTCTTAATATTGACAGCTCTCATGGATAAACAAAAACCCCAAACTGTCCCTCCTTTCTACACCAAAAGCTGAACACAAAGCGTACTTTGTGTAAAGATGACTTTGACCAGAAGCAATATTGAAGTGGAAGCGTACTTTCATTTATACTCTCACACAAGCATCTTTCAAGAAGCCTGCTGGATACTTTTCCCTTAAGTATACGAGACCGAGAATTAAATATACCAAAATGAAGTGAAATGGGAGTCCAAATAATGAGACCATAGGAAAGAACTAGCAGTGTCTCATGATCAGTATAAGGTCACTGGAACTGAATTATTGACCCAACACATCTCTTAACACTGTAATCAAAATTTAAGTTCACTTTCCTGAACCTCTTTCAAAAAGCATGCAACTGGCAGTACTGGCAGAGCAGTGGAATGCCACCAACCCATTCTTTATACTGAAACAAAGAACAGGACTGTTAGAGTAACAGCTCCGGCACAGATCTCAGCTGTACCTGTTCAGCCTAACCTGGACCTACACGTGCCTAACAAGAGCAGGCTTGCCTTACCACACAAATACTCAGGCCTACAGAATTGTGCACAGATTTTTACGTACAAATGATTTTGTGTTCTGATCCCCAAGCAATACTGAAAACCACGAGCAGACAGAAAGTTTCTCTTCCAGGTACAGGTCAGACTTGCTAGTGTGGCACTGCACCGGAATGCCTGATGACTCCAGTTTTACTGACTCGTGAAGTCACAGCATTGCTAACAGGGGACACAGGAATAATAGTCCAACCTGATCACTGCAGAACCCACGGCTCAAAGAGTGGGGTGTTCCGTGGTCTGATGGCTGCTGTTACAACTGTGCCTTTTTAAAATAGAAGGGCCTTGGTATGGGACACTGCCCGTGCCAAGAAGAATCATTTCCATGTCGGTGTGTTCATGGAGACCTAGCCTCACTAACTAGTTCTGATACTGCAACCTACTGTTACACAGACTTACTCGCCCGCTGCCCAAAGCAAGCCTTGACCTATTCTGACCCAGATGTCGCGGGGTGGAGCGCCAGAGAAAAGCTGTAAATTGCCATCCTTTATCATGCTGGAGGAGGACTAGGCTATCAGATACCACGCATCAAGGAGTCAAAAGGGAGTCAAAAGTCGACAGACGATGACTAAACCCGCCCGCACCCACTCGGCAATGGAACCGTCGACAACCGCGCTGCCAACAGCGTCCGAACCGGGACTCCGCTGGCAGCCCGAGGCGTGCCGGTGCAGCACGGCCGCGGGGCAGGCACGGCGTCCCGCTGAGCAGAAAGGCAGGCCCGACGCGACCTCGCCCGGGCGCGGCCCGAAGCCCCCGAGAGCG
>VZZY01021956.1:187482-212531 GCA_013400335.1 Eurystomus gularis
GGCCCCCGGGCGGGCGGGGGCCGCCTCCTCATCCCGGCCGCGTTGCCAGCGCCGACGGCAGCGGAACAGACAAGTGGGAGCGCCTGCGGACTCCTTGTCTGCGTGGCTGCTCGCTGCCTCGGGTCCTGACGCTTTGAAACAAAATGCGGAGGCTCTTAAACGCTGAATAACGGGGCACGTTAATCCGGGACCGGGTGAGAGTTGTCCTGGAGAAACCGGTCGCTTGTGCCATAACGCCTGGAGCCGTAGACCTGCCGATCGCATGGGGAACGGGAGGGGCAGAAAGTCCTTGCCACCGAGCCTGAAGTCGGAGCTGTGCCACCCTAACGCTTTATTCTGCTGGACGCTGGCTCGCCGTGTTTCGTCCGGTGGCTATTCACGTGGAGAGTGAACATAAACAGCTTCATGGAAAAGGCCCCTCTTATGTCCTGTACGTGTTCAGGTCGTTAAGCGTTACCGGCTGTGTTCGCGCTGAATTCTGCGGTGCAAGCGCAGCGGTGGACAGGTGTCCTTCTTCTGTTGGGCCTCAGCAGTGGAGCTGCCATCAGCTGTGAGGGTGGCTTCCCGCCCTGCTGGCAGCGATGGGTCAAAGGAGCGCAAGTGGGTTAACTTTTGCCGGGTACCAAGCAGAGTTAGAACCTTGTCAGTAGGAAGGGTGTGCAGTGGTTTCAGGTCTGGGGAGGAGGAGACTACCCTCCCATTCCACTTGTTCATGCTGTATGCCTTATTGTATTACTTTAATGTCATTACAGAAAGGATTTACTGAAAAGTGTCTCATAGAATTCTGGGAGCAGACAGAAATCAGTAACAAATCCATGAATATTCAGTTATTTTCTTATTAAAATACTGCTTTTACAGGGCTTGCTAAATTATCTGGTTTTCCTTCTGTAAATAGAATTAATCAAGGAGAATAAAGAGCATAAAAATGGAACTTTGGCCTAAAACCTCCTAATGTGTTCTGTTATACTGGCATGTATAATTGAAGATTAATTTTTCATCTGTAGGGTTGGAGGGTCTTCAACTCATCAATGTTCTGTTCCCATTTCATGTCTCTTCTCAACGTTTTTCTTATGAGCGACTTCTTGATGATTTATAGATGACGATAATGATTTTAGGCACTACTGTGCCATTACTGTCCCAATGCAGCCTTGAAGTCATTTTTGCAGGCATGCCACACATCTTCTGGACAGTCTCTCTATTTTAAAGGAGTTACTTCAGCTGAGCTGATTTTTGCTATTATTGTGATCCTAGCCTTTTTTGCCTTGCCTGTTTATGATGCTAAAATTAAAAGCTTGAAAGCATACGTACTTTATGAATGTGAACAGTGTACTAGAGTAAAATATGCATGCTAGGAGGTAGTATGTGTACGTAGGAAGTGTCAGTGGATGTGTGACAATGTGAAAAATTGTGTTGAAGTACTGTGTTGGAGTCAAAGAAGCTTTGAAATTCTTCTATCTTCTTTTTCTGAGAGTGTGGCTTAAAAAGAAGAACAGCAGTGAAACCTATGTTGGTATATCCAGTGCCTAGTCCATTCCTGCTGGACTGAGAAGTGTTGAGGTATGCTGGTAGGAAGGTAAAGAATTTTTCTGCAGTGATCCTTGGGTGCCAATTTAGGGAGTGCCTTTGCTCCTGGCTTAAGAATTAACAGATGGATTTGTCACAGTGGTGATTCAGCAAAGGTCTGAATAAAGAAGGAAGAAATTAAGTTAACGTCAGAGTGGCAGCATTTCAAAACTTGTCAGTTGCAAACTTTTTTCAATGGCCATCATCTTCGAGTTGCATACATTTATTAGTTTCACTGTGAGCTGGCAGTTGTATCCTTAAAGTAGTGATCTTCATAGTGTTATAAAAGAAGCTTGAAGAACTCCATTGTATTTAATAAAGTAATATGCCAACTCATTTCAAATGTTGTACAATACGGGGGAAAACTGACCATGTCTTCTTAATGGCTTTTATTTTTGTTACTGACTGAGGTCCAGTAAACTATAATTTTGGAGGGACAAGTTACTGAGGATTAAGTTCTCAAGCTGGTACTGATACAAAACAATAACCTGCTGCCTCTTGCTTTAAAAAAAAAAAAAAAATTAAAAAAGGCAGTCCTATCAACAGGTTATATACCAGCCTAACATTAGTAGCATTTTCTTTCTGAAGGTTACTCATTGAGAAAGAAATGTCATAAAAGCAGGCTGGCAGTAGTGGAATAAAGGCCTATATGTGGTGAGTTGTAACAAAACCAAATTAAAGCAGTTGTCTTTTCAGCCCTGTGTGGATCATGCTGTATGAGTGATTAAAGCCCTGATTGATCCTGCAAGCAGTGCCGTTACCTACATCATCCCTCTGAAGTGCAACAAAAAGAAGACAGATTAAAGTTCAAGCTACTGAAAAGTACTTTTTCCACTTCTCAGATCTTTACTGAGAAAGAGATATGTAAGAAGTATCTCACCAACACATGGTCCCATGTTATTGGAGACTTTTCTGGCTGACACAGATGTGTGCCTGAACTTCTGTGACCTGATAAAACCAGCTTGTATAGTGCAGTACCTAGTGACCTGCTTTGTGTATAAACAGCAACCATATTAATTGTTTACACATAGCTATGGTTTTCTGTGTCTGTATGTAGTTTTTTAGAAGTCCAGTTTGAAAGCTTCTATTTGAAACTTCCCTATGCATATTTGTGAATATTTACTGTAGGAAAATTCTGTTTACAATGCTAAATGCTTAATTGCATAACAAAATATCCAACTTTTTAAAGTAATCTGGTACTGTCAAATAATATTTTGATCAAAGGACATGGAACAGCCAAGTAGTAGCAGTATTTAAACTTGGTGGGGGGGGATGTTTGAGTGTGTGTGCAAGAACAGGACCCTGGTATTCTAAGGAGCAGGAATGGAAAACCTTCAAGGGAGTTGTGGGAGGGGGGAGGTGTTGCTTGGTTGTTATAGTAAACTGCCAATCAGCCATACAGTGTAACTCCTGCCCTCCCCTTTTTGAAATTGCTTTCTAATATGACTTCTGGATCTTTACAATAGTATTTTTAGATTTTATAACAAAGGGTGGATTTTCAACAAATGGACTGTGGATGTATGCAAAGTTATGCTACCAAACCTAATTTTCATTTAGAAAACATCCTAGCTTAAACCTGGCTTCCTATGTAGACAGGTGTCTTTCTGTACTTCTGTTTTTCTCTGGGCCAATGATCACAGAATGGTAGGGGTTGAAAGGGACTTTTGGAGATCATCTAGTCCAACCCCCCTACCAAAGCAGGTTTGCCTAGGGCATGTTACACAGGAACACATCCAGGCAGGTTTTGAAAGTCTGCAGAGAAGGAGACTCCACAATCTCTCTGGGTAGTCTGTTCCAGTGCTCTGTCACCCTCACAGTAAAGAAGTTTCTCCTCATGTTGAGGTGGAACTTCCTGTGTACAAGTTTATGCCCATTACCCCTTGTCCTATCACTGGGCACCACTAAAAAGAGACTGGCCCATCATCTTGACACCCACCCTTCAGATATTTATAAATATTGGTAAGATCCCCTCTCAGTCTTCTATTCTCCAGGCTAAACACCCCCAGGTGTCTCAGCTGTTCCTCATAAGAGAGATGTTCCAGTCCCTTAATCATCCTTGTAGCCTTCCATTGGACTCTCTCCAGTATTTCCCTGTCACTCTTGAACTGGGGAGCCCAGAACTGGAGACAATACTCCAGATGTGGCCTTACCAGGGCAGAATAAAGGGGGAGGATAACCTCCCTTGACCTGCTGGTCACACTTTTCTTAATGCAGCCCAGGATGCCATTGGCCTTCTTGGCTACAAGGGCACATCGCTGCCTCATCGTTAATAATGATAATAGCTATCTCTCTTTGAAGCTGGATGCATTAATACAGGAGACTTGTGCAGATTCCAGGGTACTATATCTGTGCACTACTTAGTCATAAAATACTGTGCACATAATGTCTGTTGCACCATGAAAAGACAGAAGATTATTCCAGGGCAGAAATTACACCTATGAATGTTTTGAATAGAAAAATACTATTTTAAGGTATAGACTTGACTAAATATGGAACATATTTATTCAAGGCTAGTCTAATGCAGACATAAATATGTTGAAAGTATACGCTGTCTGCAACTGCTCTCATTTTAATAGGCTGACGAAATAATTGATGGGTCCCTAGGGTAGAAAACTGCTCATAGGCTGAGTTGTTGCTCAACCAGCAGCAAAAGAGCAGATGGGATATGAGGAAATCAAAGAAACCTTGGGAAGTAAAGGATCTTATTTCTTGGGGGTGTACTTTCAAGGCTGTACTCTATAGATTTAGGCTACGGTCGCTGTAAGCCTGGTAAGTTTCTGACCCCACTCAAGGAAAGGACTTCTTGGTTGGTGTGTTCTTATGACTGCAGACTTCCATTTGGTCGTGCTCCCCTGCCTTTGAGATCTGAGTTCTGACACTTTAGATTGCTTCTCTCTTCAATCTTTTACAAAACAGCATTCAAAACTAAGAAGCTGATTATGATCAGAGATTAGGGGTGGCTGCAACTATAACTTTTTAATGAAAATATTTTCCTTTCCAACAGATTCTAGGGAAGTTTTAGTCATGTACACCACACTTTTGAGACCTGGAGAGGCAGTCTCAGAGACCCTGCATTACTTGCATGATTATATTCTTATTCCTAATAGAATGGGCTAGAGTATTTGTCTTCTGTAGAAATTGATTTCTTATCTTCCAGGTAATAACTACTTATTGCTAGTGACGCTTGGCTACTTCCTTCTTGACTGCCTAAAACTACATCTGGTTTTTGTGACTCCAGCCAGTACATTTTCTACCTCACTGGACTCTTGAAATTGCTTTTTAACTATTGTTTTCCCTGTTCCTCCTATGTTATTTGTAATGAAAAATTTATCCTGATAGTAACACAGCTTAACCAGATTTCTGTTTTTAAACAAAAGTACTTGTTAGAAGAACACACCCGTCACATGGAATTACTATCTGTATTGCTCTCCTCTTCCTGCATGATGTACAAATCCTGTTGACAGTCTTCAGAGTTGGTAATAGACAATGCTGCTTCTAACAGCTTTTTCAGCTGTGACCAGATTTGCAGTTGGATAAACTGAAACAAGTAAGTTTTCAAGTGCTGTGAGGCAAATTGGTAGTGGGATAAAAATCCCGGCTTGCAGTTTTGTAGCTTTTTTCAGATTCCTGCATGTCCACTTAGTGCTTTCTCAGTTGTGAAGACGCTGTTGGTTGAGCAGCTTCCAGGCTCCGTCCTTCTCTGTAGAAAGGAAGAGGAAAGAAGGGAAAGTTAACTACATAAATTATAACTTTTTTTTTTAAATGTAGTTTCTTTGTACCTCTCCAGCCTTTCATTAATAGTTAGAATAAAATGCGTTTAGTCAACAGATGTAAAGAATATGCTTGAGAAACATAACGTGATGTACAGGGATTGGTGTGGATATTCTAGACAGGGCTGAAGGGAAAGAAACTAAGGCTAAAATCTTTAAGGGAGAGTTAATGTATAAAGGTAGAAGAGTAACAGTGTGGAAATAAGACAGATGAAGAAATCAAATCTCTGAAATAGACTCGAGGAAAATCAAATAATTAATCCAAGGAGTAAAGAAAACCAAGTTAGATCTTAAGAGGGCCATCTTTGGGCAACAGCAGGAGATAAGAAAATGTTTGTACAGACTGCCTTTTGCATGGGATGTAACTGGTTATTGCAGGCATGAAAAGGGCTCATTCTTGTTTTGTTACTGTAAGTACTGGTAAGAGATACAGCGACAGCTAGCTTGTCAGGAAACATTTCCTGAAACGAGATGCACGACAGACATCTGTTAAAGAGGAGGGATGGGAGGAAAAGCTTTTACACTTCATGTGTCCGGCTTGTGCAGGAGGATAGGCACTTTGGTTCAAAGAGCTAGTGATGGCATTGGTTTATTTTTTCCCTCCTGACCTCAGCACAATACATGGAGCATAGTATTTGCTGTCATAAACTTGCCATTTGCAAGCACCACAGCACCTGATTTCCCTTTGTATTTTAAGGACTATTTCTGTTCATGGAATAACTTAGGGTGTAGGGAAGTGCTAAAGATCATGTAGTCCATCTTCCTGCTCAAAACAAGACTAACTTCAGTTGGATCAGGAAGCTCAGAGCTTTTTCATCTGTAAGAGTGGGGATTCCATTCTTTGTAGACAACCTACCCCTCTGTTTTACCACTTCTCTTTTGAATGTTTTTTCCCTTATTTTGTTGGAATTTCTTTTGTCATTGCCTCTGTTGCTTTCTCTTCTCCCCACTAAGAAACGTCTGGCTCAGTCTTCTAACTCAATAGAGATGGCTGAAGATAGCAATTAATCTTCCTTCACCTCTTCTTCAGATTGTAAAATTCCATGTTTCCAACTTCTCCTGCATCAGGTGCTTCCCTCTCATCCCTGACTCCAGACCCTCATCTCACATCCACTGGACTTGCTTCAGTTTATCAGTGTCTTGCTTCTGCTGAGAGGGCCCCGAAAACGGGTGCAACGATGCAGATACAGCCTCACAAATGCTCAACAGAGGGGAACAATCCCCTTCCTTTGAACTGCTGGCTACTGTCTTGCTGATGCAGTTTGCCCTTCACAGTGCTAATTCCCTGCTAGGTCTCTACATTTGCTTGTAACCAGCAGTTTTTCATAAGTAGAAGTATTCCAAAGCAGCCTTATTTTCAGGATCAGTTTATATTTTGTATTTTACCAATTTAAATTTACTTATATTTTATATTAAATACTTGACATGAAATGTTGCTCGTTAGAGATTTAACCTGTTTGGATACAAATGTGGAATAGAAAATGATTGCTCTGTTCACATTCTGCATGTACTAAAAGCAAATGAAGCGGGGAGTTGTGCACTGTAAACAAGTGGAGCTCTTCCTGCAGAGCCAGCTGTTTGCTGGCTCGCTTAGCGCTGAAATTTGTGAAACATTGAAGCTGTGTTTGTAAATGACTGGTTTTGTTTGGTGTTTTTGCAATGCTCAGGAAGAAATGGCCATGGAGGAAACACAGAATGTTAAAGGAAAAGTAAACTGTATTTCTTACACAATATAAGAAATAATGTCTTTAATATCTTTATCGATGACCTGGATGAGGGGATTGAGTGCTCCCTCAGTAAATCTGCAGGTGACACAAAATTAAGCGGGAGTGTTGATCTGCTCAAGGGTAGGAAGGCTCTGCAGAGGGGTTTGGACAGGCTGGAGCAATGGGCTGAGGTCAGTTGTATGAGGTTTAACAAAGCCAAGTGCCAGGTCCTGTACTTCGGTCACAACAACCCCATGCAATGCTACAGGCTTGGGGAAGTGTGGCTGGAAAGCTGCCTGTTGGAAAAGGACCTGGGGGTGCTGGTGGACAGCCAGCTGAACACGAGCCAGCAGTGTGCCCAGGTGGCCAAGAAGGCCAATGGCATCCTGGCCTGTATCAGAAACGGTGTGACCAGCAGGAGTAGGGAGGTGATTGTGCCCCTGTACGCGGCACTCGTGAGACCACACCTTGAGTACTGTGTCCAGTTTTGGGCACCACAGTACATGAAGGACACTGAGGTGCTGGAGTGGGTGCAGAGAAGGGCAACAAAGCTGGTGAGGGGCCTGGTGAATATGTTGTATGAGGAGTGCCTGAGGGAACTGGGATTGTTTAGTCTGGAGAAGAGGAGGCTGAGGGGAGACCTCATTGCTCTCTACACCTACCTAAAAGGAGGTTGTAGTGAGGCTGGTGCTGGTCTCTTCTCCCAGGTAACTAATGAAAGGACAAGAGGTAATGGCCTCAGGTTGCACCGGGGAGGCTAAATTGGATATCAGGAAGAAGTTCTTCACTGAAAGAGTGGTTAGCCATTGGAACAGGCTGCCCAGGGAGGTGGTGGAGTCACCATCCCTGGAGGTGTTAAAAAACTGGGTAGATGTAGTGCTTCGAGACATGGTCTAGTGGTCAGGGAGATGTTCGAAGAAGGTTGGACTAGATGATCCTAGAGGTCTTTTCCAACCTGAATGATTCTATGATTCTAAATAAACTGAAGCTTTGCATTGGTTTTACCACAGGCTATACTTTGGAGATCGATCTCTGAGCTCTAGCTTCAAGAGATGCATCTTTCTATATGAAGACTACATTTAGCATTCCGGTTATCAAATAACTTAAAAATTTAAAGTATACCTGGGTATTCGAAAAGTTATATTGAGTATTTTTTGTACTGTTGTAGCTCAATATTCTTTAAAGATGATGAGGATGAAACTGGTGCATGCATGGGCAGCATGTATGTTACGTGTATTGTGTATTAGATGCAAAGAATGCATTTGAATAAAATCAATACTGCTGGTGGTGCTAGATCTCTTTATCTGCTTAGGAATGCCTGTGTTACTTTCATATTTGTCTATTTGTGTCTGTTTTTACTTTGGTTATCAGCTTAGCAGTAAGGATTGCTAGGACAAAAGTTGGACTTGATGACCCTGGAGGTCCTTTCCAACCATAATGATTCTGTGATTTTAGTTTAACTTGAAAGTGAAGGATCTCTTTGGGTGATTTTGTTTATATTTTTGTGTGTGTACAGTAGAGATATTAAAAGACGAGGCGTGAATAAACCATATTGTTTGACACTAAACCAAACAAAACCATTACATTTCTGTGTAGCAAGAGTAATTTTCTTCTGAAGATCTTAACGCTTTATAAATATCAAATTACTTGGCAGATCCTGAGAGACTGAATAGTAGTGCACCGTGTTGTGCTTGAAAGTGGACCTATGATAAGAGAGCCACTCAGCTGCTCTGGGAGCCTGCTGAGGGCAACGTATAGGTACCCATGCAAGTGTGAGACTCCGCAGATTTTTAATGGAAGTAGATGTTGTCTAAGAGGGGTGCAAGAGCGTGTTCTTCTCTTGCATGCCAAACCATTATGTGTTCCCTAGCATAAATGAGAACTCTACGTCCAACAATATATTCCTAACATATTCCTAGCCTAGGAAAGGTCAAATCTTACTGTAAAGTACCTGAACTACTGAGGGCACTGAAAGTGCAGTTGATAAACTGTTACATTATAGGCTAATGCCTTAATTCCTGTCTCTGTCAGGTGGGATCATGACACTGGCGTTCTTTGTTAGGTTTCTGGCATTCTGCAGAAGAAAGCTGTTTGGTTTTATTTATATATAAAAATAATATAATGTGAATGGGATATTCCTACCACTTCAAAAGATTATTTCTTGCACTAAAAATAACTCTTGTGTTACTCCAACCTACTAAATGCTGTATTTGTATCAGAATAACAGAGCTAACTGTATTAAGTTTATTCAGCCAAGGGTTGGTCAAAGGAAGCTGTTAGGTTAGGTGACAGAAGTTCATATACACACCCACAAATGAGCACAGGAAACAAAGGCAGGGGAGGGTGGAAGTAATACCCTGCTCCAGCTATTCCCAGGCCTGTCCCAGGAGCCATCAACCCATCAAAGGCCCATATACACAAGCCCAGGGACACAGAGGCAGGTGAGGAACTGAAATTACGGACTTGGACAAGGGGACACCCTGTCCCAAGCCCCTCCCAGGGCTGTCCCAGGAGAGCCTCAGACCCATTGTCCAGGCCGGAAACCCATCATGTTGACCTAACAGTAAAGCACCTTTTGGACTGAGTGAAATAAATTATGGGATGCAGGGGAAGAATCAGAATCAAAGAATGCTAGGGGATTGGAGGGGACCTTGAAAGATCATCTAGTCTAATCCCCTTGCTGGAGCAGGATGTCCTAGATCAGGTCACGCAGGAACATGTCCAGGCGGATTTTGAATGTCTCCAGAGAATGAGACTCCTCAGCCACTCTGGGCAGGTTGTTCCAGTGCTCTGTAACCCTCACTGTGAAGAAGTTTTTTCTTATATTTATGCGGAACCTCCTATGTTCCAGCTTGCACCCGTTGTCCCTTGTCCTATCATTGGGTGTCACTGAGAAGAGCCTGGCTCCATCCTCCTGACACTCACCCTTTACATATTTATAAACACTAGTGAGGTCACCCCTCAGTCTCCTCCAAGCTAAAGAGACTTATTATAGGAAGTTTAGGGAACTAAAGGTGGAAGAAGAGATAAATTTAGGTGATAGGGAGAGTAACAAGTGTGGTGAAAATAGAAAGGTAAGGTGATAACAGGGCCAGTTAGGTATAAAGAGTAGACTGGTTGGTATGTTTGTCCGGCCATGTCCTGTTTCTCATCAGTGAAGTCTCTTCTATCATCCCTTGTAGTAGACTACATTCTAACTCTTTTCTGAGTCAAAGGCTCTCTGTTCAGTGTGTGTGGGGGGGGGTCTGAATGCCAGCAACTGGAGACAAGACTGTGCATCAGAGGGCCTGCATCTGTGGTGCCAGCAACATGAGAGATCGGAGTGAGTGGACTTACGTGCCAGCCATAGGAGTGGGACTGTGGGTCACAGGGGCCTGCGTGTCCCTTGTGCCAGCAACTGGAGTGAGCGAGAGTCTTGCGAGTCTCTGTGGTCTGTGTGTATGGGTGCTCACCAGGAACACATCTTCAGTCTCGCCACTGGTTGGATCTGGGAAGCGGAGCTGCAGCAGCCTCACTTCTCTCAGGCTGTCTCATCAACACGATATGTATCTTCCCCTAAAAGATGCAAGCAAAATTGGGAAAGTTGCACTCACTCAGCAATAACTCTTCTAAAGGCATTTTATTCACTGTGCTTTGGACTCTTAAGAACCTGTCTTCAATGATTCTTAGAAGTCCAAAGGAACCCTCCTGTCAAACCACCAGCTTTAAAAAATAGTGACTATAACATTAATATTCCCATCTACATCATGGAGTGAAAAAGCTATTTTTTCAAGGTATTTATAGTGAGTAGGTAACTCCTGTTCTGTCCAAAAGCCGTAAGATATCTAAGCAAACACTCCTTTCCTTAACGTAAAGAAGTGTACTGACCGAATTGATTCCAAAAGTATTTCTAGAAGTAGTTTAAAAGTAGTCTGATATGAGGACTGAATGACATCTTGAAAACAAATGCTCCAAATTTTTTGTTTCTCAGGTGACCAATGATCCTAAAACAATTGCACTAGAAAAATAATCAGTTTAATATAATCATCCTCGTATGGCTAAATGTTATAATTGGCTGTCTAGAATAATTTACATAAAAATTTGAATAAGGAATTTTCTAATTAATGGAACAACAGTATTTCAGTAAATGCCCACGGGGAGTTTTGGCTGCTTTATTTCTAAGCCTCTCCTGCTAAAGCTTTTCTATTTGGCAAGAAGTGATTTTTCCCATGACACTTAAGGTCCTTAAAAGTGATTTACCTTTGTATTTGTAGCTGTTTGCTGAAACAAGCCAGTATTCATATCCTTTGTCCACGTGGAAATGAACAAACAATCTGCTGGTCATAAACACCTGAAAAGAAAAAAAAAAAAGGGCCCATCACTTGTTATCACATTAGGATATGAATTCACTGGATGAGGATTTGTTGTTTCTTTTGTGTTGGTTTTCTTAATTTTTTCTCTTTTGGATCAGAAGAGAAAAAACAAAACTTTTATTAATAATTCCAAATGACAATTGTGGACAGTACATAAAATACAGAAAAAGACTTTTGAAATGCATGATTTCAGCCGTAGACATTTAGTCCATGTGAAATTGTGCCTCTAAATTAAAACCAATTTGTTCAACTGATGGGAACTTAAACTATACTTTGGAATCAACTTATCTTAAAATCTCTGTCTCTTCAACTTATTCTAGGTCTTAGTGACAGCACTCGTGAAGTTACACCAACACCCTACAAACGAGTATGTATTTGAGTGCATCTTAGTAACTGAGATATATTTTGATTCATAAAACAACTGGTTTTGCTTTGCATGTGGTAAAGTGACTGTGAGGCTCATAGGAAACTGACTCATAACGGAAAGCTTTCCTCAAGCGTGCCCTGTAGCAGCAGCACAGTTGCCAAGAAGTTATCTGGGTTCATTTCCATAGAAACCAATCAATGTAGCTGTTTATTTTCTAAAGGCCTTCACTTGAACTAAGAATCTTATAAACTTAGATATTACTCTTTAAAGTTAAATGTTCTGATTATTTGACATTTTTATCAGCACAAGGGGAATAACTTGCTGGTGCTTTTCTTTACACAAAAATTACCTTCATTAAAATATGTGAAAGCTTTCTTTATGTAATGGAATTAGGAGAACTGTTCAGGGGGATGCAGTTGTGTTTTTTTGTAGATTGTTTACAAATGTTTCAAATACCTTGTTTTTTAAAACAGTGTGCCAGTGAAAGAAACTAATGATGACTTTTTAAACATTCTTATGAGGAGAAAGGGGTATTCCTGGTTTTACTTGATTTTATTTACACAAGAATTAGAGCATCAGTATCTATAACTGAGGCCTTTTTACTGTAACTTTACTTTCTTGTTTGTAAGAGGACTTAAGAACCTGATCATCCTATTCAATGTTTATTAAATTATTTTCCTGAATAAATCCTGACCTGTGATATGAACGGATGGAGGCTTCCAAAAGCACAGTGGTTTTGTGTTACCTTCTTTGCTTGAACAATGATATACATACAGTACTATTGGTATGTTGAAATAAATTCAAAATCCTTAAAGGTTTTAAGGACGTTTACACTCCTTAAGAAAACATTACTTACATTTATCTTGTCTTTACAAGCAAAAACACGTATTATGTTGACTAAATTATCTTTTACTGTAATGTTAGTGATGTCTGGAATACTATGACTGTAGGTTACAGAGGTAGAAAGCTGTTCTGAGAAGCAAAACCATAACTTGAGCCATAATACTGAATTGTACAAAGATTTTAGTGCATTATTTTGACCATATCAGTTTACAAAAACTTTTTTTTTGTAGGAAAAAGTATTATTACTTCAAAACCGGAAATGTTACAGATGTAAAAACACTACAGGAACTTAGCAAAATGTTGAATAGGAGGAGAAATGATTGTTACTGGTAGTCGCAATGGTATCCTGGGTGATAAGGGAAGGATGGTGATGACAACTGTCCTACTGGTATGATGAGGAGATGCGATGAGAGGGATTTTCTGACCTTTATGAATGACAGGTGAACACTTCAAGTATTGTAGCATTGGTTTATAGCCTTATAACGAATAGCAGAAAATCTGCGTTGCTTCTAGATTCCAAAAGGGCACCTTGTTTTGCAGATATTATTGGATGCATAGTAATGTGCAAATACAGGCTCCCTGTAGATTCATGGCCACAGCTGATATGCCTTGATCTGAGACCAGAGATTGAGCTTGCGTCAAAGGATTGCTAAGAGTTCTTGCTTTCTGAAACTTAATAAACATTGGTATCATTGCATGCATTTTAGTATTGATTAGTTATTTTTGGTAAGATTTAATTTCAGTAGCTCTTAGTCTACTAAAACAGACAGCTGGCTACAACAATCACTTTGGTTAGATGACAGCATTTTTAATTATCTTCTTGATGTAGAGGTTTTTTAATTACAGTGGTGCATTAAAGCTGAGATCTTTATGCTGTGCTGAAACTACATATAAAATCCATTTCTGGGTCTTTTTGTGCCTATGCATGTGGATATTTTTGGGAGGAATACTACCAATGTGCTAAAAATGGGATGTTGTTAGTGAAAGAAAATCTTGACCAACCATATCATTTAGTTATCTGCATTCAAATTTACCTTCCCACTCAGTCTTTTTAGTTTAACAGCCTCCTGAAAGTTAGGGCAACTACCAGCAGGGTGAAGCCCATAAGCAAATCTAGCAAGTTCACTGTCTTTTGGTATCGATGAAGGCCTGTTGCTTCTGGTGCTCACAAGAGGACATTAATATTGTTTCATAAGAGCTTCTGGCATTCTCAGTCTTTCCTGACAGAACTGTTGACAGAAGGATCAGAGTACTACAGTGAACTTAAGATAGTGACATAAATATCCCTTCTCCATTTGAAGCAAAAATTTGTAGCTAAGCAGCTCATGAAAAAGGTAAACTGATTTTGATGTGCTAGTGGTTTTAAGAGAGAAGAGGGTTTTTTATTTTTTTTGTTTTTAGGATAAACTCAAAACGTTACTTAGGAAAAAAAGAACTTTAAAAAAATTATGGAGATTTCATTTCTAAGTTACTCGACCACTGTGATCTGCAGAAAAAGAGCATTCTCAGGAATTGTATCTTTAAGCACAATGTATGGAGCCTGCAAATATGCAGGACCCAGATACCCATGCACTTGGAGAGCTGTATCCTGCTTGAGAGTGGACATCTAGTTGACTATTTTCTTTACCTGAGAGTTGAGCAACTATCACATAAGTGCTTCAAGTTATTCCTAGGCATTCTAAGTGTAATAAATATTAGCACTCATCAAATATCCCCTTAAGGTTGTCTTTTACTTGATGACTTCTTGGTTGGCAGGTTCTATTTTGGATTTAAATAACTCATAAACTGGCAGTTTGGGATTTTTTTTTTTTTCCAAAGCACAGGGAAGTTTATGATATAAAATATAATGGATAAAAGGTAGGTAGCTCGTGTACAGAGCCTGTTCCTTTTAGGTCACGTGCTCGAATGTGACTCAGTGTTGTATTATCAGAATCCGTTAGTTTTTTTGGTCATTGAGCTGACTCATTTTAGGAAGTCATGGTGCCAGTAAGCACTGCAGATGGCAATCTCACCAACACAGCAAATCAAAGCTTTTGCTTGAGCCTTGTGGTGCATCACTTCTCTACAGGTGATAAGCTGACTCCAGCTTCGGTGGAATTCTACCTCCGTTAAAGATGTTAGATGGATCTTGAATCATAAGCTGCTGTAAGAAGTTAGTATAAAACATAAGAATGTATGTATTAGAAAAATGGAAGAGGAAGAAAAGGACAGATACTGCTTTAATGTGTGAAGACTACTTGTGTGATTATAGCAGTAGAAGAAATCAGCACAGTTTCTCCAGTTCTGAGTTTAGAAATGTGGGACTAGAACAGAGCTTCTGATCATTGAGGCAGGTCTTTCAGAATCACAGTCCTTATCCCCTATCACTGATAAGCTGGCCAACCTTGTCTTCAGATACAGTAAGATTTTTTTGCTCCTACTTCTCTTATTTGAAGACTATTCTAGAAACTTGCTCTGTGGTTTGAACTTTGTGATTTTTCAGTTATAAATGGGTGTTTGGTTATGTTTTATTTTGGTTCTAACCACTTTTCATTTGACCTAAGGTTATTTGGTCTCTAAAGTGTTTTAATTACATAGTGTATTTTTATTATGTGTGATTTTTGTTTTTTTTTTTTCTTACAAGATGCAGGAGTTTTCTAGTTGTCCTCCCTGCCCCTGTTCATTTTGGAGTCTATTCTTGCTCAACCAGAATTACCCAAACGTGTTACGTTTGAGCCTTATATAACACCA
Source organism: Eurystomus gularis (assembly GCA_013400335.1). Lineage (NCBI taxonomy): Eukaryota > Metazoa > Chordata > Aves > Coraciiformes > Coraciidae > Eurystomus > Eurystomus gularis. Next base: position 202,814 of record VZZY01021956.1, read on the forward strand.
TTAATATAGCTGAAAGCATCCTACATTTAGCATTTCTTTCAGCCGCATCATATTGCCAGGTTGTAATCCTCCCGCAATGAACAAATCTGTTCAGACATCAGTCGTCTTACTTTGCTCTCAAATGGCAAGCTCCAATCATGTAGCTGAAATTCTTGTTTGCCTCAAATGCATTACTTATGTGTCCGGTTATTGTAGTTCATCTCCGTTGTACTTTTCCAGGCCTCAAATTTATCTAATCCTGCTTGCACGATGCTCCCCTTCTCTGTATTGAAAAACTGCTTGTCAAAGTCAGTATGTTGAGCACGCTGCCAAGCTCAGCAGCTAGGAAGCCACTGCCTGCGAGCTAATGTTCAGGAAGACTTCACTCTCCTGAAGCAAACAGCAGAAATCACAGTCTCATTCACTTGCAAAAACACACGGCTGTTAAATTTTTCTGTAGGTCTAATACTGTGTTCAGTGTTTGAAATGGTTATTAGTCATTGCTACACAAGGGGGAGAATGAAGGATGATTATTCAGGCCTTGGATCAGATTTTGTATGAAGTGACCACTCTACAGACAGTGGAACCACCATCCGTTTTTGAGCTGTCCTATCCTATTTTATGGTCCTGAGCATCTATGCAACTGATAGTAAGCATACATTCTCTGTTTGCAGGGAGGTTGTACAGGCAAACTGTGTCCGCTGGAAGAAAAAGTTCTTATTTATGTGTAAAATCAGTGCCAGTGCCACAACAGGGATCCTGGATACTTGCATTTGCAGGGTGTCTGTACGGAAGGTAAGTAGCGCTTTTTCCATCCTCTCCTCTTTCCATGCTCTTTCTTCACAGGTTTTGGTTGAATTGTAAATGTCTGATAAACTTCATAGATATTACCTGCAACCATATGAGGTATTCTTGTAGTCAAAATTTTGTAGTAATCTTATTAATTACTTTAGTTTAACTAATTCATGGGGTTTTATGTTCTTATTGAAAAGAAGGCTTATTCCAGCAGGATGGCAAAGGAATCACTCCTCAGTCTTTTTAAGTTAGCCCTCAGTAGATACTTGTAGCAAGCAGCCATAAAGCTAGAAGCTTTGAACAGTGCCAAGTACCAGAATTTTGTATGCAGCACTTTGGGGCTAGACTTTGCAAGACCCAAGTGCTAGTCAGCATCAGGCACTCACCCTTCCCCCCTCCACAAGATGACAGTCTCCTCTGCATGCACTGAAGACATTATTAATACCAAGTTCTAAATGACAACAGTACAGCCTAGCAAATGTGTGTTGAGCTATTTTAAAATGAAAATTAGTATTTGGTTCTCTGAAAAAAACAAACCAAACAAAGAACCTCCTGTCAGTATTTTCAATAGCTCAATGATGTGTCTTTTTTTCTTTTTCTAGGAGTTAAAAGGAGGAAAAGCATATGCAAAGGTAAATTGAGATGTATCCAACTTTGCCTGTGAATTAGCTTTTCTTTCTTGTCATTTTATGCCCTTTTAAAGTAATTCCAGAATAGTGTTCTAATACCTATGAGTTCATTATGTGCAGTACCATGACACAGTGGGGTTGGAACTCTCAATCAGTGTGTTTAATATGTATATAATAATATTATATCACCAGAATGGTTTTTTCTTTCAATTTACTATGTTGAAAGGGTTGATAAAAGTAAACCCTTCTGCATGTGTAGCTTTTAAAAGGAAAGAAAACTCTCCTTGTTCTTTTTTCTCTTGAGACTTTGATTTTTAACAGAAAATAGAGCTGTGCAGAATTTGACATGCAAAGTTTGTTTTCTTTTTTTTTTGGCTTGGGCCACTCCCTTTAATGGGCATCCTCTTACTTGTATTTGAGAGAAACTGCTGTTGAGATACAGTCAATACTGTGCGTGTAGCAAGTACCTTCATTTAGTAATATGCTTACTTTTGACTTTGTAATTTTCTCTTAACAGCTGGGATTTGCAGATCTAAATCTAGCAGAGTTTGCTGGATCGGGAAATACCACTCGTCGCTGTTTACTGGAAGGTTATGATACCAAAAATACAAGACAAGATAACTCCATTCTCAAAGTAATTTGTTTCCTTTATCAATAGGAATACCAATAAAGTAGAGAACAAGTGGTATTATTAAGCACCTAATGAAATTTAAAGCGTATTTGCTGAACCTCTTTCTAGAAGGAAAACTATTTCAAGTAAAATCATCAGCATTGTTTAGAGAGAATCATTACAATCCATGCAGTCAAAACCAGAGTTTGTCCTAGTCTTTGAAATGGAGGTGGATAGCTGTAACAGAAAAGTTTTCAGAAAGTATTGCTATTCAAACAGGGATTGAAAAGTGGAATAGGGAAGCATGATGAAAAAGTTAATACATTCATATAAGTGTAGCAATTGTATCTTTAAGACTGGGCAACTTCCTGTGAAGCTTTTCTAAGAGTGAACCTCTTAATTGGCTTATTTATGTATAAGCCAGCTTCAACACCTCCATGACTCCTGGAACTCTCCCTTTTCTATTTGATAGTAATCAATGTAACAACTGGTGACCGCTGTTGGAAGAAAGCCACCCTGCCATTCTCTGCCATTAGTTCAGGGAGTTTAAAAAATGGAGTCAGCTGCGTTAACCTGAAAAAAATTATGTAAAGAATGTTACAAGTAAATTTTTTTTAAAAAATTCTCTTCCTACAAAGACACTAGGGTTAATTTCTCATACTATTGCATACAGTGTTTAAGCATGCACTTTCCAATTTTTTTAAGACAGTTACAGACTGTTTCCAGAAAACTTCTAATTGATGGCTGTGACCCAGTTAGCAACCTTTCTCCATGCACTGTTGTGCTATGCCATTATTTACCTTTTGTGGTTTTACTTTATCTCTGATGTTAGCACGACCAGTTCTTCTATGCTAGCGGTTTGCTAAACACTCTCAGCAAGGAACATATTTCAGCACCCACAGTTTTAAATAATATTGTTTGCTCATTAATCTTTTAGATTTCCTGTCTCTTTATTTTTCTCTCGAAGCCATCTTAACTACTAATGATTCTAAGATTCTTCCTGATCTGTTTATCTTTTGCAGAATCTTTATGTGCAACCATGTTACTTTAAATGCTATTTTGTGTTGTTTGCTTGTGTACTAAGAAAAATGATGTAGTTTTTTGCATAAGTGTGTTCATTTGCATAGGTGATTATGCCATTTTATTTTACTTAGAAGTAAGATTTGTGGCAAGTATAACTTAGTGACGTGACCATGTACCACAGACCGATTTCAATTTTTTTCTTACAGTGGGTTTTGTTTTCTTAATGTGTAGGTTTTGATCAACATGCAGCTAATGTCTGGAGACCCATGCTTTAAAACGTAAGTTTATAAAAAATGTGTTGGGGGGGGAATATTTTGATCATACATCTCATGTTCAGATTTACACTTCTAATTTGTTTTTATAAATATCTTCAATCTGGTAACAATATTTTTTAAAAAAAGATACAAACAAATAGGATGGTAGCTGAATAATGGCTAACATGGTAAAAATACCAGTAGAAGTATCATAGTTCCTCTTGCTGTTAAATACTTAGTATATTTTCAAGCAACGAATACTAGCCTGTACATCTGTAATTAAAAAAAAAAAATAAAATTGAAGAAACACTTAAAGGAAACTGTTCCTGCAGCAAGCTTATATAAATATACTTGGTATGGGGTGATCTGACTCATACTTGTGTTTGGTAAATGTGCTGTTACACCTTTTATTCACAACTCTCAGATGATTTAAAAAGATTTAAAAAAACAAACCCCAGAGATGTGATATGACTTAGTACAAGAGAAAGCACTTACAGATACTTAGTTAGCAAAGACATTCTGCAGCTTAGTAAAAGATGCAAGAAGGAACGTCTGAGGGGGGAGGTAGCTACGAAGATGCACTGCTGTATATTCAGGAACCTTTGGGCTCATTGTCCTTAATCTGTAGTTAAGGAAACATAATGGTTTTGCTAGAGCATATTAGCTTCCATAACTAACCACAGAACAGAAAAAGTCACGTCGGGGAAAAACCTAGTCAGGAGTAAGATGAAATTGTTGCCTTCTTTCTAGAGTCATAAGCTATTTTGTTATGAGGCACCCAAGCCTCGCGGACAGCTAAACTGAAACCATGCAACTGGCAAGCTTCCTGTTTCCAGAAAACACGACTGTCTTGCCTAACTGTGACTTAATTATCCTAACAAAGTAGGAAGTGAAGAACTCTCACATGTCATTTGTGTTATAAGAGGTGTTTTATAATAACCTGAAAGCCATTCATTTCAAGGATAGGCTTGGAGATACGTATAGAATCTGCTTCCATGAATGCAGTGTGGAAAATTCCCCAATACTTGCCAAGATTCGTAATGCCACTGCTTTTCTTCAGTTCAGAATGTTGGTAGACTGGGTTGTTCAAAGTATTTGTGCTTTTCAGTTTAACTTCAATCTTTACTAATTCTACATGACAGTGAGTGGCAATTTTTGTCTAGATCAGATTTAAACCAACATTGAAATAATGAAATAATTCCTTCTAGTCTAACCTCAACTTCCTTGACCACATTGTTATGCTGAAACTAGTAGGAGATGTAATCAAAATGAGATGACGTGTTTTCTTCCCACAACATGTGATTAAGCTGTAAAACTCCTTGCTACTACACATCGTGAATTCTAAAAGCTCAAGAAAGAAATCAGGACAAATTCCTGAATGAAAAATTATTGACGACTGTCAAGTATAAAACATCATATGAGGCTCAAGAAATACCTAACTTAGAGATGAGGACACGCTGGAAGAATATTCAGGAGATACAGTACTATGTGGGCCATATTGTCTCATTTGCTGCTGACAGAACAGGATGCAAGGCTAGACAGACCTTTGGTCTGAGACAACATGCTTATTCTCATGTTAGCCCTTTAAAAAATAATCTAAGGCAGAGTTCCAAGTATGACATATAACTTGAAAAGAAAAAATGAGCTTAAGGAAAACAATCTGGAAAAATTGCTAGCTTCACCCTTATTTCAACTGCAACTTTTTGTGTAGGTTCTCAACTTTCATTTATACTTTCAGACCTCATGTTGGATCAGAGATACCTTCTGTTATAAAGACGTAGTGCTTACTTACAAACTGTTACACTAAAAAACTTCTGTATGGTTTAGGGTTTTTTCAAAATACTCGCATAACCTGAATTTAAATTCATCTTTTATCAGATTAATGTAGGCAATCAATGTTCCTCTGTATAATCCAGTGCAGAGGGATAATAATCTCATACAGGCTTAATCTGTAGCAGTAAATATATAATGAAATCTTCCTTAAGCAAAAACGGATTGTGTTTAAAGTGAAATGAGGCTGCAGCTCCAAGAAGAGCAGCACTGATCTCCTAATGCAGTCTGAGGTACAAGTATGAAGTAACTCGCGATTTGTGGGTTTTAGGTAGTTTGAGGTAGGTTCTGGTATAACTAGAACAATCGAGAACTGTCTTCTGCAGCACCTGGAGACTTTGTGCAGTGCTGCTGTGGCTGTATCCTTACCATTGTTTCTGAGGAGAACTTTGCCTGCACCGGTTTAGCTCAGATGATTCACTACAGGAACTCTGCCATGTCCTCTTGCACCACTGAAGGCCTTTCTCCTCTCTTCTTCTAACCTTCAATAAGAAGAACAGAACACTGAAAAATCTTATCTTGTGCTTACCGAATAAATAGTAAAGAGGCTATTATCTGAATTTGTTGGATTGGGCAAAGCTTTTCTGTATCTCTAGTTATTTAGCACCTCTTGACTTACTTCCGAGTCAGACCTATTAATAAATACGTCACTGGTACTGATAAGCAATTTCTCAAAGGCCACTAACTAATCATTAGGCTTGTATATTAATAAAACAATGTATTTCTGATATTTACTGACTGGTATCAAAGGAGTTGAAATTAGGACCCAAATAGTTTTCTGGCTCCATAGGAAAAAATCTCTAACTGAAATTATTCAGACTTGGCATTTTCTCCCAACTGATGATATAACCATTTCCTGGAACGTAAACTTCCAACACAAACAGAACAAAAAACTTTATCTACTCCAGATGTCCTTCGTAGAAGGAAAAATAAACCTTTAAACAATTTCACAATCTGGTATCAGCCACATATTTTATGAAGAACCATAGAAGGCTTGATGCTTGATCTGGGGTGACATCCCTGAAAGCATTCAGTTCTTGCTTTCCAAAGTATGTCAGGCAGTTAAGTCACACAACCACTGGATTTCTAGAAGAGTTTTGGCTCTCTCTTTACTTTCAAATGTAACCTAAGAGGGGATATGTTACTCTGCATAAAGACAGTGACTAATTTATTGAATATACGAGATGGAAAAATGTCAACAAGTATCAGTTTGTACACAAACCACATGTCTGTTCCCAAAGTAAAGAATAACAAAGCATCAAAAAAACCCACTAGGTAACACATTGAAATGTGTCTTAGTTGTATTTGCTTGCAAGAGAAGATGACAGTCACTTTGTCATTTTCTAATTAGCTTCTTTTGCACTAGGAAAACACAAACTTAGAGGTTTTTTCAGTTTTAATAAAATATCCCTTTGAGTGCTAGTATAATCTGAAACAAGCATTTAAGCTTTATTAAAAGCTTTTTCAATATTGAACCAAATTTAAATGATGTTTTACATTATGCTTTTTTATTTTGCAGGAGGTAGGATTTAGAGGAGAATACATGGAGATGGTAACATAGGGCCCTTTGTTAGGAGAGGGAGGGTTATCAGCCCAGAATCTCCTCAGGTACTGTAACAGAGATGCAACGAAGCCAGGAGTACATCATAGTGCACAAGCCAAGTAGGTCAACCGTTCACTGTGCATGTTTGTTTATTTTTAACTTACCATCTTGTCAGGTACTCCATGAAGTACTGAATTCTATTATTCTATATTCTTACCATGTAAATTATCCTGTGATTCATACACTTAAAAACCAAACAAACTTCAAAATAAACACATCACTCTACCAGTCATCATCAAAGGCAAAGCCTTTCCAAGGATCCCGAGAAGCCTGAAGGACTCAAGGCTGAGCAGATGGATTCTGTAAAATATCCTTCAGCTCAATAGCAAAAGCTTTTTTCTTTTTTTAACAGGGAGACTTGGCAGCATGTTTTCAGAAAAAAGTTACAAGCCCATTAACTTGAAGCACAGTATGAATTATGCCAACTTACTTGAAAAGAAAAATATGTGCAGATCAATTTGGAGGGGTTACAGCGAAAGTATAGCAAATCTTAACCACCTTTTTTCTTACAGGCCTCCTTCCACAGCAACGTCTATAGCAATTGCTGGAGAATCAGAATCTTTGCATGAAGACAGGAAAGGTGGAGAAAACTTAAAAGTAGTACACCTTGGCATAGCAGGTATAAAAGCATGTTCTTAATTTCTCAATTCTTTTATAACTGGCTTCATAGTTTCAAGGAGATATATGAAATACTTCCATTTTTAAAGGGATTTTGACAGTTGGCCTACAAAGGGACCTTGTTTGGTTATTTGTTGAGACACGCTCTCCTGGATAACATCAGCGGAAGTTCTCCTTTTTACTTTTGTAATAGCTTATTTAGTGGAAAGAAAGAACAGAAATTGGATTGATAGCCTGCCTTCTTTTTAACATGTAAAATCTTTCATTTTCTGTGTGACACATTTCTTGATTTGCTTTGGATTTGTATTTTGACTGAGCATTTAATTTGACCCTTGATTTTCAACTTGTGAATCATAGGTATATGCGTAACTTGGAGTGAATTTTGAGTGATAGAAGTTCTAGGTATTGTTTAAAATTGAAGTAGTTACCCTGAAATTTAGACTGTTAAAAAACAAACTACTATTAAAGCACTTCACTGCAGGTTGAAATTTAAGGGGGGCTGAGGGAGTGGTTTGGGGGTTTTTTGGTTTGGTTTTGTTGTTACACAGCTTAAGTTGCTTAACAACAGTTACTTTTTCAGCCAGAAAATATCCCGCACTTCATTCTACTACGGTACTATGGAAAGCATGGTAATCTCTAATGTTGACAGTGTAGACAAATCTAGAACTACATTTCATCTTTCTAACCCAGTGGTACTCTCCATTTTACTCGGACAGATACATATTATTATTTTCTTTTTTTTTTTAAGGAATGCATACTTGTTAACAGACACAGTATTTTTGCAGCATTTGAATCTTCACAGGGTTTGTAGAAAACCAGTGTCAAGTTCTTAATCCCTCTGGGCAATCTGACATTTGAGCCTAATCAAGATTACAGGCAAAGTAATAACAAGGTTGGCTTTAGCAACGCTATCTGACTTGCACATGTTGCAGATCTCCCATCAAAGAGTGCCTCAGTTCCAGATGAACTTGGTGCATATGGACATTCCAGAACATCAAGCTATGCAAGTCAGCAGTCAAAACTGTCAGGTAGCTGTTTACAATTTTTTAATGAATTGCTGGGGTTTTATTTACTTTCACAGTTTTAGACTGTAGATAATAAGTATACTTTGTATGTTTAAAAAGATGGTTTGAAGTTGAAAGCTTTCTCCTAGGAGTTTCAGGTGTGGGGAGGGTAACATTTTTCTCTTCTTAAAGCACAATGAATTACCTGTTTGAATGTGAGACAACTTTTTTCCGTATTACCCTCTAATTAACATATCTGAATGAGATTTTTTACCTCTTCCACATGTTAAAACAACTAACTTATGAATGGAGACTTATAATTACTTTGCCTTCAGCTTTTAATGCTACCAAATCATTTGTTAGGAAGCAAGAGTTTCTTAGGACAAAAAGAAACCAGCATGTGCTGTAATACAAAACCCGAAGTGAATTGCCTAGCTGGTGTATGCACATACATTCATAAGGCTTCTGAAGTCTCTTTATAAGAAGAAAAACACAGATTCCTGTGTTTACCATGTTTACCATTCAGGATGGTAAAATACAAGTAATGACCTTGGCTGTCAAGAGCATACCTAACCTAGCTCTCCTGCACTTTCCCAACAGGATATAGCTCATGTCACTCTAGATCATCCAGCCTGTCTGAACTCTGCCACAGGAGAAACACCTCGGTGGGTAGTACCTCAACAGGAATTGGAAGTATTCTAGAGCCATGTGAAGAAACTGAGCCAAAAGTAACAGAGGCTAATACTGATACCTCTGTTAAAGATGCACCATCAGAAAAACTCTGCAGGTACACTTAACCTGAATGCCTTATCGAGCAGAAGTAAAACCTAATTTACTATATCACTTCTAAGAGCACTAAACATGTTTATTTTTGTAGACATCCTGTAAAGCAAGACTCTGTGGAGTCACAGCTGAAGAGAGTTGATGCTACCAGAGTTGATGCTGATGATATAGTCGAAAAAATACTCCAGAGTCAAGACTTCAGTTTAGACTCAAGCGCAGAAGGTATGGAGATAAATAAGGAAGCTTAGAAAAAAAACTAATTACATGCCTTAGGAAAATCCACTCTCCTCATAGTCCCTGTTGCTTGTAATCGTAAGGACTGTGCATATGGATGACTACATTTTGCGCTTCATCCTGTCTCCCAAAAGTTGCAAAGACCCTTGCATGACTCGGGTAACTTTCCCAGAGAATTACTTTATGCTTAAAAAGAGCAGGGGCAAATCTATGACAAAGGTAGTTCTTCCAACCTATACCAGGTGCAGTTTAATTCTTCCTATTGGCATCTGAAAGTATCAGTTACAAAACTGGTAGATTTAAAACAACTTAGTTTTAGCTTAGGAAACTAACATATGTCAATTCCCTTGCTTTTT
>VZZY01021963.1:0-29027 GCA_013400335.1 Eurystomus gularis
AGAAAGTCCAGCCTTCCTGGACTTGAATAAATATAAATATTTATATTCACAATCACGCATGAAAAATACATGGTTGCCTTGCGTGTGGGGAAAAAATGCCTACTAAATTTTTCACCTAAACTTTTCATCAAATTTAATAATGAAAGTTTTGTAAAATTAGTGGATTTAGGCTAAGGTTTTCCATGGCTCAATAAACATTAAAATTTTATGAATGCATACAGTAGCAATATGAACCTTGGATGACCTAAATTCTGTCATCCTTCTCTCATTGAGCATGATATTTTGAATGTGAAAATAACAGAATTTTTCTATAAACAGGGACTGTTTAATTGTTTCACAGTATATTCCTACTCCTATTAGCCTGTATTATAATTAGTCCTTTCTTCATCTATAAGTCCATATTCTTTTCCCAAGGGATTTAATAATTTTATTTCTATGAAAAGGTATATTTTGTAGCTGTGACACTGCAAAACTTTTTTTACAGTAAGATCAGACCCACAAGAGCTAAAGATTGATACTATTAGTAGTTACAACTTTTTCCATAGGCAAAGGAGTTTTCCAGTGATTTATAGATCATAGACATTATTGCTGAGAGAAGCATATACATTGGAAGAACTGAAGTCAGCCACTTGACAATAGCTCTCAGCACGCATTCTCTAGAAGGTGTTCCAGAGGTGAGAGGGATGAAGGCATGAAGGAACCGTTTCAAGGATTAGAAATATGGCCAGTTTTCCTCATCTACCTCTATTCCTTTTTTCATTCAATGCTTCTGACTTTATAGCTTTGTTCCAGAATTCATAGTCCAGTTGGTGTAATCTGCTCTTGCTGATGTGAAGCTACAAAGTTGAGACTCTGTTTTAGCTGGACAATGTGTTTTTAAAACTGTTTCCACCAGTAGTAAAGAATAATGATGATTTCAGATACTAGTACTCATAGTTTTATCTTCAGCAAGCCCAGCAGGCAACCTGGGAATGGACCCAGATTCTTAAACATCAATCTAGTGCCACCTTACATGTCCTTGAGTATCTTGGCAGATAAAGGATTAGATTTCTTGTAGGATGTACTTCTGAAGGAGCTGCTGGAAACTAGATGGAAGACCCATACAAAATAGCATATAACATAGTAAATAACTTTTGTCCCCTCTACTGGAGGCCTCCAATGCCTCTCCCTCATTGAAATGCTAGAAATCATGTTACATTTAATTTATATTTTTTTTCAAGGAAAGCAAGACTAAAGTCCAAGTTAAGGTTTTTCTTCAAAAATCAATATCTGAAGATACTGTTATAAAGAGCTCTCAGTTTTACCCAAACTTACCTCTAGCCAAACATCTGTAAGAGCATTAAGACTTACCCCCACTTTATTATACACAAAGTATCCATATGTCTGGACACAAACCGATAAATGAATCACTACATGCATTAAGTGCAGCTGTTAATCTATCTGCAGAGATAGCACTACTGTCATCCTTCAGTAACATACTAGATTTAATGCTTAATCTTTCCCCCTGATATATTATAATTCTAGCCTCCAGCTAGACGGTTCTGCAGGTGGTGCTGTGGGAAATGTTTGCAGTTCAGAGACAGGGCTGGAATGTGAGTGGAGAAGGAACATCTTCATTCCTCTTCAGCTTTTCCCAGAATAGAAATATTAAGGCCATTTCCTTCAAAATTATTGATAGTATGTGTGTTTTTATTTTTGAGAGGGAAACTCTCCTAAATACATTATGCTCATCTCCTTGGAGCACTCACCCAAGGATCAACAAAGTATATAATGGATGCAAGGTGCTTTATTCATCTGATGGTGCTTTTAACCCTCTGCAAAGGGAACCCTCCTATACTGAGAATGGCTAATAGTTACTTTGCAGCCACTAGATTTTTGTTTCCAGTAATGAGAACACATGGGACAAGAAGAGCAGTGGAAAAGAATAGCCTGAAAAAAAATAAAGAGAAACAAAATGTATTCACTTAGAAATTACTTAATGTTAACAATAGAAGTTTGCTAGTCAAAAGCAGAAAAATGGAAGCTTTCTGCAAATGTAAGGTAATATATGAACTGGTTTTGGGTTTTTGTCTGTTTGTTTTGTTTTTTACTTTTTTGAAAGTTTAAATCTGTTTGCATCAAATTGATATAGGATGCCAATGTTTCAGCACAATGCTTTTTCTGAACTGGCAGCTGGTTTGTTAAATTTGATGGCCATCATATTGTATTAGCTGCAAAACTTTGGTGTAGTTCAGAAACTGGAGTGGTCAGAGGTATTTGCTGGAAATTTCAATGTCATGCAAGATTAGTTGCTTGCTACAGTAATAGGAAAAATAAAAAAAAAAAATTAAGGCCCAGTGTACACCTTTCCTAACTTGCATGAAATGTTTTGAAGGCCCCAGTTGATCTTAAACTTTGAAAAAAAAAGTACTCAAGAAGTTACCTTGTACTTGTGCATCAGCAGATTTGTGGGAGGTATACTTGTGAACTCTGTGGATCCTGAACAGCACTGGACACTCCCCTGTAGTTATCCTATGACAAACTCAGAAGTAAGAGAAGCTCCTGCAGGCCTAAATCTGAAAGGACTAAGCCTGAGGAGGGAAACAGGGGGCTTGTTTGATGGCTAAGTTAGAGGGAAAATCCAATGAATTTGCACTCTCCACTAAAAGTTCATGTTTGCCCCTGGATTCTAGTGACCAGCTACAGCCCTGAATAGGGCGTGTTCTGCACAGGCTTCCAAGGTAGCACATGGAAGATTGCACAAAGCTCTGGAGAATGCCAGACTCCCTTAAATCCTTTGGGGGAAATCAGTATCATTCACAAAGTGAATCAATCGTTTTCTGCAGTTCACATCATCTCCAAAACTTCCTGCTGTTTAGAAGGAAGAAGCTTTTATTTAGCTTCTGCAGCCAAGTTCTAAGCAAGGTACAAGTATTTTAGTATTTTTGGTGGGTTTTAATCTTTAGGAAATTATTCAAATCAATGTCAAATGGTCATATTTTTAACCTTTTAAAAATTGTTAGGATAGGGAAATAAAAAGAGTTTAGAGATAGACATATGTGCACTCTATATCTATGTGTATGTAGAAATATATTATCTCATACTATCCACTAGATGGACTCATGAATTGAGGGTTCTGAATCAAAACTCAGGCTCCTGGTAAAGAGAAATATCTGATGTTAAGCTGCTGCTATAATCTGGCTCTCAGCAGCACAGCTGGGGAAAGGAGCTTCTGCACCTGCACGTTCTGTCAGCACAAGAACTAAATATAATCTGCTCAGAGAGAGGATCTGACTGGCTCCTGATGCTCTCTCTAGTTATGGTGTTGAAAAGACTGGAGTATATCCAGCCAAGATTCTTACAAATTTCTGAATACACAAAGCTTATGTGAGTGCTTGAGCTAATTTAAATTAGACCTCTCATATCTGCTCAGAGTGCATGTAAGGGCACCATATGGCCATAAAAATGAGAAAGGTATGTGCTGAAATGTACTAATAATTAACTTTAGCAGACAATTGACTATTCTGCTTGAAGTGACAGGCTCATTGACAATCATTGTCTTCAAATACTTTTTTTTTAGTCATAGGCTAAATTATTATTGCTCTTTGTGTTGGTTTGTTTCCTTACCATAGCAAGCTGACTTTCACTTTAGTTGCTATATATGCTAATGATGCAGAATTTTCTCAACACATAAAATCTGACCAGCTAGTAAAGGTATCTGCAGTAACCATTTCACTAAAATAATTATTTTTAAATTGTCTTGAACATATAGCTGTAGTTATGCCTACAGTAAGCGATAGAAATGACCTCCAGAGAAATGCAGTTTCAAGCTAGCATAATGCTGTCAGAGTAGCACTATATTATCTCCTTACTCAGTTCTGACAACAGAAACAAGCCAAAGAGTAGTCAAAAGAGAAAATGGAAAAAGACATCAGCAAAGCTTTGTGATTAATACCCACTCTTATTCCAACTTCTTTCTATTTCATGCAGTGTAGAAGCTGAAGTAGTTCTTTAGCAGCTATAATGACACTGAGGCTTGGTGAAGGTCCTGAGATATTTGACTGTAAAACAGAGTGAAGAATATACAAAGACTCTATCTGATGCTTGATAAAATAGTCAATGAAGTCAGTGGGTAAGATATCCCAATAGTAACAAGATGATACAACACAGAAAACAGAAGTGTCTTAGTGCTGTGAAAGTAAACTTAATGGAAATAAATAATGAATGTTGCAAAGGAAAATAAACATCTGCTCCTACCACAGCCATTCAATCCCCACAGCTGATTTCAGTTTATTAAAGAGCACCCTAAATGCTCCAATACTTTTTGGGAAGTGCTTTGAACTTAATAGAGTTTTCCTTTCAAATACCAGTATAAGGCCAAGCTGATCTTTTTTCTTCATTTCAAATCCCTAGCTGCCTATGGATACGTCTTTCTATAAGTATTTTGTGAGAAATATGTGACTAGATTGATAGTGCTACATAAGTATCAATTGCCAATGATAGGACCGCAAGGAACTTCATGGGGTCATATAGTCCAGTATGGGAATATAATCAGTGTGTCATTCCTGGTGGGTTTTCCATTCTAAGTGCTATGAATAGATATAGTTTTCTTAGAAAGTGCCAAAGACAGTGACTCTGGGACTTCCTCAGGCCATCTGTGGCAGTAGTTTATTATCTCTATCATTGAAAGCTGATTTACTTTTTAATCAAAACCCCCTTACTGTATCCTGTGTCTTTTGTCTAATCAATACTCTTGTCCCTGTCCACTGTTGACAAAAAGACCAAGATTATTTCCTTCTTCATTCCAGCAGATTTTTGTGTCGTTGAAAGTGTTACCATGTTCCCCATTTTTACATTCTTTCTTGTGTTTTAAACCCTGATTCAAATGATCATGACAGGTCTGCAGGAAGAAATCTTATATTTCAATCTAAGCCTAATATTAGTAGATACATCAAGTGGATTTGAGAGGCCAACTTCATTAGATTTTGAAAAGAAATTGGGATTCATTGTTCCTTCCAGCCGTGGATGACTGATCACTCTCCACATAAAATCAGCCTGTTACTATGGCCTTCTGTGGGATTTTCGCTGCAGTGATGATAAAATATTATAAACTAAAGGAACAAAGACATGCTGAAGAAACCACAAGAGAAAACAAGAAGTTTGTTGAGAGACTGTTGTCTGTGTGGTCTTTCAAATGTGAAGAACCAAGAGTGAGAAGATCTATCTGTGAAGCAGGATTATTAATTGAATAAGGAGGATCAAGGTCAAAATGTTTTATCCGGCTCGTCTGAAGGTGGAGGTATGAGAAACATAAGTCTTTTGCATCTCAGCCAACAAATACTGAGTAACACTAGCCTCTTGAAAGTTTGTCTTGGCACAGAAACATACTAGTCTTCTAAATATCCTGGATAGGAGAGTCTTTGTCAATTTGCATGTAGTCTCAGTTCTAAATTATATGCCAAATTTAAAGAAGGCACCATAGCTAGTATATAGAACCATGGGATGCTTTGGGTTGGAAGAAGCCATTGAAGGTTATCTAGTCCAACTTCCCTGCAGTGAGCAGAGACATCTTTAACTAGATCAGGTTGCTCAAAGCCCCATCCAGCCTGATCTTAAATGATTCCAGGGATGGGACTTCTATCACCTCTCAGGGCAAGCTGTTCCAGTGTTTCACCACCCTCATTGTAAAAAATTTCTTCCTTCTATCTAGTCTAAATCTACTCTTTTTAAATTTAAAACCGTTACCCCTTCTACTGTCACAACAGGCCCTGCTAAAAACACTGTCCCCATCTTTCTTATAGGCCTCCTTTAAGTACTAAAATACTCTAACAAAGTCTCCCTGGAGCTTTCTCTTCTCCAGGCTGAACAAACCCAACACGCTCAGCCTTCTGTTGGAGGAGAGGTGCTCCAGTCCTCTGAACGTTTTCATTGCCCTCCTCTGGACCCACTCCAACAGGTCCATGTCTTTCTTGTGCTGATAGCTCCAGGGCTGAACACAGTACTCCAGGTGGGGTCTCACCAGAGAGGAGTAGAGGGGCAGAATCACCTCCTTCAACCTGCTGGCCATCTTCTTTTGATGCAGCCCAGGACATATGCAGTCTCATCTGAAGGGAGCAAAGTACTTAATTTCCAAGGAGAAAAAAAGAGAATCATTATGAAAATTAAAAATGGCTTTTGTTTTTATGTGGTTCTCTTGCATTTTCCATCGTTGTGAAAATAATGCAATAAATAACCCTGTCATTTTCACTGTATTTTGTGTCATCCCCTTTAAGGAAAAGGACATGTATCAGCTTGCAGTATTTGCTGTTGTGCTAATACTCAGTCTGGAAGATAACATCATAGTAAGTTTTGTTAACACAGGTAATAAATATCCTGGATTTTTGCATCCTGTATGCAGCTGAATGAGTAGTTTTCCTGATGATACGGCTTTGTTCTAAGAAAATGCTAATGGGATTTGCTTGAAGAGGTGTTTACACCTGTGGTGGTTTAGTAAAGCTGCGGTGGTTCAGTCCCTGCCAGCAGCCGAGCCATGTGGCCGCTGCTGCTGCCCCCCCATCGTGGACAAAAAAGTTTTAAAATGCCTTTTTGAGTCGAGATAAGGAGAGTTTATTTAATACAGTGACACATAAGAAACAATTGCAGTAACAACAGCAATAACAACAGTGAGAAAAACAATGTACGAAATAAGCGATACCGTATAGACAAACAGACAGGCCGAGTGGACTGGTCGCACACCCAAGTCGCACCCATAGAACCCAGAACCGGAACTGGCCCTGGGGCATGATGTCAGCATGGTGTGGAATAGCCCATCTGCACCAAATTAACCCTGTCCTGGCTGAACCAGGACAACACCATTCAGGAAAAGGCAATTAACTAGCAGTCTGAGAAAGAACACTTGTTTAAGGGCTTCAGCAGTACAGGACAACACCATTCAGGAAAAGGCAATTAACTAGCAGTCTGAGAAAGAACACTTGTTTAAGGGCTTCAGCAGTACACTAGAATCTCAAGATCTGAGTTCTGTATCCCACTGGGATACCAGGCTGTCTTGCTATGTTACTCCTCTGTCTGTGTCAGTCTTTGCTTCTGGTTAAGTGGAAACACTGTACATGTAAAATACATGGAGACCTTCAAATGAATGGAACTAGGTATTATCAGGAAAATACCAATACTAATTAACCATACATTTTTACATGGTATGGTATGTCCAATACATGCCTCTGTGAACAGGTAAAATCAGTGTCTTGGGTAGTTGTTCAATATATTGTATGGTCTTATGGGAGAAATCTTATGCTCCATTTGTTTAACTCTGTCAATACTTGCCTGTCAGAAAGAAACTGTGACTTTTGCACTAATGATATAATGTCTTAAGTGTGTTTTGGGAGAACTCTGAATCACATTGCTAAGTCATTCCTGCTCTGTCTTTCCAAAATCTGACTTAAAGTAATGACTTAAAAACCACATTTCTTGAAGCAGAACGTTAACCACTGTAGTCCCATTGTCTCGAGTCACAGCAGTAACCTATGTAAGGCAGTTTCATGTCTGTGGTAGTCCTACTTTGTTCTCATACCTTTTCTCAGTGTTCCTCTGTCGAAGGTGGAGTTTGTTGTGCTCTAGTGTACTGTTCACAAAAATTAATAATCCATGGGTTAGCATCCCTCTGTGGAACTGTGAGGCAGTTCAAATGCAACAATTTTAAATACCTTCTTAGTTTATCTAATTAGCCCTTCTCTCTTGCTAGTCCTGCTGATCTCAGGTTACAACCATGCTTATTTTTCTTAATGAAAACTGCAAATCTCAAGTAGTTGCATGAATGCATACTTACATGATACTACAAGCATTTGTACCACTGGGAAAGATACAAATTATTGAAATATGTGTAATAAAATTGCAAGAGCAAGCAACATTCTGAATACAGCACTATTCCCACCTCACACCCCCACTGTCTGATGCTTTCCTTGATTGTAAGTCTGTCCTTGATCGTCAAGAAAGCAGTGAGCACTAGGGACTGCCAGTAGCTGTAGTTCACTGTACTCATACTGTTAAAGAATACATCAGCTGTGACAATTTAGCAACTGGAAGAAAACATGATCACATTTGCATTTCTGGAATTCCTGTAGTTTTAAAGAAACATGGTAAGTGAATTTCTGTCCTCAGTCTTTGCTTGTGCAAAGGAACTAGGCACAGAGACATGCACATTGTGCTGAATTAATATAAGATTATAAACTGGCATTGCATTTTCTTAATTGTTAACTCCTGTAGAAGTCATTATTAAATATTCTTCATTGCTTTTGAAAGACCTGAAGATGTTTCTCTTGCCCAGTATTTGGCTACTTGCTCTCATCTGAAACTATATTTGTTTATGGACATGTCTGGTCATATACACAAGTGTATTGCATTTACTCCTTCTGAATAGAAGAAACTGTAAAATTGATGCCCCTGAGTGGGCTGTTGTTGAATGCATGAAGCTGTTTTGTATGCTTGAATTGATGCTTCACTCATTAGTCAATGCAGAGCACTGGAAAACCTTGCATATGTATCATGCCATTAGGAAAAAAAACAACCCAGCAACCATACTCAATTGCTTGCTTTGCTTTGTTTGTTCCTACAAAGGCTGTAATAAATCCTTGTTATTGTGCTGAATGACTAATTTCCTTTAGACATTAAATCTGGACAATCCAAAAAGAGTGACTTATAAAAAATCCACCTCATATACATAGGACTCTGGAAAATAATTGTCAGGTTCTTAGAAATACCATGTGAATTTTGAAAGGTTCCTATGCATTACTTCTAGCCCAGGACTAGTCCAGTGAATTCCCACAGTCTAACCACCTGTAATATATTCAGACATTTTTGTTGAAGGGTGTTGGCTGATCAAGCTATATCTAACTAAAAGACGATATTGCAACTTAGATTGTTTTGGTGAATGTGAATTGTTGAGTGAATCTTCTGATTACTATGATTGAGCTCTGTAATGACAAGCTTTATGGTGCAGTTGGCTTCCTGTGCCCAAAACTTCATATCTTTCCAAAGGAATACTACAGATTCCTACATCATGAAGTCCACTTAGAAGTTTTCCAACATCTTCTCTGTAAAAGTCTGCAGGGTTTAGAGTGGAAAACTATAAATACACAAAATCCCAGTGTTCCTTGATGGGTATCATGGATTCAGTACACTTCAATAAAAATGGGTGTTTGAGTTAGTGACCTATGGAATTACCATCAGTGGAGTTTCCAGAGGATTCTCAGGCATTTTGCTCTGGTATGCAAACTAATAAAGCTGCTCAAGTTTTCCCCTCAAGAGAGAAAGAGTGCCATTCTTTTAGAGGTCTTTTGACAGCACAAATACAGGTAGGATTAGAGGAGCCAGCCAACAGGCAAGGTCCCTTTTTCCTATATGGCTAGATTGTTTCTTGAGTAAGAAGGAAGAGATGGTGGGTGATACTGCAGAAAAGGAAATATTTGATCACTGGGGGACACTTACATTCACCAGTACACTGCAAATGCTAACCTCATGGTGGTCAGTATCTCCCCACCATAATGCCCTGCACATCACACACAGGTTTCAGGTGTCCACAATGGTTGGATTTAACCTGTTTAGCTGCGGGTCCATGGTCCATTTTTAGTCAAACTCTTAGCTTCTTACTTTGCTCTCTGAATAGTTTTCTGTAAAGAGTAGGTTCTTTCCCCACTGGCTAGACCTTCATCCCATGGCCCTTTCAAGAGCAGTGGGATCTTTAAAAAAGGATATACATGTATTTATGCAGAGCCAGTTGTCTCTAATTTAAACAACTGAATATCTCATGTCACTAAGACAGAGCACAGCTGCTCATTTCTGTTTCAGTCAACCAGGCAGAATAAAATCTTGTAAGCTGAAAGTAGGTACATTAGCAAATGTTTGGGGAGTTGTTTAATACTATTCATAATGTTGATTTTTCACTAATATGTCTATCTTAAACATTTCTTTCCTGTTCTGCAATGATTGTTTCAGGACTGAGAACATTAAACTGTGGCAACTGAATGATGTAAGCCTTTTTTTTTCAGATAGGTGTGTGCTGAACTAGCTATGAATTTTTATGGTACAAGTATAAAACAATATTTCAAATCCTTTACATTTTCTAAGGAGTTGCATATATCTTTGCTTTTCAGTTGTGTATTTTTCTTTCCTCTTTCTGTCAACTGTCACCTCTGTTCTGATTTCCGTAAAGTCCCTACTATTGCAGAACAGTCTATTCAATGGCTGTGGAGAGGTAGTCAGCACAGTATCAGATGCTACATGGGAACAGCTGGGAGGATACAGATGAAGCAACTATAGAGAGGCAGTAGCATCAAAGTTAAGGGCTAAAGAAGTAATATGAGTACCAGCCACTCTGAATACTCTGGAGTAAACCATGATGGGAAAATGGCAAGAGAAGACATGAGATAGAGCTCACACTCAGCAAATCAGCAACTGCTGACAAAAGTATTGTGAAAACTTGACCATTTATTTCTTGAAAGCTTTAGGAGACTTGTTGTGTATTTCTTTGTTTTTAATGACATACACCTTGTATCTCTACCTTGGGTCGTGGAGAAGTGCAAAAATTTCCTTTCAGTAGTCCTACTCAACCTTAATAACTGCTTATTTTATCTGGCCATAAATTAGACTGTCGGTCTTCTGTACTCTTTGCAGTAGTTCATTTCAGAACTTCAGTTCAGTATTTTTACAAACATCTGCATCACTACTTAATAAATTACTCATTGTACCTTAAAGCAAAATGGTAATGCCTGTAATAGTACTTCAGTATAGTAACTAAATGAATGAATAATACATGTTTGTTTCAGAGTAAATACAAGGAAATGCTGCTTCCTTTCACTTTCAATGGATCGGATGTGTAATTATTGTATAATTCAGTTCAGCTTACATGATAGGTGAATGACTTTTCCACATTGCTGTTCCAAGTCGACTACTCAACCATGCTAAATGTGTTGTACAACAAAATTTCAAGCAGAAGCAATGCAGGCAGCTACTTTAGTGCATTTCATGAGCCAAAATGGGTTCTGTCTCAGTTTCTGCTGCCATGGATAAGGTAAGATATACCTTTGACATGTGTATGAACTAAGAGACCCAGTAAGCCAGTGAAGTTCCTTAATTAATCACAACAATGAATGAATGTGGAGCATTGGGGTTGTGACGGTTAGAATGAGTGAAGTTTAATCTCTTCCATAGTATAATTTCTGTCTTTTTCTTTTTTTGTTTAAGTGTGACTACACCCATTTGTCAACTGACAAGAAGTCCCATACCACATTTGCAATTCTAAATGACTGAGCCCTATGAATCACTCTGTAAGAGATGTGTAGGAAGTCAATCTCAAGGGAAGGAAAATATTCCTCTAATCAAACTGATGTTGCCTACCCCTCACTGCAGCTCTTTTAAAAACAGTATTGAGGAAAGCTATTTTTGTTTGAAATGACGGAACTTATAATTTTATAAAAAATTACATAGTCCTTGTAATTGCATGGGAACTCACAAAGCTGTAGTAGTTAACTCTTAAACTGCTCTTATTTTGGGGAGATTGTTTTTCACATGATAAGGCAATTAACATTTACTATGTGGAATGATGTTGTAGAACCGTTATGGTAAAGGAACAGCAGCTTTTAACTGTGCTAGGTGTTTCCACTTATGAGAGTTTCAACTGGAGATTCAGACAACTTTCTGGGAAGGTGGGTACTATTTCTGTTACTATAAAGATAGGAACAAACTATGCAGAATTGCAATAAAATAACTGTTTTTCATAATGTTAAAATAAACAGCATTCCTTAAGTCTGACAAGCAGAAAACAAATCCTTCAGGCTTTTAATCTCTGGCTCTTCTATCTGTGTTCAGTTCAGTTCATTTTCAAAATGTTTATCCATCAAATATTCCCATGAATATAATACTTGCAGAGCCATGATTTCATACTAGCTACTTACACAGCTCATGTACCCCTTGAATAAATAAATAAAAATCCTTTCATGGATTCATAACTGTTTATACCTTGGAATATGTCCTTGTTTTTGGTATTGTACCAAAGAGAACCTGGAATAGTCTTCTTTGTCATTAGCATGGTTAATTCCTGGTTCTGCTTTAAAGTAATGATTGCATTAAATAAATATTTCTTTACAGACACTTTGATATCATTTGTATGGCTTAACAAAGCTAACCCTTTCCCTGAAAGTTCTCTGTCTGAGGGAGGTAGACTACGTATGTCATGGCTGTTTGAAAGATGTCAGAAACTAGTAGAATAAGTGGCCCGATGTAAGGACCATCAGTAGTCAATGAGCAAGGGAGATCATAAAAACATGCAGGATTCATAGTAATCTAGTTCTGCATTTCATCAGTTAAAGTTCCTACATATACCTGGATGCATATGCATTATTCAGAAAAACTCTTCCTCTTTGTTACTGGGATGATCTACTCAGGATGATTTTGAAGACTGTGGCAAACTGTATCTTGAATTTTTCAGAAGCAGGTAACCTTTCATTGCATGTTTTCACAGTAATGTTGCTTTAAATAAGGGCACCCAAAATTCTTATGCTAAGATTTCAATTGGTTCCAAGTATTTCCTCAAGTTGAAAACAACCTAGTAGCCTGTATATGAGATGACATAATTCCAGTGTATTTGGTTTTGTTGTGAGAATGTCACAGCAACCCACCTAACCATGGGTAAGAAAAGACCTAATTAAACATCACAGCTCCATAATTTTTAAAAGCTCATGTGGATGTTAAATAGTCTCTTCTGAAGGCAATTTGAGCAAGGATGAATCTTTGATGTTAGTTGCATATTCAGTAATAATTCCAGTATGGTACTTCTCTGAGAACATCACTGCCTTATTTTCTGGAAGAAACTTAGGAGTCTTATTTTCAAGATTTATCTTAGATATTGATATATATCGTCATATATTTATATATATTGACATTGATATATATTGACATACATTGACACAATACTGGCTGAAAGATAGAACTCAGAGGGTTGAGGGCTGTGGTCTGTGGCAGAGTCTAGTTGGAGGTTCGTAACAAGTGGCATTTCCCAGGGGTCAGTACTGAGTCCGGTCCCTTTCAATATATGCATCAATGACCTGGATGAAGGGACGAAGTGTACCCCCAGCACGTTTGCTGATGACACAAAACCGGGAGGAGTGGCTGACACACCAGAAATCTGTGCTTGCCATCCAGCATGACCTGGACAGGCTGGCGAGTTGGATGGAGAGTAACCTTATGAAATTAAACAAGGGCAAGGGTAGGGGCCTGCACCTGGGAAGGAGTAAGCCCATGTATCAATACAAGTTAGGGGCTAACCTGCTGGAAAGCAGCTCTGTGGAAAAAGACCTGGGAGTCCTGGTGGACAACAGGGTGATCATGAGCCAGCAATGTGTCCTTGTGGCCAAGAAGACCAATGGCAACCTAGTATGCATCAAGAAGAGTGTGACCAGAAGGTCAAGGGAGATTCTCCTCCCCCTCTACTCTGCCCTGGTGGGGCCTTATCTGGAGTACTGTGTCCAGTTCTGGGCTCCCCAGTTCAAGAAGGACAGGGAACTGCTGGAGAGGATACAGCAAAGGGCCACAAAGATGATTAGGGGACGAGAACATCCTCTTATGAAGAAAGGCTAAGGGACTTGAGGATTTTTAGCCTAGAGAAGACTGAGGTGGGATCTTATAAATGCTTATAAATACTTAAAGGGTGGGTGTCAGGAGGATGACGTCAATCTTTTTACAGTGGTGCCCAGTGACAAGACATGAGGTAATGGGCACAAACTTGAACATAGGAAGTTTCATCTAAAATGAGGAGGAACTTCTTTACTATAGGGTGGCAGAGCACTGGAACAGGCTGCCCAGAGAGGTGGTGGAGTCTGTCTCTGGAGACATTCAAAACCCACCTGGAAGCCGTCCTGTGCAACCTGCCTCAGGTGAACATGCTCTGGCAGGGGGGTTGGACTAGATGATCTCTATAGGTCCCTTCCAACCCTATCATTCTGTGATTCTATAATTTATATAGTTGAGTGTCATTTAGCACATTAACTGATCTACATATAAGGGAAATTCTCAGCCATAGTGTGTTAAAAAAATATATTTCAATCAAAAATCTGTTGCGTTTGACTTATAGTGGTTTCCTCTTTACATATTTTTATAAGGTACTATATTCTCTGCAATGAAGTGCACAACTACTTAAACTCAAGAAAGTGCTTAGCATCTTAATAAGGAGATAAAGTGCACAGTTCCAAGTCTGATGCATGTTAGCCTTATATTAGAAGTAAAATAAAATGCAAACAACAGAGTTCAAATGCATTTTGTTTTTCTGGAGAATATGGCATTAAGAAGTAGGTAGAGAAGAAAGACTTGTGTGTACTTTCTGTAGCTGCCATCTGGTAGCTATATAACACAGTTGTGATGGTCAAGCAGGTGGTGATTAACCATGATTCAAAATGATGTTTCACAGTAGCCATCCACATCAGTGAATGAGTCATGACATTCAGCAATATTCTGCTGGAATTCACATGCTGGGGAGAGTGAGGTGACATGCAAGTGCTGTGGGCAGGAGGGGCTCGGAGCATATAGGAGGGTCTTCTCTGGAAATTTTCTGTGTTGTTCAACCGTCTGATGGTTTTGTAGGGTTGTCCAAAGAATTGTAGGAGTAAGGACAAGCTGCCTTATGTTTACTTTTCATCGAGATTTACACAGATGGTTTAAGAACTCTGAAGATGTTATTAAACAAAATTATAAAGGAAGTCCTCCATTCTTCAGTGTCAAAATCATTCACTGCAAAGAAACAGTCATACTGGATAGAACTACAGGCAGTCATACTGGATAGAACTACAAGTCCAAAACCTCTTCAAATTGTTCCATTTTGGAATCTGCAGAGGGCCAAGTGTGACTAAGAAAATAAGGCACAAAGGGATAATCTAGGCAAACCATAGATATGTTAGTCTCATCCCAGTACTTTTTTTATTTTGGAACAATTGATAAAAGGAAACAAGATGCAAAGATAAATGTAGACTGGAATACAATTCTACATTCTTAGAAAAGCAGGATTAATGATCCTGCTCTCTATGTTTTCTTTTGTGCAAGAGAACTTGCTGACCATCTAATACGGTTGAAAATCAGTAGAGCATTTGGTATGGAGAATATGGATATTACTACTATTTTGCACTTGTAAATACACAAGTCAAGAGTATTTTAGAAGAGGTAAAATATTAGTACTGTCCTGTACTGCAAATTCATTTGGAATTATGTGTAATTTTGGTTGTCCACATAAAAGAATGCAGTGGAGCAGGCAAAGAACAACAGAATTATCAGAGAGAGGAAAGAATATCATGCAAGAGAGTAAACAAGCTTTGCTTGTTTGATTTAGCAAAACACAGATGGAAGGAGGGATATGATTCTAATTTATAAATATGTCTCCAACAGTGTGGGAGAAGAGCTATTTAATCTGAGACTGTGTTTGCACACAGAAATCTGTATAAAACTGGCTATAAATATATTTTATATTGAAATTATAAAGTGCTATTGAAAGACATTAAGTCCTCCAATTCTTAAGGACAAGAGGCAATGGGCACAAACTGAAATAAGGAAAATTCCATTTAAATAAAAAGAAAAAAAAATGGTAGGCAAACACTGTTTTTCTTACTCTTAGAACTGGACAGTTATGTGTATATTCACCAAAGTAATTCAAATGTACTCAGAAACACATCACATCTTCTGAGTATTTAATCTATCTATCCCACTAATGCTCTCTATTTCTTGCTCTCTTTCTCTGCCACACTTCCAGACAAGGCAAAACCTTTCAAATCTTACAGCTCCCAACCATGTCAGAGACAACTGATACTGAAACCAGTTGACGTATCTTTAGATATCAGCCAGTACAAGTAATAACAGGTTTTACTATTTCATGGAATTTGACTTACAAAAATCCTGTGGTTTGATTTTGTTGGTTTTTGTTTGCTTGTTTGTTTTTTATTTAGTAGCATAAAATAAAGGAAGACTGTGCTGAAGGAAGACAGCTGAAAGACTGTAACTTTTTATTCATTGACTACAGCTTTGTACAACTACAGATTGTTAATGAAAAACCTTCTCTGTTTTATGAAAAGGATCAGAGCAGTGAATCCTCTGGTCTTGCTCCAGTATTACCTTTCCAGAGGTAACATCACAGACATTAAAACAAAGAAACAGAAATCATTACAATCACTTTCTGAAGAAGGGCAAGGCCTATCATGTGAACACCAAGGCTATTGAAAATGCACTAGTTTTTTCAATCCATCTAAATTTCACGAAAATCCCCTTCTAGTATACTATGGAAAAAATTGGTGTTGTTCACACTTTTATGCACAAGGACTGGTGAAAGCAGTATATGTAAAGAAGTGAACTTTATATATGAAAAGTAATTTTGTATATATAAAGTAAATGTCTTCTTTTTCCTTACAAGAATAGTTTGTCTTCAGTTATCAGTGAGAAGAACCCTTTCTTGTGTCTCAGAGTCACACAGCATAGTCTTTTTGAAGTTCTTGAAGGCTTTCCTCGCTATTCAAATGCTATAAGCTCAGATACCTTCTCCACATCATGCAGTGCATTGAGCTTGCATTTCAGAGAATTTTACCAACACTTCAGACTCTTTTCAGGACAAGAAGATCAGTGGGATTATGCATTCACAGTTTTGCCCAAGGCAGAAAATAATCTTGGTGCAAAAGTGGAGAAAAGCATACAAGAATGCTGATACAGATGCGTTTTTTTGAACCTGCAAAATTCTCAGGAGGCAGTTCTTTAGTATTTGTAATAATTTTGGCTGTAAAGTGTGACATAGTTCCTTTCTCCAGTTGCTGCTGCTATTATAGCTTCCATCCCAATGCTACTTTCTGGGCTGCATGGTTTATTTTCTTTTTTACCTTTGATGAGATAAACAAAGTTTTCCTCCCATACCAAAAGTCACGGACTTATTGCCTCACTTTCTTCATAAACAGCCTTCTCTTGGAAGAGTCAGTGCTGCTCTCCCCACTTCATTGTCAAACTCTTGTTTTGACTCTGTTGACTGGAGAAGGTCATCTATCTTTTCCAATACTTCACCTTAGCAAGATACTGCTTTCTTTACAAGCTCTTCATCTTCATTCCATTCTGTTCCTCATCTGAGATACAAGAACCTAACAAGAAAGTATCAGTTTTACTGCTCCTGCAATCCTTGCTTTGTATTTCCCTGCCACAAAAATGATTTGCCCTTTAATCCCTTACACCTCCTCTCTGATCTTGCTGATATAGTGCCTCGTGGAATTTCATCTTCAGTTCCTTCCAGACATTGCAATTGATTCAGTGCAGTGAAGACCTAGAGCTTCTTCTCATTCTTGTCCTCTGTCCCACACATCTCAGTGGAGGAAGATGTTTCATACTGTTGCATAGCATACCCTGAGGCTTGTTTTCCTCCTGCCATTGACATCTTCTGTTTGAGGCCTACTCTTCTGTTTGAGCACTACAATCCTCATTGCCCCAATCCTACTGACTGATCATGTCTTCCTTTAAGTGATCAGCTTCCCCAGAAGTACAGACTCACAACTCAATTTCTTGTGTCCTGGCTACAAATTATATTTCATTCTTTCGTATAAAACACTGCTTATTTTAGTCATTATCTGAACTAGGCTGTGCAGTGCTCCACAGGGTGAACCACTGACCTGCTATTCCCGTCTTATTTTCCCTGTACATGCATTCAGCAGGAAATTAATTTTTTAGTTTATTCAGTTGATGATTTTTGGACATGGTCATAGGATCATCATTTGCTTGCTGTAAACTTGATACAAGGAAGATGATGTAAAATGTGAAGGCACAGCTAGATTTTCTTCCAGAGGACCGAGACTTAAAATCAAATCTTTATTTTCATGAATGGTCTTTCTGATTTCAGTATAACAGCTTGGGAGAAGACTCCCTCAGGATCAGATTTAGGTATTTTTTGTTATTCTTTTTTCTTCTGGAGAGAGTTCACATGTGAGCATCTGACTCAGCATCTGAGAAAATCACTGATGATTTAGAAAGTATCTTTTGTCATATTATGGCTTTGACCATGTTCACTGAATTGAGAAAACCTGTATAGCAACTCTGCATTTTAATTTTTGATTTAGATATGGTCTATTTATTGCTCAGTTTACTTCATTCTAGGTCAACAGCTTTAATTAGTGTATTTGTAGCAGGCCATTAGTGGTACACTTTTTGTTCTTCTATAGGCAGAAACAGTTACGTTGTTATAAGCACTATGTTTCTTTTCTTTTCTTGCAGCCACACTACCATTTCTCCATGACATAGTTCTGCTTTTATTCTACTTGTATCTCCCCTGTACAAATGTATTTCTAACTAGAAAAAATGAATGAAAAGCAGTCTTAAAAGTCATGTGTCTGCTCAAAAATTTCTAACTGTAATAAAGAGGGAGACCAACAAAATCTCCTTTTCTAGAATGTGACGTTCATGACTTTGCCACAGACTGGAGCTGAATTAAGGTGTTTCCTATATTTCTAAAGCAAATGTTAGGGTGGGATGGGTAATTATAATGTTTACATGACTGATAGGAAAAAGCAGAACAATTGTATTTGATTTACTAACACACTCTGAAGATTTTTTTGTAACTAGACTTTGCTAACTTCAGAGATGTCAGAAGGCCTTATGCACAGTTTGGTTAAAAAAAAAAAAATCAGTTCAACAATAGGAATGGTGGTCCCTGAATAGCCCCTGTGTCTGAGAACGAAGATTTGGTTGTACTAGTGCGTCTGTGATTATTTTTCAAGGGAAGGCATTGTCTGCTAGTCCAAGGCTCTGTTAAATCTTCAGTTCCTAAGTTAATACTGTTGCTGGCAGGACAATCTTCAACAAACCTAGGCTTTTAGTACAATAAATCTTTATAAGGACTTTGTTAGAAATTACCATCCACATTCCATGTTTTTCTAATAATCAGATCTTGTTGCACCCATGCTCCGCTATCTGTAGATCCAATCAAGCCATGTGGCAAAGCAAGACTGTAGTTCCCATACTGATGCTCTTGGAGCTGTTATATAGGTAATGTTTTGTATCAGGCTGAAATCAGTTTGACGGGGGCTTAGGTGAAGGTTAAGTGGAGGACAAATGGTAATTCTTGTTCTACAGAAGCAGTTAACACCGATCTTTATAGCATCTTTATAGCAAAATAATATGCATTCTGGCATTGCACTTAAGGGATGCTGCATGACAAGTGATAAAAGTTATGAATGACTTCTATCAGGCTTCATTTTTTTCCTGCTTTTTAGTTAATATTACAAAGCCCATTGTAATTATCCATTTGGCAGTTCTCCTTGTCAGTCATCTGCTGATTCATAAGCCAGTCAAACACTATATTACACACTGGATCATCTGTGAGGACTTTCTGGCACAGCTCCCAGTATTGAATTAACTTTTCCAGGGTATCCTAATAGAATCAGAACTATCCACACTGTTCCTTGACCAGTCTTGTTTCCTTGCTGCACACAGCTGTAGGCTGGTAGGCTGCACCTCTCTTGTTACCCAATATAACTTAAATACTTTCCTATCCAGAAAACTGACAAACAATTGTGCTTCTTTTGGCATTGCTTTTTCATGTCAGGAAATATAAGTCAGGTACCAATTTTGCAGGTTTTTTTGGGACATCTACAGCTGTGTGAAAACCTGCTATTTCAACTTCAGGACATTTAGTTACCTTTGTTTCCCATTGTTTCTGTAGCCTTTACTTATTAGGGGACCTGCTTCACTGGAGATAGCAGCAGGAATGTGTAAATTACTACTGCATCAGGGCCAGGAAGGACTTTCTTCATATTTTCACCAGTGAGAAAAAGCTAGAAAAACTTGCTGAATGCAAGCTACAGGCACATTGAAGTTCCCTTCTCAGCAACATTGTCTCCCTTGTGCACTTCCCTGATGCAGGTTTCCTCTTTGTATGGCTTCCTAAGTTTCCACCTCTGACCAGTCTTGCTGTGTGTATTACGTATGTCCTCCTAGGTTATTAAGCACTGACAAGACAAACAATGCACACTGCTGAGATCTAGATCTAGGCTAAAAAATGGAATTGTCTTCGCAGATTGTTATGAGGAAATGTCAGTTGTCATGTTTTCCTTTTCCAGGAAGGAAATCCAAACTACCCTTACTTCAATAACTGTGTATGGAAATGACAGCTTGCAGAAAAACAGGGAAGGAGTGATACCAATATTTATCAATATGAGAAGAAGAATAAGTACTACGAAGGTAAGCTAATTGTGTACCATGAAACCAATGTTCTTGGTTTCAAGAACAACCAAAACTCTAGCAGATAACTTCAAGACGTGCTACAGGAAGACTTTGAAGGTAAATAATGTTCATAGCAATTAGTTGCTGAAGCGCTGGGGCCTGAGCTTTGGGCTGCAAGTTGGAGTTGACCTGTGAATGTTCCAGAGACAAAACCTAGCCCACCTGTGTCTCTGTGGCTCTGCCCTTACGCAGGTTGTTGTGGTAGTGGGTGAGACCAGGATTATATCAACCAGGAGCCAATTAATCAGAGGAGCTTCCTGTTGGATGTGGCTTTTGTTGGGGCTGGTTGCATTTTGCTGAGCTCTCTCAGTGGTGTCTTCCATGTGAGGCATGACTGAGGGAGCCATCTCTGTCTGTTGTGTCCAGCAGGCAATGCTGGCACCACAGTGGGCAGTGGAGGAGCTGGGCCCACAGGAACTTGTGGCAGGACTGTCTGCAAGAAGACTTCTGAGGGCATGTTGCTGAGTTCAGTGTTGGCCTGTGTGATCAGGCAACTGATGGTAGCATAAAACGACGATGCCTGAACCAGCACAACAGTTGCCAGTCTTTACTAGATGAATGAGTTCTCAAGGGACAAATCTTTTTTTGGAACCTACCACTTCCCTAGGAATTCCCTTTCCAACTGCAGTCCCAGTGGAGTTCTATGCTGTCTCTCTCTCAAACCCTAAGGAAAACCAAACCCTAATTAGAGACAAATGCTACCTTGAGGCCTAGACTAAGCCTTAGCACGAGCCCCTCATCTTGGTCCATAATGAGGAATTTCTCAATGGAGAACTCTTGGCAGCCTGCACCTTCCATTGGCAGCCTTAGCAAAAACCTCTATATTAAAGCCAAATTAAGAAGGTCTCAGAGAAGAGACGTGATTGTGTCTTACTCCTTGCTTTGGCAACCCCTTTTTAGCCCCACTCCAACTGGAGCTTTAGAAAATGCCTCTCACTGAAACTAAACCCAGTAAGTATTAGAGCTGGGCTTGAGAGAGAGAAAAAGCTTGGAAATCTACTTGGGTTGGGTTACAAAGGGCCTGATAACGGGTGGGGTAGGCTAAGAAAGAGGTGTCCCCTGAAGAATTCTTAATGTAGGTCATGTCTTCAGTTTCAGGCTCAATTTGTTGCCTGTTGTTAGGGCTAGGCTTATGGTTGGTTTTGGGAGAGAGATACTTTAGAGCTTCAGTTGGGAGTGGAGCTGGAGGAGGTAGGCTGCAGACAGATTTCTCCTGTGAGAACTTGACCTCTTCTTTGGCAGTCCCTTTGCAGCTTTTGTAGCTGAAGCTCTACACTCCGTAGCTCTTTGTCACTTAGCTCAAGCCCCTTAAACATGACCCCAAGGAAAGAGATCTAAGGGGAAAGTGCTCTGACACGTTATGTTAGAGTTTGAATTTTTCTAGCAAGAAGAGAGCTGGGTGAGGAATGTTTGACTTGCCTTTTTTCCAACTACTCATTCTCATGGTTGTCTTGTGAAATGGAAGATCTTACAGGGCTTATATTTTAGTTGTTATAACTCATTGTAACGTGTTCATACCAGCTGAGCTTCACTGGGCTGTATGCCACAGTAACTTACTGAAAGCCAACAAAACTATCAGACTAGTGATGGACCACCATCTGTTCAATGTTATAGCCTGTAAAGAAAATCAAGTAGTACATCTAAGAATTTTGTTTTACATTATGTAGTTACTGTAGAGGCTTTTTATGGAACCGCATGATTTCTTAGTTAGCACAGGCTGTCATTATAGTTGCCTTTTCAGAAGGGAAGAAAGTTACCTAAGAGATTCAATTCTCTGCTCTGACACTTTATTATTTAACGTACAAATCCTTTTTATACTCAGTCATTAACCTACATACACATAAGCAGCCACTTACATGGTGACACAAATTCTGTTATAATTTGTCACTTCTGTTGGTGTGCTGGAACTTTGCCCTGCCTCTTGCATTTCCCTTAAATTAATATAGATTTTCATTTTATTATAGTTCATAGCTTTTTATCAAAGCTTTCGCAGAGAAACCGGATACTTTTAAGTGTTTTCTCTTACCTTTTAACAGACCTAACTTCAGTGCATGTGGGAAATGCTAACTAATGAGAATTTTTAAATGTAATTTCTAGGACCATATTTTTGCAAATGATAAATTAAATGGGAACTTATTTTCTGACCACTTATTTGTCAGTGGTAGGAATTGAGAGATGGTACACTATTACCTGTCTTAGGTTTCTTTAATTATATAACCTCTTCTTGCAAAACTGTTTTTCAGGATTTTTTCACAGTTATATTTTTGTTAATAAAATAATTAATAATCAGTTTTAGGACATTATCCAGAAGTAACAATAAAAACTAGACTGAGTTTGACTAGAGGAAGGAGAACTCCTTGGCCAGACGTTACACACAACTTATTCTGAAATCAGGAAAATTCTATGTATAATTTTCCATAGGTTATTAATTTTTACTTACCTTTATTTTCCTTAGCAGTTGCTAAAATGGAAGAAAGAAGTACCGGAATCTCATGCAGAAAGATCTTCTTGCTTTATTTCTACACAGAATGCAGACAGAAAATGCTGAAAATTTTGGTAGGATGTGTTTTATTTCTTTTTCTGGTTTTAATCAAAGGTGTGAAAACAAAACAGCTGATTTGCAAAATAGATTATTTTTCTTTATTTTTCCTTTTACAAGTCAAAGATCATCTGAAACCTGAAGTTTATATATCACTTCAAAAAGGGACAGCCCTCAGACACATCATGCAAACCAGACAGGAATCATTTCATCATAATTGGATGGGGCTCTGAGCAACCTGCTCTAGTTAAACATGTCCCTGGTTATTGCAAAGGGGTTGGACTACAAGACCTTTAAAGCTCCCTTCCAACCCAAACCATTCTATGTTTCTATAAAAATTAAAGTAATAGATGTTAACTGTACACTGTAGTAGTAGGAATACTACACTCTATCTGGAAATAAAGCATCACTTGAAAAACAAGATCATTTCTTAAGAAACAATGCTGCAGCTTCCTGTTTAAATCTGTCCATTTTTTGATTACTCTATTTAGCGGTAGCTGAGGTAGCAGCCTTAACTTTAGATTAACATTACCAAGCTTAACACTCGATTGATATGAATGAAGAAATTCAGATTCATATTGAGTTCTCTAGGTACGACAGGATTTCAAGGTTGCAGAATGACACAGGGTGAAATGGACTGACTTAAAATCCCAGCAGTTCTGCTTTCTTGCTGTGTGTCTATCAACAATTTTTTTCCAGGACATCTAGGCTGTATCATGCTGCTTTTTCTAACACTGGAAAAGTGACAGACAGGGGATTAAGATTTTTTTCCCACTGGAAAATTCTCCATTACTACTGTAGGTCATAATTAAGTCAAAATTGCATTCTTGCTCTCTCTCCAGGAGGAAACTGATATCCTGACTCCCACACTCACTGCTTGGTCTAGTGAACAGTGCCTATAAGCTGCTCCAAAGTGGCCCCTTACATCCCTGGGCATTGACGAATTCTGGTCTCTGTTGGAGCTCTTTGTTTCTGTGGCCTGAAATTAACATAAGCTCAGTATACAAACTGTTGGAAGAGTTTGGTGCTGTGAAGTTTTGCAGAATAGTGGCAATAGCAACTGAACACTTGCTCTTATTTCAGTGCTATAGCTGAAATTGTGAATCAATCTTATGTTTGTTAGCAAGAATAGAGCATTCCGTTAAGATCCTGATATTATCTCTGCATGCAACATAAAAAATATATGTAAAAGTTCGCCTTTAATTGATGTTACAAAACCTGGGAAGTATGCATAAAATAATTAAAAACTACCTGATCCAAGTTCCAAATACAAAGTTATTTTCATTATAGGACTGAGCACTGTAATGTATAATTTTTTTACAAGTAAAACTTGAGAAGTGCTGAAAAGTACCTCAGTTTAAAGGTAACAAAAAAGAACAGGAAAAGACCCAAATGCTAAAACTTCAGATTAGAAATAAATTACACATGTTTAGCAATGAGGGTTACTAATCTCTGGAATGGCTTATCTAGTGATGTGATACATTACCAACTACTTCTAATCTTGAAACGAAGTTAGGTCAATCTTTGATTGAAATCCTTGAATTTCTCACATCTTCCTGCATGGGAAAATCATTGGTTTGTTATTAATATATAAAAAGGATCTTCTTTCCATTGAGTCAGATTGTGAACCACTTATGAAGAGCAATAGCACATCACTACTCATATGTGCATCTGTTCTGCATTAAAAAAATAATATATCTAATTTTAAACACAATTGTGCTAAATTGTTTGCCAAATCCAGTTATGGAATAATGTCTTCTTAGAAGAAGTGAAATTTAAACTGCAAAAAGGAGTTTTGTTGCATGGGAAAATGTACCTGGTTATGAATGCTGAAGAGGATTCACTCTCTACAGATGCAGTCATTCATTCTAGCATTACTATTTCATTCATATTGCCTTCAGCGGTCTTTTCAATTCAGTTATAAAATCAGTCGTAAGTTAAACTCTCAGTGCTGTAGTTGAATTTTACCTTGTGGAGTGTTTTCTTGACTGCTTCCATTCTGATTTGACCTCTCACCTTTAACTGATGAGGTCTTTTTCGCATTGCCATTTCACTATTCTGTGAATGAGCCTTCTCACCTGAGATGGTTGTTGTGCATCTTTTTGCTTTATTGATTCTCCATTTACAGCAAAGCTCAGCTAAAAAGAAGTATTTTCTTCTTTTCCAATACCCACTCATTTTCTTATTTTCTTATTTTCTTACTCCGGTATTTTTTTATATGTAAAAAGATATGTACAAGCGGCTTATTATGCCTCTTGCAAAGCATTGATAAACTCCAACCAGAAGAGTGGGGTCACTTTATAATCGTGAAGCTAAGCTTGTTACTGTTTGGTGGGGTTTTTTTTTCATGTTCTCTGACAAACCAAGGCTTCTTTTTGAGATCTGTCCTTATGAATCCTATTTCAGGATTAAGTTTGTTATGCTATATTTGGATATTCCTGGAAAGTACTTCCAGATACATTTTAGGATCAACTGACAAAATACATATACTTTTTTCTTTTTTTTTTTTTTTTACGCATTATGCAGCATTAGATACTAAATGTGGTAGAGCCCTTTCTAACAGAATTGAATTCAAGAGGCATCTGCTTTTTGCTCTTTTGGCATGAACATTACATTTAGATACAAACCAAAAGACACAATAAGAAGCTCATGTTAGATTTGAAATAAAGTTCAAATAATGAGTTTGGATTATATCTTGGGAGTTTTACTTCACATTTATATTTTAGTCACCACAGACTCATTAACTGTTCTCAGGCTTCAGTGTCTCAGTCTTGAGGTGATACGTAAAATGGCTCCTTGGCATGTTGTATAATTTGACAAGGCAAAAAGGACTCAGATAGAAAGGGACCAGCAACCTTCTACTGAAGAATGAGAAAGGCCTGAAATTCCAAAATATGAGTCTTCAAGTTCCTTGAAGCCAGCTACCTGCAATAGAGAATCATAGAATCATTTAGGTTGGAAAAGACCTATGATTCTGACAATTTCAAACCTCACATTTGGAGGTATTAGGGAGCATGTGTATCACCCACAACTTCTGTGGAAGGAGTGGCTCTCAGCTCACACCCCCATCAGATTACCTGGTGGGAGATCCACTTTGACTCATCCATGCTATGCTGTTTCTGTATGAGGTCTTGATCTGTTTTACTTTCCAGCTTCACATATGTGAGGCAGATACTGTGGTCATTTACATCTTCTGTGTTGCCTGGCAAACAGTTCAAACAGATAGAACAACCTGCATAGAGGCATCTAGAGAGACAAATACTGAGTTTGATTTGAGCAGAAACACACTTTGGCACTTCAATGCGCCAGAGATCTAGGACCACAGGAGAAGAAACTAAACCTGTTGTAGATTATCTTTCAGAAAATTTACAAACTTTGTTTTACTTTTTCTCAAACACATTTCAGTTTCAGCATCTATCTATATATAAATGACATCTATCTCAGAAATTTTTCATCCGGCTGTGTCAGTCTTCATCTCACCATAAGAATCAATGAATCCCAGTATGGCTTGAATGAAGGTTACCTATCTTCTTTGCAATTATCATTATTTTCATGCACAAGCAGGAGCATTGTTGAATTAAAACCTATTTGTGCAAGCTGCTTTACTATTTTTCCAACCCTGGGAGAGCGTTATTAGCTATACTAGTAGTGTACATAGTGTTGTGGTTTAGGCCCAGACAGCAACTAAGCACCACATAGCCACTCCCTCGCTCCCTCCCCTGTGGGATGGGGAAAAGAATCAGGAGAAAAAGGTAAAACATGATGGTTTTACCTGAAATATTTACCTAAATTTTTTTAATGAAAGGTTGGCATGTTTAAATATTTCTGGTTCTTCTGCATGCTTAAGAGGTCCAGAGATGGACAATGCTTTTGCTAATTCAACCCATAGGATGGTTTTGCATAAACCAATTTTATTCCCATTGAAATCCTTTAGATATTTTCCTGTTGAGGTTCATAACTTTAGAGTCTGACATATAGTCAGGTGTTTTTTCAATAAACACTTGAGGAGGAGGAAACAGTGCTGCATTGAAGCACACTATATAGCCAATTATGCTGCAGCC
The DNA here is from genome assembly GCA_013400335.1 of Eurystomus gularis. Taxonomy (NCBI): domain Eukaryota; kingdom Metazoa; phylum Chordata; class Aves; order Coraciiformes; family Coraciidae; genus Eurystomus; species Eurystomus gularis. The sequence continues at coordinate 26,851 of VZZY01021963.1, forward strand.
ATAGGTTACTGTGACTGCAGCTTAGTCCCTGAGAAGCCCTTACAGGCTGATAGGTGGCTCTCAGGGCTGTCCTCTGCAGAACAGTTATATGGATTGATAAGCAGATTTGAATCTTAAAGGTATTGAGGGGAGGACTCACATATGGAAATTATTCCATAAATCAACTTTAAAAATCCAGTTACAGACCACAGAATTACTGACTTAGCAGTTTTATCTAAACCATTGATTCTTGAGAGCTTTGAGGATAATTTGCTTAAATCAAGGTTGCCTTAATTATGGAAACTTGATTAATTGCTGCAGTGCTCTGGCTTTCTTGAAATATATTAATCCTAATAGAGGCACCTAAGTACCAAAGCCTTGACAAATACCAAGTGTTGTGTATATGGCATATAATTTATATTATCGGCAATGTAACCATTATGTTCAAAGATGCATTGTTTCCACTAAGTGTTACTGCACCATTTTGTGTAATTGTTCCTGACTGGCCTAGCAATGTATGTGACAAATGAAATATAATACAATCAAATAACCCAGGAATACATTGTACATTGCTTGCAGAAATGCAGCACATAAATACAAAAAGAGCAAGAAAGAACTGAAGCTGACTTTGATTGGAACACAGGGGAATAGTAGATCTGCTCCCCATGTAGTTTAAACAACATGGAAAAAACATTTTATAACTAAATATAGTTCTGGGTGTACTTATCTGAAATTCCAAAATAGAACTGCTGGGTTCTTAAGTTCAGGTGAAATTATACAGTGTTCTTTGTCTCTTACTCATTTCATTTAATCTCTTCTCAAAGGGACTAGGTGGCTTATGGCCTTAGCAATGAGATCTGGCACTATTCTGGTTGGGGTTTTTTTGTCACGTCACATTGAAAGCATTCTTAAACTGTGCTTTACTTCTGGAATGACACTCAAAAGAAGAAGCATTTAAGCAAGAAAATGCTTTATAAATATTCAGTATTAATATTTTCCTTTTCTCTCTTAAATTTGCCACCAGTGGTAAACTGGCAGATTAATATTCCCCTCCACAAGTCCGTCACACTGTTCTTGTCATACATGACATCGCATTTAAGCCAGATGGTTGCCTTCAGCGTTAGATTCAGAAATGTCTATTATAACTGCCAGCTTAAACAAACAAATTTCGGTTTTCTATTGCAAGCATTTCTTAGCTTTTTAATTTTTTGTCTATTCAGCTGAATGTAGTGGGCAATGGGTTTAGTTTTCATAGTCCCTCACCATTTTACTTGTTTGAAAGATGGAAACGGCTTGAGTTTTCAGCAGTAGATGAGCAGCAAGTAGCGTAGCTTCAGAAGAGTAGGTACATGAGTGATAATATATACCTACACACATATGTATACGTACACGCACATATACCCTCACACGTATGATTCTGTGATTCTGTAAACAGCTTTATAGGGAAAATCTACAAAAATGCGTAGGTTTACAGTTTAAAACTAGGAGACTAATAGACTTCAGATGTTTAGGCACATTTATCAGCCTCACTAAGCACCCACTTGAACCTTATAGCATCTAAATACCATTTAAAATATAGCCCCGAGCAACACTGTCCTCCTTTGATCCCCACCCACCCCACCCCAGGGTAAGAAGAAAGAGCCTGAAGGCAATTCTATATCAGGTGGGTTGTTTAAGGGCCTAGTAATTTGTAACAAGTCATGACAGTGCTCCTCTTTTACATATACCCCAAGAGCAGGTGGTGATGCAGGTGCCATCACATGCTCCCTTTTTGCTAGGGAACACCTTGCTTCAGAGTACCAGCTCAGGAGTTCTTAGGGTTGCTTGAAGCTGCTCCTCCTACAACAGATATTAAATACAAGACAAAACTCTGGTCACAGATGCTGAACACTCAAAAAGGAGTAAGTAAAGGCAGAGTATGTGGTTATGTGATCTTTATATAAGGAAAAAATACTAGTTTTACAAGGAGTTACAGTATTACAAAGATGTAGGCTAGGGCTTGGTGTTGCCAGTGTCTAGAGTTCACGCAACAGAAATATTATCCAGTTGTCTAACAGCAAAAATGCATGGTTTGAGGGTTACATGTGAGAAAAGCTGTCTCTCTCTCTTTAGTTTATTATGTGACTCAGAGAATGGGTACATTAATTAAAAGAACTGCAGTTAACACTATGAAATATGTTGCCCTCTACATTAAGGAA
>VZZY01021966.1:7876-26435 GCA_013400335.1 Eurystomus gularis
AAAAAAAAAAAAAACCAAAGAAAACAAACAAACAAACAAACCAAAAAACCCCATCAGGTCTGCATATGAAAGCAGATAAAACCCATGTATTGCTTCCTTTGCTCTCTGTTTCTGAGAATATTTGGATTAAAAGAGAGAATCTGTTTTACCCCATTGCCTATTCCACAAATAAATCATCACGACTTGCATGAAGACAGATTATAAAGCAGCAGTTTCATTGCTCATTAAAAGCCTCTAGAAAATATTGATACCGTAACCTATGGATAAAATGCTGCTTCTGCCCATCAGTCTTCATGGAGCACTACTTTTTCCAGCACTCCAAGCAAGGGCAGTGGGGTTGACCTCAGCTGAGGAGCAATTGTTTCTTCTCCTTCATTAGAGGTTAGTTTGAAGGAGTAAATGGAGCCAAAACCAGCTGAGCTACTCAAGTCAGACTGCCTGTTTCTGAGTATACTAGATAATGTAATCTTTCTAAGGAAAGATTATTACCACAATATATCAAAAAAGATTTGTTGCCAGACAAATCTTCCATCTCCTTGGCATAGAGGAAAAAATTTTCTTTGGATTCACTTAGTACAAAGAGACAAATATTTTTGCTCGTAGTAGAAGGCGGAAGCACCTTCACACATGTATTATTCAGTTCCTGTTCCTTTACCATCCAGAGATGAAAGTTGTTTAATGAGGTGACTGTTAACTAAAACTTATTTACCTAATAAAGCTTGTGGGAAGTAGTTTGAGAGGTAGAAGGATTTTGGCTCATACAGGCTCAGGTACAAATGCCGCTGATGCTAACTCTCTGCTCATCAGACAAAGATGTCAGCCAGAAATTTCGAATGTGCAGTTTCCCCATTTTTTAATTCATACCCTGGAGAATAGGCTGTGGGTATTGTTGGGATCTGGAGAGATGGGGAGGGGGTCAAGCCTAGAAATGGTGCTAGCTGCAAAATCACAGCCCTGCAAATCGTGGGCAGCCTGCAGTTTGGTCCCCTGCTCAGCTTTAAAACTGTAACCAGTGTTTACAGTAAATGTCAGGTCCCTAAGAATTTCACCTAGTACCAGTGAAGCCAGTGGGAGCTCTGCTGTCATTACAGACCAAATGTCCTGCCTAAGAGTACTTAGTGTGGCTTTATTTAAAAAAAAAAAAAAGAAGAAAATAAAAGGAAAAAATAAAAAAATAAAAAAAAAATCTTAACTCTATGCAGCCTGGCAATGACCTGTCTCCACGGGAGGCAGGCAGCGCTGCCCACAAGACCAAACTGGTTGTGACTGAAGCTGATCAAGGAAAGAGAGGTTTGAGCCAACTGCAATATTCATACCCCAGCACTTCTACCTCTCTTACAACGTGCCTATTATTAAGAACTTGGTATTTTCATAACAGCTGGATAATGGGCAGTGGATGTTTCTGTGGCGACATATTGAGAGCTCAAAGATTAATGTGTCATTTTACTATTTCCATTCTGATATCTCTATGCTGATAAATGCTTGGCAATCTTACCATCCCATTAGTAATATTAAATACTGTAAACCTGGGATTTAGGGAGTTATAAACCATTTTAAAATTGAATGTGACCAATAAAATGCTCTCTGGGCAGTTTTCCAATGCAAGCACTCTCCAAGCTCACTATCAAAATATGGCATAGAAAAGAGATACTAGATATTTCTTTTATAATCAAGAGTAAGAGAAGTGAGCTTCTCAAGTGGAGATGAGTATACAGATATTCCATGTTTCAAATAATATTGTAATATGAACCAGTAACATTTGGAGGAGCCTTATTCGTATTTTCCCGTCAATCTTGGATTGAATCTTTGGCAGATGGAAGCCTTTCTGTTATATCACTCCATTCTGACAGACTCTACTCCTCTCATCCACAAAAGATGGCATTGTTTTCTTCACAGAAAACTCAGAGTTACGTCCAATGAGCACTGAAATTGATGAATAGGCCCCGGGTGAGGGTATCACTTTGTCACAGAAGCCCTTCTTTTACCAGCACAAGGCTGAGATGAGTTAGTCACCAGTCTGGTGAAGTCAACCCCTGTTCCAGCACACTTTTGCAAGGTCATCCAATGAGACAATGAAAAAACTGGGCCAAGAACATAAGAGTTGCATCCTACAAGAGCAATAGTTCTACTATATTTTCCCAGGCTCTTGTGATTCTTAAAGGGTTTTTTTTTTTGTGGAGAATCATAGAATCATTAAGGTTGAAAAAGACCTCTAAGATCATCAAGTCCAACTGAGAAATCAGCAGGCAGCCCAAGACAGGCATTATTTGAGAGCTCATAAAAAGTAAGGTACATAGCAGCTTAGCATCAGCAGGCAGGGAGCAGAGAGGTGGTAGTGCTGCAGAGGACTTTCGGAAGAGTACAAATTCATCCAAGACTCTTGATGAACTTGAACATTTAAACATTTGCTGAAGGGAGAAAAGAAAAAAAAATTATTCTATTCCCATATAAAGGGGACTAGAACGTGACCCCAGGAAAGGTCATTAAAGCAGAGAAGCACTTTTCCACTGTGTTTGGTTTAGACACTTAGAATGCAATCAGGACACTTGGCAGCTCTGATCTTGTACAAGCACCTTAGTAGCATTACATTTAGATGCCTACATCCTGCTGCCTTATGTCTCAGCTATAAAAGGATCTTTTCTCTGCCCTGAATAAACAAAGCCTGATCTTTTCCCACATAATTTCTATTTCAGTGGAAATACAGAGTTCTGGTTATTGGTCTTGTCCTCATTAAGCTGCTTTCCTCTCTATATGGGCTGAGGCACACAAAATGCTGAGGTGATTTTGGACATAGTTTGAACCTGGGCTCAAGACGGCACAAGCAGAAGCAGATTTGCTCAGACCTACTTTGTAGGGAGACCTCCAAGAAAACTTCAAAGAGAAGAGCAAGTGTTTTGAAGCACCCCTGAAAGAACCCTGCAAAGCACTGACCACCACCCATACTTGTAAGGTCTGATGGTGAGGGTGAAAGTATTGGGCATGTAGGTGAACTGGAGATGGCTTAGAAGCTCAGCTGTGCTTAAGTTTAGATAGCCAATACTTACCTTCTCCTCCCATTTACCTTCCCTTATAGTAATTCAAGGTCTTTTCTTGAATGTATAGTAGAGTTTGTTGTGCTAAGCCCTCAATAAATACAGTTTAAGAAATCGCACTGATTGATAAGAATTAAAAAACAAGATACAACAAGAAATCTTCCACACAGACTCTAAGGGAACATAAAGAAAACTTACAATTTTATAGACTGTAACAGTATATTAAAGACGGAAAAGGATTACAGCTATGTGAACATTAGCAAAGGTAAACATAGCTTCAATCCAAAAGTATCTTCAAAAGAGCTGCCAGCCTGGAAAACCATTACAAGAAAACAGAAGGCCATGTGGACACTAACATGTGGGTCCTGACTCACCTGTGTCCCCAGATGACTGCCTAAGTGTGGAGCTTCTGGAAGTTTAGATATAGTTAAATAGTTTGGCTGATTCCTCAAACCTGCAAGATTCTAGGTGCCTGGACATTTCCAAATGTCACTCTTCAGGAAGGTCTCTTTAGAGAGGCTTGTGAGAAAGGGTGTGGGTGAGACGCAGAGGTGCTTACTCTTCTCCTCCACATATCCCTTCTCTAGGACACTCTACCACCCTCTGAAGATAACCACTGGGTTTCACCTATTCAGACAGCAGAGTAACCTGACTTGGCATCTGCTGTTGCTATTCAATAACTGTTTCCTCTCCTGTCATAAGTCATTGTTAAATGAGGACATGAACAAGGGGGCTTCCTATTTCTGTTGTCCTTCATGACCCACGAACGTTAATTGCTTTGATGGCTGATTCAGCCCTTTTCCAGAAATAGGTGTCCCCAGTGCTCGCCTCTCTCAGTCTCTTCCTGCCTTATTTTAAAGTAGGACAGTGGAAGGCCATGCTAGCGCTGGCACTACACAGAAGAGCCTGTGGGAGATGGGTGATCTCACTGCACACAGGAAGAGGATACACAAGGAGGATTCTTACCTTACTATTCCCTCCTAAGGACAAGAGTGCCAGGAGCCAGGTGAGCTCAGTCACAAGCCAAGCTCAGCCTGATCTGCAAAACCATCTCATGACAGAATATATTCAGTTAAAAACTGTGTAACACACACTTAGCTGCCCACTAGTTGGCTGCGACTCAGGAAATCCTGAGTCTGGGTTTAAAAACCTGTTATCACAGCTTGAAAGTAATGCTCTTAAACCTAGGGACAGTGTCAAATGGGGACTGATTAGCAGAAGTTCACTACTGATTTTGGAATGTAATTGCCTCGTATCAGTAGAGGTCAATTCCAGTTAAATAGATCATAGCGATATGCTTTGAGTCTGGGTAAGCTGATCTAAGATGAAGCTGCCAGTTCAGTGATTTAAAATTAGAGCAATGCTCTCCCTCCTTGAGGCCCCCCAGCATCATTCTTGCTACCACATGCTAACCGCACTGCAATCTGATGCTGTACCCAACTAAGCATTGCTATGCTCAAGTGGGAGGCAATGAGAACATAAGCACAACTGCTACAAAAGTTAAATAGAAGTTGCTTTATTACACAAAGGATGAACAAACATGAGTCCACTTCTGTCACACCATGATGGCCCTATACATACTTTCTGTGTACCACCATTTCTTTGTAGGACAGGGATGTGCCCTCTCTTGAGAAAAAGGAGAACTCCCCCCAAAAAAGTGAAGTGCAACTGTTGTGAGAGGCTTCTTACTATCTGGAAGATAGGAATGAGCAAACAGGCACCAAAGGGCTGATAGAGGATAAGCACCCCTTCATTAAAACCAGATAGCTAAAGTAGGGAGGAGAAATCCAAACAGCACACTCAACTGCCTATCACCAATTATTAATAACCCAGCTGGTTGAAAAGCAGTTCTTTTGCTCAGACTTGTGGTGGTCTGAATCTCAAGAAAGAACAGCTCTGGTGACCTTCTCCAACACATCAAAGCCCACATCCTTTGCTCCTCAGGGCTTGATCACCCCAGCCTGGCAATGGCAACTCTGCCCATCCACAGCCAAAATAACAATGTCATAGCTGGTGATCTGGCTTTGTGGGATCATCCCTTAAAACCCCAAAATTGAGTTTCAGTCAGGAGAGAACAAGAGATTCTGGCTCTTGGGCAGAATTTAGGTAGGTCCTCACTGGGAAAAAAAGCCTTTTCTTTTGAACATTGGAGATCAGAGTCCCATATCTATGTATGCAGACACAGTACAGCAGAGCTGTATCCAAATTCTTGCAAGGCACACTAGACCAATATAACACAGATTCCACTGGCTTTTATGGCCCCTTTCCGTTTCCTACTATCTTGTTATATGACAAGTCTTAAAGTCTAAGCCACAGCTCCAGTGCACCAAAGGTAAAAAGGCAGTGAGAGACCATGTCACACATACAGCTGGGATTGGAATCAGCAAACTGTCACTCACACACCACTCATATTGAGTCCATCTCTCAGTTAACACATAGCCAAAAGAACATCCAGCTTTAAATTAATCAATAGTAGCCCATTTTCAATGATCACAGCTGGTAGCCCACTAGCAATCCTAGATAAATCATTTCCCTTCTACCCTTTCCCTACCTAGAACTTGTAAACCACAAGCACTTGCTTTTATTCTCTGCATCATTTTCAAGGATGTATTTTCACCTTTCTCTGAACTGACTTAATTCTGAATCTCTGAAATAACTATTCATTTTTCTCTGCCCTGCTAATGTTTTCCTCTTTGCCCAAGCTTCTTCCTCAGCTCCCTTAAAAATGTTCTTTTTCACATACTTTCCTGTCACCTGGTCTCACTCAAAACTTTACTAGTTTAATCTTGAATTCCCTTGACTCAGTTCTACTCTCATGGAGATGTGAACAGGGCAATACATACACTGCAGTCAGTAGAACAATATAAAACTGTTTTGAGAGAAGAGCCAGATGGAGAGAGACACACAAATCCTGGGCATATGAGGACACACTTACAGGATTGACCCTGAGGGGTTTCAAAAGAGTTAATGCTGTCACTGGATTGAAAGCTGTTTTATGCTAGTAGCACATAAAGCTTTTCACTCTTCTCTGTGGTCATCTGCAACTTATTAGTAAGTATTTACCATGCATTTTTCACATAAGTGACCTTCATACTCTTGGTTCAGCATGCACAGTAATGCCTTGTGCTACAAGACGTATCTGTTGTTTAATAAAACTGTTGTTAGCAGCAATCTGAGAAATGCATGATCATGTCCTTTCCTTGTGGATTGTGTCCTTTTTCTTGCTCTATGCTGTAGAGGCTGAAGGGGATACAGCTAGGATGACTGGTGAACTTTCCCCACAAGTTACATCAGAAAAGTTTTATCTGTGATCCTAATTTTACTGTATAATACTTCGGTTTTACTACTCCCTTCACCTACAAATCCAAGCCCCTGCTCCCACCAAGAGGAAATTTGGCTCTCCCAGCCCTATGTCATGCTAATCCCAAATAGAAGAGTTCCACAAGAGTAAGCAGCCAGAATTACGTTTGTCGTATCTACAATGACATAACTTGTAGTAGGACTAGGCATTTCTCTTGTACTCTCAAAGCAGTCAGAAGAAAAAGATTTTGCTTTCTCCAGATGGTATCAGCTGAAAAACAGGTGCTGCTGAAGGCGTCTTTGATAGGAAAATACTTTCATACTGAGAATGAAACACAGGATGGACACAGGTATGGGGCATCAGCAGTGCCAGAAACGTGAACTATCCATTAGAAGTAGTATAGCCTTGGGGTGTAGATTGGGTCCACTTTACTTGGTCATCTTCCCCTAGGATCAGCCCTCAGATAAGCCATTTTCCATTTACAGAGCCACCTAGCAAGGCATCATGGGGCAGAACCAAGTGCCTTCTGATCATCCTGAGAAAAGCCTGCAATGTGACACTCTTGCCCTGCACAGCCTGAAGCAGCTCCTTTCCCTGACTCCAGGGTTGCATTTGCCTAAGGTGAAGCCCAGTCAAAGCATGGACCTGTGCCAGCCTCATCAGGATGTTTGTTGTGCACTGTCACCTCCCAGCAGGACCTTCACTGTAGGTGTGCAGCTGTAGTGCTGTTCCTTTCTCATTGCTACAGGTGTGCAAGACATTAGGAGGGCAAGAGAGACAGCCCAAAGACCTAATCTTTACCCAGCAGTCCTCTGGGAAAAAGAAGGAGACACACGTCTCCTCTCCTTGTCCTGTTTTTGGGCACTGGTGGACTCTGACCACAGTTCATTGTTACAAGGGTCTAGGAACTCAAAGCATGAATATTTCAGTGCCGGTCTTCGCCCAGTAATGTCTGTGATGGCTCTTTATCAAGTGTTGCGCTTCAATGCACAGCTAAACTTGCTAAAATCCATAAGGCAACAGATCACACATTTCTGAGATGTTCAAAGGAAAAACAGGATGTCCACACACTTGAACTAGGCAGTCCAAGCATATGCAAAAGAGAAGGGATGAAGACATTAAAGAGTCAATGCAGACCAGTTAAGATACTATTATTGGACTGCCCTCTGTGAAGAGACAGCAGATTTTCCCAGCCTGTCAGTGACCTTCTCTTGCCTACTCATGTCTAAGGCTGCCCACAAGTCTTTGCTCATGAGAGATATCACTGCAGCCTTTAAAAAGCCCATATACCCAAACATTATGTGGAAGGTGGGACACTAAGAGGACAGGGTGAAGGATTTTGTTAACCAGTTCATCACTAACACCATTTTGGCATGTACTAGTGATGTAAGATAATAAAATTTGCACAGCACTCTTCTGTATCAAAGGAATTTACTGTTTGGGAAAGCTGCCATGAGAACAGCTCTGAAGAGACCTGCTCAAGAGTGTGGTGCCCACAGGAGCAGTGCAGCAGCCTGGCAGCTCACCCAGGCTCACTGCGGGCAGGGTGATGGCTGTCTCCTGCCTCTTCTGGGTGCAGACAGCAGCCCACTGTTAACAGACAAGGTGCTGCTTCTGAGAAACTGGCTGGAATCAACCACTAGGTTAATAATTAAGAGGCTAATGTAGTTGTCCAGGTACTATCGAACATAAATGATTTTAAGTCATCACCCAAATGTGATGGTTCCAGTTTGAAAGTCCCACCACAGCAAAAAGTGGTGACTTGTATCAGCTCTCCGTGGAGCAGGGACAACTGATGGGAGTTTAACACAGGATGACATTTTCAAAGGTGTCTATGCTATTTCAGAAGCTAATGTAAGAAAAAGGTATCCCCACTTATTTTGTATTTGCAGAGATCATCATTCAAGCTCAGTTTAGCAGGTTTCAAATTCTGTTTCTACAGGATTTCAGCAGTATTATCCAGCAACCCCTCTGAATGCATGTAGCCCTTTAAAAGATTTGAAGATTTACATTTTTATAGAAAAACAATTCTTCCATGGCAAAATTCTACATACTGAGTAAATCACATCGTTTGGTGATTCATTTTGCAATTTGTCTGAATAACAGATACAAAAGACTTCCAGCTGACCACACACCTGGAGTTTCTCCTCCACAACCCACAGTGGGTGGCAGCAGAGGCCCAGCAGATGGGGCAGAAGCAGCTTGAGTCACAGAGATGTTTATCTAAACAGGCAGATGTTGCGAAGTGTGACTTGTATTTCTTGTAACTAAAACAAGAGATAGAACCCGTTGTCAAGTACATGCCTGGTAAGTATCCTGTCCAAAAGTGTTCATGTACTTGCAGCAATATGCATAACCAAGCCTGATTTGTTTGATACTGAACAAGAGTAGAGCCTGTAAAGGTGTGAAAGTCCTCATGCATGCTGCATAACAGCAGATATGTCTTTAAACTACTTGCTGTTTGATTCAGACTTGAGAAGAAATGTTAGAGGTGTCAATGATAAAAGTGTCAGTGGGAACAAATAGTCAGCAGTAGCCAGCAATCAGGTGGCTGCTATCAGATGTTAGGAAATGATACCAGCATGGTATCAAGATTTTTATGGCAGTCCTTCCCAAGAGAACCCCAAAACACACACCTGTTAGAGGGAAATCTTCATTAAAGTGAGTATCCATCAAAGCCAAAGTCTTTAAAATTCCACTTAGCAGAGCTAAAAGCGCAAAGGTAACTGTTGTCTCACATGTGCCTTCAGCATTCATGCTTTTAAGGGTTTTGGCCATTTAAACACTTCTGCTCCATTCCACAGAATACCTGGCCTTGCCCACCTCTTGGGAAGCACAGTGGCAACCTTCTGCATTTTCACAAAGGATGAGGTAAAGTCACAGTCATGGCCTTCTAATTTGTCTTCCAAACAAGGGACCAAACAGGCTGCTTTGGTGTAAGCACTTGCATTATTCAGTTTCCTGTAGTATAAACTGGCTTCAACAACAAGTAGGATGGAAGACCATCCCACACATCTCTCCTATTTCTAAAACATGGCGGCACATCTGGAACTAGGTAGGCACAAATGAAAACTGGGAGCTCAATGAGCCACATGGAGGTCAGTCAGGCCTTAAACCTGCTTTTATACGGAGATAGCTCAAGTTTATCAATATTTTAATACATATTTTAGTGAATGATTTCCATATGATTTGTGTGCTTATTTTTTTCAGAATTGCCAAGGTAAATTTATTTTATTTTTGTGGATAAAAGTCTCTAAAATCACAAAAAAGTACAATCTCCCTTGTCCCAAATGAGAGAAATTTCCTATTGCAACTCTTCCTTACTGGGGTCCACAGTCAAAGCCAGCATTATAAAGATTAATAGAAATAGAAAGCATAAACTATCAAGCATTAGCAGTAATCCAAAGAGAAATATCATATGTCTTCATAAAAACTTATTTTTTCATTAAAAATCCATCAGAATACATTGCAGCTTGCACAGATTTGGGTCAATTAAAATCCACTGGAGCAAGAAAGACAAAAGAAATGTGATCTGATTTCACTAAACTTTTGTTTTTCAGTGTGGGTGCCTAGCCTACATTAGTCGATTCACTCTTATCCCAGGATCAAGCACATTTTATTCTTTTACGTATATAAAAATAATAAACTTATCAGCAAAAATAAAAGGGCCATCATTTGCTTGAAATTCTGCAGGGCAACTCCCAGTACCCAAGTGTCTGATGAACACAGTTTTACTTCAAATGGTGCACTTGGAGGTGACTATGTAGAAATCATGTTGTCACTGTGACCAGAGGGAAAAGGTAGTTTAAAATGATTTATATTCTGACTGTTCCACTGGCTTTTGGGACCACAAGTGTCAATAGAGGTTTTAACTCATTTATAAGGGTAAAATCTTTGCTTTTTTTTTTTTTTAAATTTTTATTTTATTTCAGACTTCCATATTAAAGGTTTTGTAGTGAAAGGAATAAAAAGCAACTCCCAGCCTGTTGCTTGACTACTTAGGACAGATGTGCTGCCAAAGTCCAGCATTCTTTTTTAACTGCTTACAAATGTACCCCAGATGAGTTTATTGGTGAAACCTAGGTTTTATTCCTGGGGATATGGCTATAAATCAAAAATACAAAATAAAATGACAGCTTCCTCCTACTCTTGCATGTTAACTTAATCTACTAACTAAACTATTTTCCTTTCGAACCTCTCTGTTTAAATTTGGCCACATATGCTAAAAGTCCAAAGCTGATGGAGATAAGGGAACATTAAGAAAAAGTTTCAGTTAAGACTCAGTCAAATTGCAGTAGAGATCAACCGATGATAAACGAGTTAACAAATGGATTTTTGGAAAACATATATATTATTAAGCTGTCTCCAAACTGCAGAATTCTTGGCACTTAAGAATGTAAGAGATCTTGGGCTCTGCTCTTTCTGGAGCTGCTGCAACCTTGCGAACTTTGTGCTCAATCAAAAGAGGAGCAAAGTTTTTAAAAACTAAACAATGGGTAAAATTTATTCATAGTGCAGTTCCATTTACTTGTCTGAAGTTAGCCTAGTAATTAATTGTAACTATATGTTTCACCTAGAGGATTTACTGACTGAAACTGAAAAAGTGGCTTCAGAACAGTCTATAAGGTCAAGCAACAGAAGAAAGACTACACAGTACTGGAACCTCAACCATGGTCTCCTCAGCCTACTGTTCACACACACTTAATAGCACAAAAATATCTCCTCAAAATTAACTATGGGAGTTCAGCCAAAACAGCAGTTGTAATTAACCCTCTGAACAATTTGTGTAGGAGTAGTGAATTCTATGCTACTTGAAGCTTTTCACCAGGGTCCTTCAGACATGTATATCAGTGTTGAAACAGAAGTTGCATGTGTAAGACAAAAAGGGATTGGCCAAATTCTGTGACATGGGCTAAGCAGGAGTTCACATATGATCATCATGAATTTTTAAAGATCATGGATCCATGATGTGCTATGATATTTTAAGACATAGTTCAGGAAAGCTGCTAGAGGCTGGCTTCGTCTCTCCTACACCTTGTCCTCTGAATAGCTTCATCCAGCTCCAGAACAAATCCCATCTATTTCATTGCCTTCTGAATATTTCAGAGACATACAAGAGCTCACAAGGCACAAAAATTTAAAAACTCAGAAAGATTTACACAGGATTTTCACCAGTGTAGCAAGGGAATGAGGCACAAACTCTGCCATCATGAGGTAATATCTCCTTCCTGTGCTGGCACCATGAATGATGGGTACATGGAGAGTTTTGAGGAACAGGACCCAGAAGTTATGCCACAGTCTTGCACAGTGGCAGATTAAAATATTGGAGCTTTATTATTCCAAAACACTTACATGTGACCACTGAAATGTCAGCTGCTTTTCTAACTCCAAACCATCTATGACATTTAAGTTAAAAAAAGTGTATTGACATCTATATCACGAAGTCATGATTAAACTTTAATGAGAAGCTTAAAATTTACCAGCAGAATGTATTTTTTTAATGGGTCACCCACATCAAAGATGCCATATTCCATCACAGAGATAATATTTTAAAAATAACTTCCTATATTCTCATCCTTCCAACAGATGATTCAGAAAGGGAGGAAAATCATAGAGAGTTCAGTCTTGACAAGGTCAGAGCTCTCTTCACTCTTGCACTAAGACTGCCATTTGAAGAACAGATTAAACTGTGGAGGAGGGTTGAGAAACAGAGGCCAGTCAGAAAAAAAGAGAAAGCTTACTCTGAGTGAGGACACCTTTTAGATGTGCCAAAATTAATTGAGTGACTAATCACGACAGTAATTTAAATTAGAACCAGTTGGTAGTTCAACATTCCTCAGATCCTTATTCAGCAAAATTCTTGAGTGTTTGCCTAGTTTTAATCTCACCAAAGTCAATTAACAATCAAAGAGCAGTTCAGAAAATTTGAAACCTGAGCATTATTTTGCCTATTTTTTGGAGATTGCTAAATTAAGGATTTTTGTGGTTTTGGCCTGCTGTTAACTAGCTGGGTCCTGTGCAGAGATTTTGTGCAATGAAACCAAACCATCACTGCATCTTTTACAGCCAACATATAAACACATCAGTGCAACGCATGGGGAAAGGTTTTTGCCTCTGTGAATCACCCTACTCACATCTTGTTTCCAGTGGTGACCAGAGCCACTGCTTGAGTGCAAGAAATCTGTTCTACAGAGGCTTAATCACAGGAAAAGCTTTCTCCTTATCCATTTAAGGACCAGCACTTCACTGACATCTGAGACCTTATTTCCCCTTTAAAATGATACAATCTCAACTGATACAACTGTTTCAGATCATAAAGGTTATTTTGCTTCTGTGACAATTTGAGGAAGTGAGTTCAAGTGATTAATTACCCATCCTGGACCAGAACCTTAAACTTCTGGCTTTGCCCAACCTGGCCACGTCAGCTTTAGTTCAGGACTCTTCTTTCACTTCAGTATGATGACCTTTTTCCTCCAGAGATGCACTAAGCCCAGCAAGTGTAGATGGCAAGCAGGACCGCAAAGTTGTCCTCCAAAAATCCCACTGTTAGTGCATAGTAGAAAGTCTCTTCCTCTAACAGAGCGCTTCAAAAGGGCTTTCAAGTGAGTTATGTGTCCTTTTTCCTTGACGGTTGCCAAGGACACGATGCATCACAGTCACACAAAAACTAAGTGGTTCTTGGCAATACCGATAAACTCCAGAAGCTTTAGCAGAAAGTTAAAATGTGTCATACTACAGCAGATTAATAATTTGCAGTCTTTTCTGCTATCTCAGACCAGGTAAAGTCACACATTTCTTTGAAAGCCTCTTCAGGTTTTATTTTGGGCTTTGGACCTCATGGAGAAGGAGTTGTAGTGATTTTCTGATACTGCCAACTTGCCAGTATTTTAGGCATATCCTCATGTTTTTTCAAGCAGTTCAGGCATATCCTAAGGAATGTAGCCATTTGTGTACTGCAAAGGTTTTATTGCTTCTGTTTTGGGGAGATACCTTTTATTTGCCATTCACAAAACTGCTTTATGCAGCTCCCCTGCTGCATTCCAAATAAGGGTTTACTGATTAATCTTTTTGATGCTTAGAGGTTGTCATCATCTCAGAGCATGAGCCAATGGATGTAGCTTGTGGAATATTGTGTTATATATTTGGAAAATAAAGCACACCCCAAGTTCCTTAATGTATATTTCACAGCGAAGCATGTGTGTCTTACCTCTTCTTGTACAAACACAGGCAAGATCTGCAAATATTCTTAGCAAAAGGGGAAAAAAGTTTGAAGGAGGTAAAATTCCTTCTTGGCTTCTTGAAAAGGTTTCTATGAATTGTCTGAGCAAGGATCTGTAACCCAGCAAACGCCTTGCTTTTCCATAAGATTAAGCTCCAAGGAGCATATTCTATTCTGAGAGCAGGCAGCAAGAAAGAAAATAACCTTGCAGTATCCTTTAAGCCTTATCCAAACAAGAGTCAGGATTTTTTTTAAGTGACTAATGACTGTAGGTGCCTCGAGACTCCATAAAGAGGTCTGATTTCCAGGGCTTAAGGTGTTGCCTGAAAATAGCAGCCTTGCTGGTGCCTCATATTAGCCAATCTAATACGGAGGCACTCATACCCACTGGATTTTTCCCTTACATCAACTTCTAGTGCAACCTAATGGTGATACTGTATGGCAAATAACCGACAGCCTTGGTGCTTCAGATTCCTCCATGTTTCAGTGTCTGCACAAGACCAAAATACCTGTCCTGGCTGTTTGAATCAAAATTGCTGTAATCCAACTTGTCAGAGAAATTTTGGAGACTCTCTAGACTGAGAACTTCTCCACCTCCAAACCCCAGAGGGGGAGAGGATAAAATGAAGTGCTTAGCCCCTTTAGATGTCAAAGATAACCTCTGAGCTGTAAACCAATCAACTCGTGTTATAGAGACCTCAAGCAGATAGATGAAAGCAAAAACAACCAAGGTGTTAATTTCAGCAATTGATCTCCAGGCCAATGTTCACTTCAAAGGATGCTCATGATCACTTGAGTGTTAACATTTCCAAACAACTAGTATAAAAAGAAATATCCTGTACTGGGTCAAATGACTTTTTAAAGGAGTGTAATTCATTTTGACTGATATACCAGGGAACATATGTTAAAAATAAAACTCTGCAGCGTATGAACTGTTACAATTAAAATAATGGAAGCCCACCCTCTAGGGTAAAAATGAATCTGCCTTTAGCAATGATAGAAAACAGCAGTGCAGCATTCAGAAGCAGAAAACTGATGTTCCTCCACTGCATTTTGAAAGGTACCCCCAGACCACCTTCAAGAGGGGATCCCTTACCCATGATGATTTCCCTCCCAAGTGTGCCCACCCCCTTGTGCCCTGTAGTTTTGTTCACAATACTAAGTCTGTAGGTGGCTTAGGACAGCAGTAGGCAGGGATAGTTTTACTGCAAATATTTCCAGATTGCTTGCAAGTGCTAGGAGGACAGGGGATGGGAGACATTCAGTGTTGCAATTGGAAACATTTACAACATAAAACTTCATGTACACTGGCCAAAACATAGCACGATCTGTAACTGTAGAATGAGGATTCCATGTGCTGCAGCTGAAACAAAGGGAAACATGATTATGTCTCCAGTCAACCAGAGTCTGCATGTCCTGAGCAATGCTGTAGCTTTAAACATAGCAATTACGTGTGAATTAGCCTCTCATATTCTAATCAGACAGCTTATTTTCCTTGTCACAGAAGTGTATACCTGGCAGGACAGAGAAAGGAACCTAGGAACAGGTCAGCACGAGGAACAGGTCAGCACTTGTCCACCACTTTTACTTAGTACATTTTTCTGCAGCTGAGCTTTTCACACTAGAGAGTCTGTGGAGTCAGACCGGAGAGCAGAGATTGGGCTGGATTCCTGTAAAACCCCACTAATAAGGGCACATTCACACTGGCCTGGGAGGAGGCCAGACACCAGACCCGCTGACTAATGACCACTCAGACCTCTTGCCTTGAGCCAGGCCATGTTTTCAGGTACATCAGAAAGTTCTCACCTTCCAGGGAAAGAAGAGCCTGCCAGGCCCGTGAAGAGTATCTAAGCTCTCTGTTCAACTGCTATGTTAATTGTAAGGTGCTCACAAATAGTGGCAAACCACAGGCTCACTTGCAAGAGAGCTCAGCTGCCTAAGCTATGTTCCAGCTATCCATTGCTGATTCCTAGCTAAGATCAACTACCATGTGAGCACTCAGCCCACTTCAGAAGAAAGTGGAACGGCTTCAAGTCAACAGGCAACTAAGTGACCCTGTTGTGCTCAGCCGTGAATCAATATGCCCACACAAGCCACTGTGTCTCATCTGAGAAGAGCTAACCAAAAAGTTGGAAGGTCCTGTCCAATAGTTGTAGTCATTGCAGTGTTCCCCACCTCGGGATGGAAGTGTAGGAATCAAACCTCACCAACTTCTGGGCATTTTACATTGACTGCTACTATGGAAAAATGGCCTGTGCTCAGTCTACTCCTGGACCTGAGTGGACTCAGTCACAGCTTATTTTATATGCTAACTCAGAGTGGCAACACCTAATGATGAGACACATGGTCCCAAGCATCCATCAGGCACAAAGATAACCCTGCAGAGAAGCCTTAAGCAAACACATGAGCAAGCGTGCAGTAAGTCAGGACATCATTAAGGTGATAGGAAATACTGTGGGCAAATGTCACTGACTGGCTTCCTCTGGCATGGCAGACACAGCTGCAATGGTATCTCTGGTTCATTTGTCCTCTGTCTTGTGCAATGAACACAGAGCAAAAAAGTGTTTTCTGATTGATAGTGCAAATTCCACACAAAAGGCCCATGATGTAAAATTACTTTTTAGAATAGGTCAGAACTTTTTTATCCTGGCAGATCCAAATAAACATTTTATAACATGACAGTATTCAGTCTGAGCTTTTCTTTCTGCCCTAGCATGCACTTGTTCTGCCCAACCATCTATGCAAGGATTTCTGAATATTCCTTTTAAAGGATGCTCAGGAAGATAGGTCAGCCTTGGACTTCTGGAAAATAAATTTTTTTGTTTCTTAGAAAATATGTTCAATTGTACCCAGAGTCCATTGTAGAATCGTAGAATCATTAAGGTTGGAAAAGACCTCCAAGATCATCAAGTCCAGCTGTTAACCTAACACTGCCGAGAGCACTAGACCATGTCCTGATCATTATATGTAATACAGGACACTGCTGACTGACAGCTCCGAGCTGGCCGGTCAGTTCAAGCTGTAATTGGCTCCAGTCCCAGGGGGGGTGGAAGAGACCGTGAAACTAATGATCTGCTGGTTCCATCACAAACATTCGTAGCTGAAAGCCCTTTGCAGGTGACCCATAAAAGCCTTTGTGAGCCTCCAATGGCCAAAAAAATTACACTTTGGGAATTGCTGCTCTGGAAGGAAATACTGTCTGATTTCCACAAGAGGATTTCCCTGTTAACCTGGTTCCCATAGCACTGTCTTAGCTGCAATGTCACGTCTGCATGGATCTTTCTTCCCTTGCCACTTCCTCTAGATGCAATGCCAATACAAGGTGCCATATTCCCTCCTCATAACACAGCTCAAGGACCTCAGTTCCCTAATGTAAAAACAGTAATTGCATTATTATGAGTTTCAGGTAGATGTTGGCAGTTGGAACTCTACTCACTAACTTATGAAAGACCCTCCTCCTGAGAGAGGAGACAGGAGTTTGTCTTGCCCATCCTTGAGCTACGTTGCTCAGTTATACACAAGAACTCAAACTAAACGAACGTGTCCTTCAGGCTATGTTCAATTCTGCTGCTTTTCTGCACATCATAACAACTGTCCCTCGCACATAGACAAGATGCACTTGGCGCACTGGCTTTGCACATTGGAGGAGCAAAGCCTTTGCTGGTAGAATGCTGGTAACAGCTCAACGCCTTCTGACACAACCTCTCGTTCACCAACAGTCAGCAGAAGTGAGCACCTTTGCTTCCTTTCCTAGGAATCTCACAAGTCTGGGATCAATGCACAAAGAAACTGAATTAAGGCCATGTCAATTTTGTAATGTAAAATGCAGGCATAAAGTTGGGAGCAGACCCTCTTCTTCCTCCTGGATGTCCTGCTTATTAGGTTTTCCTCTGGCTGGCCATGGTCTCAGTGCTTTAACAGAACAGAATTAAATCTGTCTATATCAAAAATGTTCAGTTAAAAGCTGCAAATGAACACATCTGAACTCAAAATCTTTGTCTTTCTCTTCCCCACTCGTATCTTCTTTTATCTCATTTCTTCTCTTCTCCCTTCCCCTCTCCCCTCCCAGTCAGCATTTTTGTAGTTTATATCATACTCAACTCTGGCATTTCAGCAATGCATTTGGAAGTTGCTCCTAGAGGCTAGGCTTTATACTCCCATATGAGTTTTTTTGTTCCACTCTTGAACAGGCATTTCTTGGAAGAGAAAGTACTCACAGAACTATAGCACAGGGCAGTCATACTACATGTCCAGATGGTATGTAAATATTAATATTCACACAGCACTGAAGATTACAAGATAATTAGAGGCTATATAACCATGTAGCTCAGTTTATAATGAGTATGACAGTTATAGGACCAGATTTTGTCATTCTTCCAGGCCTGACTCTTTGGAATTTCTTTTTTTTCACCCTTTGTTTATGAGGAATTAATAATTTCAAACCTGATCCAAAAAGCTCTAGAGTCAGAGATGTTGATCTGCATGAGGATGTACAGAGAGACTTGGATAGATTGGATCCATGGGCCAACGTTAACAGTGTGAACTTCAACAAGGCCAAGTGCCAGGTCCTGCACCTGGGCCACAACAACCCCATGCAACGCTACAGGCTTGGGGAAGTGTGGCTGGAAAGCTGTCTGGCAGAAAAGGACCTGGGGGTTCTAATTGACAAGTGGCTGAATATGAGCCAGCAGTGTGCCCAGGTGGCCAAGAAATCCAATGAATGGCATCCTGGCTTGTATTAGAAATAGTGTGACCAGCGGAAATAGGGAGGTGATTGTGCCCCTGTACTCAGCACTGGTGAAGCCACATGTTGAGTATTGTTTCCTTGGGCACCTCAATACAAGAGAGATATTGAGGTGCTGGAGCAAGTGAGAGGAGGGTAACAAAGCTGGTGAAGGGCCTGTAGAATTAATCTTATGAAGAGTGATTGAAGGAGCTAGGACTGTTTAGTTTGAGGAAGAGGAGGCTAAGGGGAGACCTCATCACTCTCTACAACTACCTGAAAGG
>VZZY01021966.1:26475-36703 GCA_013400335.1 Eurystomus gularis
TTGTAGAGTAGGGTTGATGGTTGGACTCGATGATGCCACAGGTCTTTCCCAACCTGAATGATTCTATGATTCTATGATTCAATGCAAGTCTTCCATTGGCTGCAGCAGATTTTGGTGGAGATCTCCAATTAAGTAAACTCCCTTGAGTCCTTGGCAGCTCAAGCACATTAAAGGCCTCTGCTACCTCATCCCACAGCAACAACACTGAAGTGGGTTATCAGAAACCTGCCACATGAGATTCACCCTTTGGAACAGATGAAAGGGTCAAGCAAAGGCTTTCATTTGGACAGAGGACATGCATGTCTTCAAGCACACTAGGTCATGTACTGACAGAGTGTTATTAGGGTACTATGTCTAAGGGTCCACTGCCTGGCTCTGCTCCCACTTAGGAACAACAGGCCAGCTGCTGCCAGCCAGTGACTCTCGTATGGACTCCAGAGTAGCAGAGAGTCCATGGGGCTGTGTCATAGGCAATTTCCTGCAAAAGGAGCATGGAGTGGGAGCTGTAAGAGTGAAATGTAAGTGCATTCAGGCCTCAGCAGACACAGTGTCAGGAAAGAGTCATTCAAGCTCCCCTCTCTCCTTCCCAGACACCATATTTGATCAAACTTTGCTTTTCTGTTGGTAGCATCTATTTCTCTTTCTGGCTTGCACACAGTTCTGGGGCTAGGCAAACAATTTAGCCATTTGAATACAGCCCTCAGTTGATTTGGACCCTGTGGTTCTATGGGAGCTGTTTATAGGCACTCTCTACTTCTTACAGATTTATTCCTTTGACTGTTTTTCTGCTAGTTGTGGATGGGTAGCAACCATTGCAAGGACGAGATGCAGGGGACAGGTTTCCTTTCAAGTGTTATAAGAGCCCTTCACAGAACCAAACTGTCAAAAAACAAACTCCCTTACTGAAAAATTGATGTGTTTTAAATTAGAAGAAAACTGACTGGTGAATAGCAAGCAACAAATAATTAATATTGGCCTTTTTTGTTCTTAGCAAACTGTAGAAAGTCAGTCCTTATGTTCACAGAGAGGCATTTCAGAGAAGTTCACAGAGAGGTAACGACGAACAACATCACTCTACTCAAAGAATGAGACATCAAATAACATTTTATGGCACTCTGCCTAAACACAAAGGACCCACCTAGAATACCATTTTATTGTATTTTGTGCACATATGTTCAGCAAAACCCAGAAATGTAACAGTGAGACGTTTATGAGTCTTTTGAAGTGAAAGTGTTTCTTAGGTAAATACATGTGTTTTAGGTGTTTATTATTACCACATGGTCTGAAGGTGTCTCCATCCTATGTTGCTGGAAGGCTGGATCGAAACGGATCTTATTTAAAGCCAATATTTCACCACTAAGTTATTGCATGGTACACACAAGAAAGCAATTCATAAGGTCATATCTAAATAGTTCGCATTTCACAACCACAACAATTCAGTTATCTATTGTTTCTTCCTCTGCCCATATACACTCTGTGCCCTGGGGGCTGAGGCTTCCCAACACAACAGCCTACCATGCCTCTGCAGCTTATTCCCCACACTCTCTGCTGCTCCTGTCTGCTCATGTGTGTACCCACCAGAACAAGTTGGCTCATGTTTGGGGCAAAATTACTTTGGCAAATATTGCTTGATCTGCAAGTAGTTTGTAAAGTAATTGGAATTACATTTGTAAATACATAATTTAAAAGTTTGCATTGTAGTGCTACAGTATGCATTGTGAAGGCTTTCTCCTACCCACCCAGACATCTTTCTATGTAGCCATGGTAGGTTGAATTTAAAAACTTCACCATGGACTGCAATTTAATATGTGCTTTTTGCCACCATTTTAAAAAGGCAAGCCAATGTGTCATTCAGTGACATGAGTTTTCACAAACAGCAGTCTCCCATTCACCCCAGAAACTAAATAACGCAACAGCATGCTGGACTGAGTTTCAGCTTTGATGTTGAATGAACTTAAACAGAACAGTTTGCTTTCATTAATTTCTACTACCACTTTTTTATTTGCACCTAAACCGTTGTGATTCAATTTCATAATTACTGACTATTCAAAGCTAAGGAAAGAACTTATCTGAATTACCTCCATGCTTTTTGTGCATGCCTTTTGCCTGTGTCATGCAATCAATAAGGGACAGGAGGTGGCCATGGACTGCAAGCTCTCTGCTGCTCTCTCAGCAGTGCATGGAGCTGCAGAAATGCTGGTAACCTGTCCTTTGGAGAAGCATTGGCTGGACTTCATGTTTGTAAATTCAACACGATAGCGAGTTTCCTCCGGAGTGCCTGTAGTTGCATGTTCTTCTGAACAGCAATATGTCTACATTTTTAACAAATGTATTTCCATTCTTGGTTTGAAAATTAAGGTCCATCCATGGAAATGGATGGTCTGCATTCTCCCAAAAATTGTGTTGCCATAGATTCCTAATAGACCATTTATACAAACCTATATAAATTAATAACTTAAGTCAGTCAGTGTCAACAGGTGTAGAGCAAATTCTTACTTTGACTGAGAGAGGTTTTATGTTCTAAGCTCACTGTAGAGGACAAGAAGGCTATAGCCTTGCATTTGGAAAGGGAGTAATATCTTTCCACCATGTAAGGTCAGTCTCAGCTCCCAAGTGAGGCATCAGGCCATATGGCCAAGAATATGAGAATGAGACCTGACCAAAGAGGCATCGATGGACATTTTCACCAACTACTCAGAAGTGGAAAAAAATCAATACTTCCCAGAATATAAATTAAAAGCAATGAGCCAGCCAAGCTGGTTTTTTATCTTGATTTCTTATATTTCTTCATATTGATTAGGCATATTCAACTGACAGGAAAACTATCAAATTCAACCGTGGATCTGGACAGTGGATTAAGAAATGTCATAAATACTCTTTTTGATGAATTTTATAATATTCAGTGCAGCTGGCTGATGGAGGATGATCCAGTGCCTTATCCCAGGGAGGCTGCAGCAATTATTGCCAGCATCCATACAGGAGTTCTCTGTCCCTCCATGTGCAAGATTGTCATAGAAGCACTTAGTGACACTGAAGTATGAAAGGAAAGCTTTCTAATTATATCAGCTGTCAACCCCATACAGCACAACCTTTCCTATATCATTGCCTCTTATCTTATTTGGCCTTGTACTATCAGATGTCCATACATAAACTAATTGAAAATTAATTATTTTCAGATTGAGCCTCTAATTTTTGAAAGACCTAGCCATAGGCTTTGTCTGTCAGAAAAAAAAGATTAATTTCTAATATGAGTAAAAGTGAATGTTAGAGCATCATTTGAGGGTTAGCTTTGGTGTGGCTAAGCATCTCATAACCTTTGTTTCTCCCATATGGTTGATTAACCCTGTGCCTAGTCACAGTCATGAGCTGGACATCATCATCACTGGTACTGTTTATGGGTTTAGAGCAAGTATATTTATCACTATACAGGTTGGCAGGAAATGCAAAGGCACAGTGAGTAGAAACTGTGATCCACGGAAGCATACACGTTGCCAGTTCTGCCACCAAAGGAAAGCACTAAGGCCACAGCTCCCATCTGAGCAGTGTCAAACCCATGGAGGACATAGCATAAAGCTGGCTCTGCCTGAGGGTGAAGGGAAGAGTGATAGTGAAAAGAAGTCTTCAAGAGAGAGCTGCTACAGAGCTGATCCCTTCACCCAGGACAGAGCTGGCCCTGAAGAGAACTCCGAGAGCTGCAGATACAAAAGGTAGCAAAAACCCTGACAAGAGCCTGGGGGCATTGACAAGTCAGCTAAAACCCAAAAGATCCTGCTAGATATGATTTTGCTGTGATTAGATTAAGTGTTCTCTTTCCATAATTTCTTTGCCTACCTCTTTTATAAACATTTGTAACTGTGTTGCCTATATTGGATGCTGTAAATACTCCTCCTGGCACTCTTCCCAAAACTCCCCTTTAATTTAAACCAGGCTAAGGTAGCTGGGTGAGATCAAAGTGTTTTTCATCAAGACTACAGTGAATAAAAAACCCCGGGTACTAAGAAACCATATCAAGTATCCAGCTGCCCAACATGATACTTTCAAGAGAACCAAAGGGTAAAGGACCTGCCCTTATAGAAGCTACATGGGCTAATTGAAGAGTTGGCACTATGGGGAAGAAGAAGCAAACCTGTGACCAAGTCTTCTCTGGCATACAGTGATGTGCTGGGAAGCAGTCCTGAGCACCAGGAGCTTCCAGGTAACACAGAAGACTTTTCTAAGGGAAAAGCATTTTTATTTTCCTTGCTTGCACATGGCAGACAGCACTAGACTGCTTGGCAGACCTGTTAGGCTTTCTAACACTTTCAGAAGTCACACACACCCCTTTATTTGCAAAACCAACCCTGGAAAATCGAAGTGCAGCTGGAAAAAACCTGGGAAAGTTTTGAGTGTGCCCTAATCACAAAATCAAGCCACTGTTGTGTCAGAGTGGCATAATACCTGTTTCAGTCCCATGTTTTTTTCTGTTACGGTTTTCACATAAGGATTTCAAGTTAAAAAAAATAGCTTTGTTGTGTAAACAGTTGTATTTAATCTGTATGTTGTATTCATGTGGTCAGTTACTATCCCAGGGTACTTTTAGTATCAAAGACAGCAAAATCCTTTGACCACCGAGTTAGGTTTTGGTGTGTGTTTAAGCAAGCATGCTCCACCTACAGCTGGATTCCTAAGACACTATTACAATGCAAAGTTCATTTTCACTTATAGCCTTCATTTTGCCTTAAGAATCGGTGGAGAATGATGCTTTGTGCTTGGTGCCACAGCAAGAGAACAGCAGAGTGGCCTCATGGAAGGAGCTTATGGCCCAGATAGAGACCTAGTGATGGGAAACACACAAGTGCTTGGATAGCACAATGTAAACAAAACAGTAGATCCTTGGCATTGGACAGGGGGATTGGCCAGAAGGTTTAGCTGAGGAAAGGGACAAAGCTGTAGGCAAAGGGATAAGAGCAGAGGGACACTGAGCTGAAGAAGGTGAACAAAAGGGAATGGGAGGGTGCACGCAAACAGGCAATCAGCACAGGTAGCTGGAGTTCAGGCAAAACTCCAGAGTCCTCTGAGCGCCAGAAGTCCTGGGCTGGGACTGGCTGCAGTCTCCAGCCAGCTCCTCTGCAGGTTTCCCTTCAGGCCATGCAGGAGAGCAGGGAGGATGAGGCATCTGGTCAGGGTGCTCCCTTGCACACTTTTGGGTTCAGAAGGTTGCTGGCAAGCTCCATGTCTCTCCTTCCCCACCGTGCAGCAGGCCTGGTTTTGGCTGCCTTCGCAGCTGCAGCTGTTCCTACCAGCTGGAATCAACTGTTCTGGCCCTGTTCCATCTCAAAAGCAATTACATTCTTGCAAGTGGATATTGCAACTTCCTGTCCTACACAATCATGTACTGTTCCTCCACACTCTTAACCAGCTGCTGCCTTCTAGCCAGCAATGGCTGCAGGCACAGGGTGGGGCCCTGGAAGAAAGGTGGTGGTGTATCAAGTTAAGATCATTCCTGTGTAGGTTTGCCTGCAGTTTGAGAAGGTCAGGAAGTGCTTCCTGCCAGCCCTGAGTGCCTGCAGACAGCCGCCAGTGCTCCAGCGCCATAAGGGTGATGAAGAAAGGCATTATCTGGGCCAGATACCACAGCAGGACAGTGCTTTTTCCTTGGCCGAAATCTTCCAGAGGAAATCTTCCTTATGCCTAAACTTCATAAAATAAAGCACCTCCAAGTATTTGCCAAACGTTTAAAACCAGAGCCTGGCCCATGACACCTGGAAAAGGCTTTTGTAAAACATCTTAGTTCAAAAAGTGCTGAAGGCATCCAAATGATTAAGCGGGATTACTGGTCCCAGACTAACATATGTAGTTTCCTGCAGTTAGTCTTCTAAAAATGTTCCACTCAAGCTGTAGCTTCTACATTGTGTGTATGTGAGCAAAACAGCAGATACATGCATGCCAGAGAAGAACCAGCATCTACCCAAGCACAGACCAGGGCATATCATTCCCTTCCAACTTTGCTACATGAGTAGCATGGATCTGAAGTCATCATAAGACTTCTAATTTCTGTAACTTTTTCCACATCTGAGTTTTTCAGAGGCATTGATTAGTTAAACTATCTACCCCTATGAAGAAGGTGCACATTAATTAATTCATTAATTGATTGATTGATATGTGCTTGTCACAGAGTAGCACAGAGAGAAGCAACTACCTTGAAAGACAGAGTAAACACACGGGGAAGCTGGGAACCAGACTCCCAGGTAAGAGGCCAGGAGCATGCTGTAAGTGGTCAGGATGATTTCAGAGACAGCAGTTCTTAACACAGAGAGGTACCATCTCTTGCAAAAACCAGGAGATCCACACCAACTATTCAGCACAGTTAAACCACTCATTTCATCTAACAATAATTGACTACAGGGAGGGATTGTCAATATTCCTAATACTTGCCTCCATAGTTCCCAGTACGTAGACCGTGCTGTCTATTAACTACTGGCCTGGTGATGTACCTGTGAATTAATTTGATACTCATGTCAATGAGACAAAGCAGTAAAGCAAGTCATCCAGTGTTGCACTGAAAATTTCTGTGGGAGTCTTATAGTAGGTCCATCATAGCTTGAAGAAATAATCCATCATCTTGCCTTCATTCTTATATCAGGCTCTACTTGCAAAATACTGTTGAGAACTAAGACATTTCACAGTAACAAACAACTTGTTTTGTCTTGGTGGAAATACCAAATATTCCATTTACAGAACTGCTTCTTAACATGACTAAAAAACTCTAGTCGATATTTTCTGAAGAAATTGCAGTAACACCATTTCCTATACACCTTAATAGCGCATTATCAAATGATGTACTGGCAAAAGAAGCATTTTGAAAAAAAATTGGTTGCTTTTTTTTAACTGCCAGTCACATGATCTTTCCACCTAGTGTTTTAGATTTGTGATAGGCTCTGTCTTGGCCGACAGCCAGTCGGTCCTAAATACAGTGTAAAACTAAATATTTAAATGTAAGTCTGAACAGACAGATTTTTTTTCTTTTTTTTTAAACACATCTCTTCAAGTGCTACAAATTCTGCTGCAGATACAGCTATACATAGATGTTTCTCCTCCAAAGGAAGTATATAACCCCTGGATTCCCAAGGTTATACTACAGGACAGCAAATACTAAAGTACTATTACGTATGGGTTCAAGTGCCATATTTTATAAAAATGTCTACAAGTGTTGTACAGTACAGACAAGCATCCAGATAAATCATAGAAACATATACATTAGGTACAGTATATTTTCAGCATGTGCTGTCTGCCAGCTTATAACATATACACCTGCACAGGGGAGTGCTAGACATCAGTACATTCAACAAGATTTATTAGCTACGGTATCACAAAACTGTCTGTATCTGCATGTATCGCTTGACCAGTCCACTTTGCATAACGGTACTCCATTACCCAGCTATCTCACCTGTATGACAGTACCTGGGCAAAGCCAGTAGAGTGAGAATGAAGCGGGGCCACTGAAAAGAAACTATAAACCAGGGTGTTTTGCTGTGTTTCCACAGATCTTCTCACAACATCCAGATCTCACCTGGGATTCTGATTTTCTTCTCTTTTTTTTTTGTCTCATGTAACTGCTTGTCTCCAGTTTCTTACTCCGCTAGCTTCGTGCTGGAAGATTTCCAGCCTGTTTTGCACATGAGAACATCTCATCTGCCCCTTCAAGTAGGTAATTTTTGTCCTTCCTGCAGCAATGCTAAGAGTCTGTGAAAAAAGTCATGTTGTCCCAGGAGACAGGCTTACTGCACGAAAAGGAAAGAATTCCTTGTACTAGTGAGTGGAAGAGTGTATCTCCAAGAGTTTGCACTAACTCAAGTCCAATAGATCTTTGGTCCTAAGCCAGGGCCGAGGAAATACTGTCATATGAAGACTGGTGGTAATGGACCCAACCAAATTCAGCATCAACTCCACGATCATCACTGAAACTTGTTGGTTTTTTGGGTTTGGGTTTTTTGTTTGTTTGTTTGGGGTTTTTTTGGTTGTGGGGTTTTTGGGGTTTTTTGTTGGTTCGTTGGTTGGTTGGTTTTTTGTGTGTGTGGTTTCTTTTCTTTTAATTAGAATGCTTTTTAAAATTTAACTACTGGAAAAATTTAAACAAACCAAAGAGAATGCCCTTCACCTCCTCCTGTTGCTGGCTTCACACTCTTGCACTACTACCAACACTTGATAATATCACCCATACTCTGATTATCATCCTCCTTCTAATCCTCCTCCCAACCTCCTTTCTCACATAAATAATTCTGGTCTCATTTCCATCACTTGAATAACACATTTCCCATCTTCATCACAGGTTCACCTTTTTCTTGCCTTAATTAAAGTTTTCTCAGAGCTTGGAGTGTTACCTATTGTACAATATGAATAAGTGGAAATTTAAATTTGAAGCAACCACTTCAGTAGCAAAAAGAAAAAAATATTTAGTGTGGACATGCATTGTGGAACAGGGAATTCCAGAGATCTAACCCTCTCAGTTTTGCGAGTCCTATTAATCAAAGAAATATAATAATCACAAAATGATGATTTTGTTATCACAAAAACTAAGATGATTTTTGTAGTCACGAAAGGAATTCCTCCTTTTCTGTCACCTGCACCTTCCTCGTCCCTTGTACTCCATAGCAATGGTGACATAGATTGAAAAGCTTTTGATTTCTCTTTGCACTTGCACATTGAACGTGCTGTCTTTATTGCATGCCACACATTATTCTCTAGGGAATTTGGATGGTCTTTCTTTATTAATTGCCCATTAGTAACAACAGATTACGTTGATTAACAGTTTAAAGAAAACAGACAATTCTCATTAGTTTCTAAAGCTTCTTTTTGAGTATCATATTTATGTAGTTCCTTGGGAAGTGCTTTTCAAAGTCTGGCCCATTTTGTTGGTAAGAGTCTGCTACAACATACCAAGCATTCAGCTGAACAGAAAAGGCTTTCATGCAACTGAGAACCTGCCTAATTTAAGCAGATGCTCCCTTCCTGCCTACTATTGCAGCACATTTTATTTGCTCCCCACAAGATCTGATCAGCAAAAAAGAAGGTTCAGGATATGACATTTTCCAGGGTTATGCAGCTGTGTTAAATCTATTAAACAGCAGCTATGGTCCCTATGCCTTGCCATAAACCAGTAAATACCATAAAATGGGAAAAAGATTTTTATAGCCATTGCTTTTACTTTGAGCTGTGAGTTTGAAGCTTTTCAGCTTCAGGGAGGAGAGGCTTTTCTCCAAAGTCATTATTTTTCTGTCATTTTATGTGCCAAATGTAAATGCTCGATGCTCTATTCCGCTTCCAACCCACCATCATCAACAATTTCACTATTGCTGTAGTGGAAAAAAATTGAATGCTTTTTATCCACTACCAGTTACAGAGTGATGCCGAGTGAATATCATTTTTTGACCCAGTATCTTTGGTCAGGTGCAGGATCATGAAGTTTCACCACACACTGCTTTCCCCAGCAAAGCCAGCTCACTGCATTTCTTAATAGCTATGTTCTCAGAGCTGAGATGTTCCTTTTTGCCATTTCTAACCCTTCTAGATTTACCTAGAAGATGCAGTATGGCCACACAGTTTGCGCATATAGTGTAACTTTTCCCTCTTCACCCGCCAGATTTAACATGGAAGATGCTGATATTCTTCTCTGTGTGGCCCATGCAGTCCAAGAATAACACAAGGCCAGATGGAGGCTTTACAGGATAATGTCCCTGAATCAGTTGGGGAACTTTCTACAGAATCACAGAATAATTCAGGCTGGAAGAGATCTCTGGAGGTCACCTAGTCCATCCCTCTGCTCCAAGAAGGGCCAACTTCAAATGTAAATCAGATTTCTCAGGGTGTTCCAATCTCAAAATGGGCTGGTCTCTGGCAGTACACAATAATGACACTTCCCAGAACAATAACCAGCAACTTTCCAGTGTATCAGCTACAGAACAAATAGGCTTAATTCCAGCTACTACATTTTCACTGTTGAGTACTTCCATGACAGAGGATACTTCACTATACATGCATCTTCCCCTCGTACTTATAGCAGAGGAGCAACCAGGTCAATCACAGAATCACAGAATGGCAGGTGTTGGAAGGGACCTCTGTAGATCACCTAGTCTCTCCTCTCTGCCAAAGCAGGTTCACCTAGAGCAGTTTGAACAGGAATGTGTCCAGGTGGGGTTTTATTATCTCCAGAAAAGAAGACTCCCCAACCTCGCTGGGTAGCTTGTTCCAG
>VZZY01021969.1:0-15638 GCA_013400335.1 Eurystomus gularis
TTTTTTTTTTTATTTTAATCAAGTATTTTTCTTTACTGATTTCGTAACTTAGGAAAGTGGTTAGCAGTCAGTGCAGGAAGTTAGTATTTTGAATGGGGCATTTTCTACTGCAAAACGTATTGCACAGGAGACAGAATCCAATACATTACCTGAAACTGGAAAAGCCTTGACAGAAATGTTCCCAGACTTGCAAAACACTTCCACGTCTGCTATGCATTTACAAATCAACCTCAGCAAAACATTGCAAATTTAAGCACCTGCACAATCAAGGCCTAAGTAGCAGATATAAATGTTTAGCTAAAGGATTTACAGATCTCAAATTTCAGGACATAAGACGAGCTTCTTAGGAGGAAGATATGAATCATATCTATGTAACAGACACTGTAATCGTTGTTTCTAGTAGAAAAAATGCTTCTTAATTAGAGACAGATGTTGAAAATTTTGAGTTATATGAAAATGTCACAAGCCAAGTCTCTCAAAGAAAATAATAGGTTACTTGTTGGACTCTATCCTTTTAGAAATAAAAAAATATAGAAATGATAAAATTACACTTAAAATGTGTATTTCTTTTCTGTATTCAGCACTTTTTGTTGTTTTGAGCTAGGCTGAAGTCAAGAGTATAAGATTAAGTATAGTTTTGTCATAGCCAGGAATCCTCTTCTGGAAACATTTGCTTTATAACCAACTCAACAACTGAAACAAGCCCTCACAAAAAAGCAATTGCTCTCTAAAACCTTGCTCTTTTACCACATTAAATCCATGCCATGTGCTCTCCTTTGCAAGACCAAAAAACATATCTTTTTTTTTTTTAAATTAAAAATCTCTCCCACATAGTCTTTGCAGCCCTGGCCACTTCCTTTTGACTGTGGTCAAGTGCTGCAGCCCTTGAGCAGTCTCTTTGGAAGAGACTATTCTGGTTTCTCTCCCCTCTCCCTCACCAGTAAATACCTTTAATCCCTCTGTTTTCACCCACTTTCCTCCAGGGAAATAACATCTTATTCTTTAAAGTTCATTAAATTTATTCAGCAGAATATCAGAGAACCACTTCTAGGGTCCTATTGAGGTCATTTGTAGTGCAATCCAGCCACACAGTGATGTCATTTTCTTTGTAGCATGACATCTTTCCATGTCAGTAGGCATTCAGTGGCCTAATTCAAACATCATGGTTTATCCCACAGAGCAGTGTTGAAACTCATTTTACAAGGTTGCAATGTACACACACAGCAGTGCTTCCCTTCCACCTGCATTAACAGGATAACCATCGCTCTCTCCTGCTCCTCCCCATTTTAAGATGTATGATGGTTGCCAAATTTAATATAAACTACTGGCCTGGAAGATCTCATTCTGTTCCCTTTCAAATTTCAAGAAGGGTCTTTCCTGAAGTTACGCATTTTTCAATTCGCAATTGCAAAACCTTGGTTGTTATTTTTAGTTACTCTGTGAAATAATTGATCCTGCATGCCAGGAATGGCAACCACTTGTGAACAGGATTGACTCACAGTGGGACCTGGGCATCTAAATGCACTTGGGTGGTGCTCTGCACTGATCATGTCTTCATTCAAATACAGTATTATATTTATTCAGAGTGTTTCTTAAAAGCAGAGGTGTACTTGATCCTTTCCATCCCAGTAGACTGGACTTGTTCCTATCTGAAAACCTGCTCTTTTCCATGATCTAGCAAAACAGCATGAGAGGTTCAAAACCTTTTCGTGGGTGGTTTCAGCTTGCTCCAGGAAAAGGGAGGCAATTGCAAGTCCAGGTTCTGGTGGCTTTGTGATCCAAGTTCACTCTCACTTTTGCTGGGGCTGTGAGAAGGCTCAGTTACCCTGATATTTTGACTACCTGAAGAAACAGTTCTGTTATTTTTCGATGCTGATAGTTATCCAAATTACGTAGTTATCCTCAGGTAATCCAAGATTTTCTTATTTATAAAAAAATCCCTAGGGCTCAAGGAATCTGGAGAGAGAAATACCCTAGATGGCTACTCTAGGGAGGAGGGTCTTTGGAATAACCACTGGGAAGGTGTGAGGTAGGGGCACAACGTTGTTTAGTGTTGAAGGAAAAAAAAAAAAACATACTTAAGTATCAGCTTAAATATTTCTCATTGACTGCTGGAGATGCTTCCTGTCAAATTAGTGATAATTACCGGACAATTTTTAGCCTAGTTTCTTCAGGAAATGAGGTTTGGATGATCATTGTGTCTGTCAGTCCCACTTAATAACTGCTGGTTCCATTCATCAGCTGCATCTCTGGCAGAGGAGTGATGCTGTCAGAGTTATCCGGTCCTTACAACATTCTTGAAAATAAGTGGCTGAGTGGTGGAGGGTGTCCAGTTAATACGCCCCCAAAGAGAAATATTTCAACAAACTAAACGTTCAGACACGGAATTATTATTAAGAAATAAAAAAAAAAATATATGGGAGAATCAGAAATACTCTAAACCCAATATAGCAAGGAGGCATTTTGTCAGTCCAGGGCATTGTGTGGATTCTCTGGTGTCTAGAAAAGGCTCCAATCAGTATTCAGTATTGTTTAACCCGATGTGCGGGAGACAAAAGCTTCAGCAGCTGGAATCCATGAGTTCTGATGCTCACATTATTCCTCATTCTTCTTAAACTATGTGATATTTTCATAGTTATGTTATGTTGCAGACTGCCTGTGACTGACAAAGAAGTGGGGTGCCGTGTGTCAGCCACATTTCCATGAATTCCATCACGCTTTCATAAATTTACAAAAACCATGAAAGGAAGAAAGTCAGTTCTGACAGTTTATTTATTTTACTTACATTTCCATGTCAAAAAAGAGCACCTTTTAGCAACCTCTGGGTAGCAGGAAAGGAATCAATGCTTTGAATTAATGGCAGGATCTAGCACCTTCTGTTGGCAGCAGTTTTCTAACTTGAGTCCTGATATTGTCCCGGCTGTTAAATGTTACAAACACTAAACTGAGTCATTAAGGAGCATGGGCTAGTGGGTAAAACCAACACCATGGAAAGCCGGTTAGTTGATCAGTGTCTTTTGCACTCAATTTTTGGAGTCTCCATTAATTAAAATGAATTTAATCTCCTGCGGGAGCGTATGTGTTACATATTCTTTCCCCCTAGAGCAGATCTAATAAGCTTTCTTCACATGGAAGTGTGAAGCATCTCTTATTTCACTTTTTGGAGACCTCCATGCAGACAAATTCCTTCATGGCATTTCCCAAACACTTCTGAAATGTTCCAGGCCAAGGAGAAAAAACAAAAACTGTAAGTTTTTTCAGGGAATTCATCTTCTGCAACTTGCTCTGAGCTGGAATAGCACCACACTGAGCAAATACAGAGGCTGATTTTTCAGTAAAAAGAATCCCCTTTCCGTCTTTTTACTCATACATATATTATCCCAACTGTGCCCAGTTCTGGGCTCTCCAGTTCAAGAGAGACAGAGAACTACTGAACAGAGTCCAATGGAGGGCTGTAAAGATGCTGAAGGGTCTGGGGCATCTCTTTGATGAGGAAAGACTGAGATCCCTGGGGCTGTTTAGCCTGGAGAAGACTGAGAGAGAATCAGATCAATGCTAATTGGTGGACGTCAAGAGGATGGGGCCAGACTCTTGTCAGTGGTGCCTGGTGATAGGACAAGGGGCAATGCACACCGGCTAGAACACAGGAAGTTTCATCTAAACATAAACTTCTTTGCTTTGAGGGTGTCAAAGCCCTGGAACAGGCTGCCCTGGCAGGGTGTGGAGTTTCTGGCTCTGGAGACGTTCCAAACCCCCCTGGATGTGTTCTTGTGTGCAACCTGTTCCAAGTAACCCTCCTTTAGCAGGCGTTTTGGACTAGATGATCTCCAGAAGTCCCTTCTAACCCCTACTATTATGTAATACTTTACAAACAACTTTAGCGTTAAGGGCTTGTCTCACAAGTGTGTTAGGATAGTTGGCCAGCAGGCCTTCACACTTCTTTCCCTCTTTCTAAAGCACTATACAGAAAGTAGTACCTGCAATCTGTAAGACAAAGACATATTGGATGACGTGATCTGGAGTTGAACAAAGGAATCTGGTGTCATGCTACTTTTTAAGAGAAAAAGGAAAAAACTCCTCATGCTTTTAAGAGTGACTGTAATAGTCACAGGAATTATGACCCTGATGAGCAGTTTGGTCATCAAAATGCTGCTTTGCTCATCCTTTATGCCCAGCCAGCCCACAGTCCTACATGACCACCCCAGATTTGTTTATTTGCTTAAACTACACAGGGAAAATTTCTGACTCTCTAGGAACAGTTTCTACCAACAATTTACTAGTGTCTTATTTATGTAAAATTGAATACAAATAGTGTCTGTGAACTGGTCTGGGCACAGGAGGGGCTACTTAAGTTGGAGTATCTCCATGACAGTCTAAAATCCCCATTTGGAGAGCTATTGCACCAATTAGTCAAATACTCTGTTGTGAAGGAAGGGCAAGAGTTCAGTCAACCACCATATCCCAAGTTAGGTCATCATCTCAAACTAGTCCTTTGTCTCAACTACTCAAAGGCAAGCTGGTGATCTCCAGGACCAGGCAGGGAATTCATGACAAAGTGCATTTGGTATGGTCAGAGGCACACTCCAGTTGCACGATAGTTATAACTATAGGACAAAGCATGAGCTCTTTGCTGTTATTTTTTTAAATGGAGCTCTTCTCCCTAAGTTAGCATTCAGCAGGCAAAGGACAGCAAAATCAGGGCTAACTTTTCAAGCTACGTTTCTGAGGAGACTATTCTCTTTAGTAATACATGGGGGAATCTTCTCAGCAATGTTCTTCTCTATCATCTAATAAATTAAATGGACTTGTGAATGACAGACAGGCAGTGGGAAACCTTTGTTTAGGTACCAAGCTTATTCCCTTACATGTGTGCTAGCACAATATATTCTTTGCCACTTGTGTGTCTAGACCAAAAGAGCCTTGTGCTACAAGAGGAAATATTTGTGGTAAGTCAGGTCATTCTTTTAAAGTCCTGTAAAGTCTTCCTAACAAGGCTGCCAATATCAGCTAGTAACATATCTCCTGATACCTGAAATTTGAGACTCAAATTAGGAAGTCCCCCCCTAAAGGGGCATCAGAGAAAAATGAAGGGACATCAGAGAAGACACAGAAACAAGTTATTTAAAAGAAGCAAGATGACATACTTGGGGCCAGTGCTGTTTAATATCTTCATCAGTGATACAGATAGTGGCATTGAGTGCACCCTCAGCAAGTTTGGAGATGATGCCAATATGAGTGGTGCAGTTGACATGCCAGAGGGACAGGGTGACATCCAGAGGGAACTAGACAAGCTTGAGAAGTGGGCACATGTGAACCTCATGAGGTTCAACAAGGCCAAGGGCAGGGTCCTGCACCTCGATCGGGACAATCTTCACTATCAATACAGACTAGGGGATGATGTAATAGAGAGAAGCCCTGTGGAAAAGGACTTAGGGGTACTGGTAGACAAAAAGTTGGACATAAGCCAACAATGCACACTTGTGGCTCAGAAGGCCAATCATATCCTGGGCTGCATCAAAAGAAGTGTGGCCAGCAGATTGAGAGGTGATTCTGCTCCTCTACTCTGCTATGGTGAGACCCCACCTGGAGTCCTGTGTCCAGCTCTGGAGCCCTCAGCATTAGAAAGACAAAGACCTGATGGAGCGGGTCCAGAGAACGGCCACAAAAATTATCAGAGGGCTAGAGCACCTCTCCTGCAAAGGCCTGCTGAGAGGTTTGTTCAGCCTGGAGAAGAGGAGGCTCTGAGGAGACCTTGTAGTGGCTTTCCAGTATCTGAAGGGGGCCTACAAGAAAGCCAGGGAGGGACTGTTTACAAGGGCATGTAGCAATAGGAGGGTTGGGGCAATGGTTTTAAACTAGGGAAGGGTANCTAGATGACGTGGGAGGGTCCCTTCCAACTCAAACCATTATATGGTTCTATGATTCTACGATATAAGACTATCCAAGATTATCTAGTCCATCTCTTTCCACAGACCTATCAAGCATTTGCCACAACCGCTTAGAGTGAAAGATTCTTTTTGACCCTATATGTTTATTGGTTTAATTTCTAAGTTAAATGAAAGACCACACAACAGCGTTAGCAGTGTGCCCTGGTGGTGTCCAGAGAAGTACAGAATAGAGCAGAAAGTACCTCCAGAGACATTTGTCACTGTGCATTTAGACTCTGAAAAAACTTGTGGGAAGTGGAGAGGAGGATCGTAGAATCATAGAATCATTAAGGTTGGAAAAGACGTTTAAAATCCTCAAGTGCAACCATCAACCCAACACTACCATAACCACTAGACCATGTCCTGAAGTGCCACATCTACATGTTTTCTAAACACCTCCAGGGATGGTGACTCCACCACTGGCACAGCTTGAGGCCCTTTCCTGTCTAGTTACTTAGCTGAAGAGACTGACATCCACCTCTCTACAACCTTCTTTCAGGTAGTTGTAGAGAGCAATAAGGTCTCCTCTCACCTTTCTCTTCTCCAGACTAAACAGTCCCAGGTCCCTCAGCTATTCCTCAAAAGACATATTCTCCAGACCCCCCACTGGCTTGGGTGCCCTTCTCTGGAGCCACTCCAGCACCTCAATGTCTCTCTTGTACTGCAACACAACAGAATGTAACATAGTGAAGGCTCTGTGTGAACTGTTACATGCTGTAGTACTGTCTGAAAGCCATTTATTTATTATTTACTCCTGTTGCTATAAGGAGGCCATATGGTTAATTTTATTAAAAAAAAAAAAGAAAATAATTTCTAATTCATCAAAATCGCAGACATTGGGAAGAGGGAGGTGGTGTCACAGGTCCTCCTGCCCCCAAGAGGCGAGAAGGTCTCTGTTAAAGAAGGCCTGAATCTCAAGTGGTTGCTCAAAGTTTTGTGTGAAAAACAGACACTCCTGCTGGTCTCTGAGGACTTCAAGAGCAACACAACAAAAATCACTCTGAGTGCCGGAGTTATCCTAAAGGGAGTAAATAAGCATCTTCTGCAGCATACGCATTATAAACAGCAGCTCCAAAGGAAACATAGCCTCCACTTCAGTGCTCTCTCAGCTGTTTGTTTCCTTTGCCTACCAAACCGAGTGATCTCACTTGAAGTGAGAAGACAGCTGCATTCCTGTTTTTCTCAGGAGCCTCTGTAGTGAGTGGACACCGAAATAGAAAGGCAAATATAAAGAAATGTGTTTGTTCTAACTTTCCATGACGTGCTTGTATGGATTTCATGGCTGCTGCCCCTTTTTCTAACTGATAGCTCTTCTCCAGCTTAATGATGATAGCTGCCTGTCTCCTGTTCTACAGACAGAAGGTGTAGGCAGAGGGAAGCTAGCCCACATGGTAGGATCCGCATAATAAGTACCTGTGATACAACAAGGTCCCAAACGCTGGTCCCCCAGGGCCTTCTGCCACAAGCTGTCCATATCTTCTTAGAGTCAAAAATAATACGGCAATCCCCGAAGTCAAAACCGTTAAAAAAGTCAAGAAGAATTCTGTCGGAGGCTGAGAAGGGAATAAAACCTTACTGGTGCCAGACTCCCAGGCATGCAGCAGAGATAGATACCAGCTGGATTCAGCACACTGTGAAACTTGAGAGTTTTAAATCTCAAGTCTTTAGTTAAAAAAACAAAGTTTGAAACTTGTTTTGTTTTGTTTTAGGGCAGATGAAGTCCTAAAGATTTTGTTCTTCAGGATCATGTGTCCTTGAATGCATGTTACATTGGTACCACAGGAGGCTAAATAAGGAATAAAGGAAAAAGAGGCATTTATCTGTTCACTAAAGCAAAACAGAGCTTTTCCAGAAAACTGCAGAGAGCGGATGGAATTTTGCTCATCGTCATGTTTTAGCAAAGCTTATTTCAATCATTACATACATTTCATTTGTACCAATGTCTCATATGGAGATAATATTTGTATTGATGCTTCACATAGGGAAGGAAGAATTTTAATTGGAAAAAAAAAAAAATTTCCTTGGGGAAGATTAAAATATTATTTGTGGGAGACATCATGTCAGCCTGAAGATAATGGTACTAATTTACCTAATATTTTCAGCTGAAAAATCACTAGGAAGTGAAACAGAGAAACACTCACTCACAGTTGGGTCCCAGAAAAGCACACTGCTTTTCTGTTGCAGTGAGAGGCTACCTATCTTTAGGTTCATATTTCAGAAAAGGGTTTTGGTGATGGAAGTGGAACTGCAAGGTGAGAAGAGCCATAGGGAAGCTGGTTAAAGTCAGAGATCCAATAACTTTGCATTCTTACACTTAGACTCTGTCATAGCTGTGAGGCTTATGCTAAGCTCTGTGAATTTAGACACAGTGCAGCCAGAAAACTTGCATGAAAAATAGCAAGACAGGTAGATAAAATTCTGTCACAGTAAGAGCGGAGCAAATTGTTCAAAGCAGGCTTCTCTTCTTCAAATAACAGCATTTCTATGGAAAAAAAAAAGATGAACACTGCGAGATGCATGAAATATTTTACTTGCTGGAGTAGTGATTCCAAGATGATCCCTTGTAGGACTGGTGCTGCTGGGAAGCAGGAGGAGGTATTTACTGTCTCCTTGCCCTGCTGACTGATCCCACAATGGACAAATGTTTTATACAGAATAAAGGAGCCTGGCTCACAGGAGGCATATGAGTGTCAGCATGGTACATTTCTTCCAGTTTTGACCTGCAGTTCTGCGTGCTGGTAGTTCATAAAATTGAAAAACCTGTGGTTTCCTCTGCTTCCTGCAACCTTGTTCCCAAGGTTCAGCCACTGTGTTCAGCAAAGAAAAATGGGCATGAAATAAATAGATGTATGTGTTTTATTTCTTTTCCCTGGCATTAACTGGCTTCAACGTATGGAGGTACCACAACCAGGTTTCTAACCTCAATCACTGTGACTCATCTTGCTTGACTTCCCCTACTCCATCTGTCATAATTGTTACAGCTGCAGCTATAGATCTGACTGTGGTGGGTTTGGACAAGTTCATGACAATCCAGAACTTTGGAGTATTCAGACCATGTGTGCAAGATCCCTAAAGGACTGCAAATCTGTACTGAAAACTGTCCCCAAGCTCTTCTACACTCTGGAGCAGGTCTTGTGATTTGTCATGGATAGGCACCCTTGACTCCTCTTTAGAATGGACCCAAGAGGAACCATGTGAACTTTACAGACTGGTCCTTCTGCAGGACTTAAGGATTGAACTCATTCTGGTCACAGTGTACGTATATGGAGTTGCTATTATGGGCTGGAAAGAGTCAAGGAGCTCAGGAAGGATTTGAGCCTTTTTTTTCACATAGAGATGTAAAATCACTGATGTCTGGAAAGAGCCATAAGGAATCCCACCTACTCCTGGGCTCAGCAAGAAAGATTGTCTTTCTTTCAGCTCCAGCAGATATTTCTCCCCATGCCCTTTTTTCCAGTGTGTAAATGCAGTCAGTGCTCTGGCAGTCCTTCAGTCCCAAAGTCTATAACAGCAGCACACAGATTTTTTCAAAAATGGCATAAGCATCTTCCCTTTCATCAGGCATGAGAGATGACAGAATGATCTTGTCCATATCTTTTTCCACAGCATAGACAGCTCAGATAGAATAATAGTATCATAGAATCATAGGGGTTGGAAGGGATCTCTGGAGATTATCTAATCCAACCCCCCTGCCAGAGCAGGATCACCTAGAGCAGGTTACACAGGAACACATCCAGACAGGTCTTGAAAGTCTCCAGAGAAGGAGCCTCCACAGCCTCTCTGGGCAGCCTGTTCCAGTGCTCTGTAACTCTCAAAGTAAAGAAGTTCCTCCTCATGTTTAAGTGGAACTTCCTATATTGAAGCTTGTGCCCATTATCTATGTCCTGTTACTGGGCACCAACGAAGAAAGATGGGCACCAACAAAGAAAGATTGGCCCCATCTTCCCCACAGCCACCCCTCAAGTATTTGTATGTGTTGATAATATCCCCTCTCAGTCTTCTCTTCTCTAGACTAAAAAGTCCCAAGTCCCTCAGCCTCTCCTCATAAGAGAGATGTTCCATTCCTCTAATGATTTTTGTAGCCCTTCTCTGGACTCTCTCCAATAGTTCCCTGTTCCTCTTGAACTGGGGAGCCCAGAACTGCACACAATATTCTAGATGTGGCCTCACTAGGACAGAGTAGATGGGGAGGACAACCTCCCTCTACCTGCTTGCCACACTTTTCTTGATATACCCTAAGTATGCCATTGGCCTTCTTGGCCACAAGGGCACACTGCTTGCTTGTGGTCAGCCTGTTGTCCACCAGGACTCCCAGGTCTTTTTCCTCAGAGCTACTCTCCAGCAGGTTAGCCCCTAACCTGTAGTGCTGCTGGGAGTTATTCCTCATTAGGTGCATGACTCTGCACTTGCCTTTGTTAAACTTCATAAGGTTCCTCTCTGCCCAGCTTTCCAGCCCGTTCAGACCTCACTGGGTGACAGCACAGCCTTCTGGCATGTCAGCCACTCCTCCCAGTTTTGTGTCATCAGCAAACTTGCTGAT
The DNA here is from genome assembly GCA_013400335.1 of Eurystomus gularis. Taxonomy (NCBI): domain Eukaryota; kingdom Metazoa; phylum Chordata; class Aves; order Coraciiformes; family Coraciidae; genus Eurystomus; species Eurystomus gularis. The sequence continues at coordinate 10,468 of VZZY01021969.1, forward strand.
GGTACACTCTAACCCTTCATCCAAGTCATTGAGATTGAACAGAACTGGACCCAGCACTGACCCCTGAGGAACACCACTGGTCACAGGCCTCCAACTATACTCTGTGCCACTGATCACAACACTCTCAGCTCTGTCTTTCAGCCAGCTTTTCAGATCCAGAAATGAGTTTAGTCTTTCGTGTCACATGATGGAAGAGTGACCATCACAGCTCATGGGGATGGTGATGTTTGATAAGCCCTTTTCCAGGAAAGGTGAGCCTCTGAGACACAAAGCTCTGCTGCAATCTATACTTCTTTCTGTGTCCTTCCATTCCAATATTAATGACCTAGCACCTTCAGTGATGTGAAATATGTGATGAATATCTATTTTGCATATGAAACTAACAGATGGGATGACAGTTTTGATTTTTTTTGTTCACTGTAATAGAAGAATCAGAAGAGACTTCCAGCGTGAATTCAAGTTTTCTGCATGCCTGCCCTGTGATGTCAGTCATATCTGATGTAAGTTTGTGCAAGGGATCTTGAAGAGAAGTAAGAAATAAAGGCAGGATTGACAGGTCCCCTTTGGCTAACAATAGATTCCAAGGTAGATGAAGTCAAAAGTTCTTCCATAGTCAGAAATAAGCCAGCTGAAAGTCAAAGTTGCAAACTTCAAGGTCCCCCCAGTGTGCCAATCTTGACTTCAGTTCTATGGCCAGCTTCAAAGGATGTTGGCCTTTGCTTTTTCCTGGTCTTCTAAACATGATGTTTTTTGACTTCCTTTCCCTGTCCCTTTTCTTAAATTTCCCATCTCTAGCAATATCAGACCATTGTGTTAATTAATCTTTTACGGTCTGTCTTTACACCCTAAAATGGACAGATCTGAAGAAGTTTGCAAGTCTAATCCTGCTGGAAGCATTCTCTGAGAAGTTCCTTCTTTTAACATTCTCTGTGCGTACAGTAGTAATTAGAGGATCAGATATGCGTTACAACAACATGATATTTTTTCTCAGCAGATTAATTTGTCACTAAGATACTGTATAGTTTTCCATGTCTGCATCCCTAACAGAAATGTCATTCACTATACCTTTCCTGAAGAAATGACGAACTACTGGCAATTCCTCTACTAAGTCAGTTGACTGACAGCAAGTCACAAGGCAGAGTCTAGATTTTCTTTTCCCAATTCCTTCTTTGCATAGCACAGAATCTAAATTCGGGCATTACCAAGATGGTTTGTATGTTAATACCTTGTCTTGTTACTGTATTTGCTTAAATGATAATCATGTGTATTTAATGGCTGTGCTCCATCACTGATTTCTTCATGTAACAATGAGCAAATTACCGTTGATATAGAATAGAAGGGGGAAAAAGTTATGGACATTAAATGAACAGTATCATCTGTTGCTCAGTGCTTCTTTCCCTAAAGGATAATTCAATATTTTAAAGACAATCAGTTTGGAGTTACGCATGATCAAATAATTTAATCACAAATCTGTTGTATCTGCTTGCTTTCTATCCTGTCCACTTTTCATGCCATTACTGTAAGCTTTTCCAGATGATGATCCTTTTACCACATTCTGATACTGCTTTGTCCATTTACATGTATGCAAAATTAAATCATAGCTAATTATCTAGTACAAGACAACATTAGTGTGATGTAAGTTCCTGAGAGGCTCAGAACTGGACAACAACTCACAGCATCAGGAGTCTTAGAAAGAGTAAATGAATCCACTGAACCACCCTTTCTTATTTAATCTCACATACCCCACTGAACTATTGATCAGTTTTATACTGACAGGCTGTAGGGGGTCCTATTTTGTGAGGATCTGTTAAGCGTTATAGAAGATTCCTGTTTCCAACATCTGTGTTTTGCCTGCAGTGAGGGATTTCTGCACTTTACCTCTCATTTGGGACTGTTATTTCATTACATAATTACAGTTCTGTAATGGCTTGTGGATCATACTGTTTGGTTACACTTACACAGTGACCAGCTCAGCAATCACCTCCAAAGAGCATCACCTTCAACTGTAACATCCCTTCCCTTGGTCTCCTGCCTTCCCTTTCGTCAGGACTTCAACGTCACCTCATCCTTCCTGGATAGCTGTCTTACCCCATCAGTGTAAAAAGTAACAGCAAAAAGTAAAAATCCAGTTTGGCCATACTTTTTGGCTCTATTCATGGCCAAGAAGGTTCACGTTTGTCTTCCAGTCTTTCCTCTTGGTGTTTGGTTTCTTGTCTTTATGTATTTTCTGAACTTCTTTGGTAAACTTGTAGTCTAATGCTTGCTCTGCATGTAATTCATGTTGTGCAAAAGCAATACAGATAATATCCTGTAAAAGCCAATTGCATTCTAACTGTGTTTGTATTTAGGCCAAATTTTTTGACTCTGGATCTCTGCCTTTAGGAGAATCTTTAAAAAAGGGCAGAAAAGTTATCTCACATTCAGGTTACAAGAAGGTAAGCTAGAGAAATGGTTTGGAGGTAATGTTTTTCATTAGATTAATTAGAATACAGTGGACTGTGCTCATATCTCTCATGCTTGCTTCATATTCTGTTGTGAAAAGAAGTTTTTGCTATAAAGTCACAAGGGACTAGCAGCAAGATACATTCATCAAATATAAAGTAGCTTCTTCTTCTTTTGACAGGCATGAAAAGACTCCCTAACTGCAGATGAGTTATTTTGCCCCAGATCTGGAATTCTTCATCCTCTATTTTCCCTTGGATTGTAATTTGTGCTAATCTCAAAGCACCTGAGGAAGTGTGCTGAACTTTTTTCCTGGTTTGTTTCACTATTTATTTTTTTTTTAACAGGGTGGTATGAGGTTAATATCTATTTTTCATGCTAGGAAAGCAAGTTACATGAGTTCTTATCTCCTATCAGACATATAACCCCTCATAAGTTATTCCTGAGTACACACACTTTGTAAAATTTTAACCTCTCTTAAATGAATTTCCTCCTTTCTCACAATAAAGAAGGGATTTAGGATTACCCAGGTAGAACTTCAGCTTATACCTGAGATCACGTGGATCAAGATATAGAAAATGAGGGCTAAATTCCCAGCTGGTGTAAGTTGATCCAGCTGTATGCACTGCAGGAGGGCTGTGCTCTTGTAGTCCCACAGAAAATCTGCTCCAGCTGTAGTGAAGTACCATAGCATCATGAAAAATGCTGATTAATTAACTTCATGGGCATAGAAGATTTTCCCAAAGCAAGAATAACCCCTGGCCTACTAACATCCCGTCCATTATCTGATTGTTCAAGTAGAACAAGATGTTAACACAAGCATTGTGCAATTTGATAGGAAAGTATTTGAGACCTGCTGTTCATGTGATGGGCTTTGTACTCGATTGCAAAACTCCATTTTTTTTGTATCTGTAACAAAAAAAATAAATAATCGTATCTGCCATCTTCTTTCAATGGGTTGACCAGGAAACAGCCATCTGAGGCAGACTGTCTCTACGTACATATATATATACACAAAAGAGACTTCATGACTCTTTCTCGAAGTGTTGTGAGCTGGCTGTGAGGTAAGATGCATCCATCTAATAACTGCATTTTTATTTTGAAGATGTTTAAAAATATACTTTTTCTTGTCTTTTCTGCATTAAACATGGGAATAACCTTTAAGAGCTAATCTTTATTTATAATATTTATTCAGTTTTCAAATGTGCATATAGCTTTCTTCAAGACCAATAACAATGTTGGCGGAAACTGCTTTAAAACCAGGAACTTTAACTTTTACGTTATTAGTTTATTTTTTTCTTAATCTTTATATGCTTACTACTTCAAGAGCATTTTGGATTCTTACACAAACTTGTTATAGAAAAACGTAGTCCGTAACCTGCATAACTTATTTTTCTTTTTTATTTTTCTTTTACTTCTCTTTAAGGTTTACATTTTAAAAAACTAGAAAATTTCTAGGAAAAAAGAAAATACTTTCACTTATGCATGCAGATTATGCAGTTCTGAATATAAGACTTTGAGGGGAGGCTTTTTGGCTTTGTTTTTTCCCATCAAAGAGAACGAGTGTGTCAGACAGTCTAACACATGAATTTGTGACTTGGTGCTCCCGTATGCCAACGGTGTGGTTGTTTAGTGCATGCGTTGAGAGCTGATTTTAAAGGTCTTAAAGAGTCTATTTTAATAATTCATATCGATTCAGTAGGGGATGAAGATGCTTGACATGTTAAATGATTAGCATTTACATTATGAACATGTTAATTACTGTATTTTTAATGCCATTAGCTTTTATAAACTGAGATAAGAGTATTCTTAAAGGGACACCAGTAGATTTGTAACACACTGGAAACCAGCGTTATACAAACGAGCCCTAGAAATATTTCCCCCTCTTTCTTTTAACTGTCTTTACTCTCTCCCCTTTTACACTTCAGAAAGGATGTTTTATTTATTTGGCTCTTACACCGAAACACTGAGGAGAAAAAAAAATTTAAAAAAAAAAAAAAAATTAGAAAAACTAAGCAGAAAGGGAAAGGGACTAGAAAAAAAGTATTTGGTCGTTCGGTTTGCACTGATCTGTGGTAATCCAGTCATAAATGGTGTTACAGCTTCCCCTACCTCCCCTTTCCACACCAGAGAGGCAGCTGTTACTGCTGCAATCATGATGCTTTGTCTTTCAGCTTAAGTTAAAAACCTTTATCTGCTGCAATGTCTGATTCACAATGGTGACTAGCAAACAAGAAGAGTAAAACAATTTACGGATATGCTTCCTGCCCTTTCCTTTGGAAAAAAATGACTTGGCTTTAAGCAATCAAGCCACCATGTAGTAAAGCGAAAGGGAACTTATTTCTGAGAAATGCAGCCTGATATACCATTGTGTTGTAGAACAGAGAATTAAGCTTTTCCTAAGAGATAATATCTCTGAGTAGTTTCAGCCACACCTGGACATTGTACCAGCACATACTGTCTTGAGAAATCCTTGTGGGACTAGGAAAGGAGGAAAACTTGCAGGACATATTGAGCTAATGAGGCTGTGGCAGAGATAAGGCAATCAGTAAATAGAAGAAGTCTAGCACTGGTGGCTAGGGACAGAAATGATGTAGTGAGATCAATACGTCAGTGCAGGAGATGAAGATAAGGGAAAACATCAGATGGAGGTCAAGAAAACCTCTCAGATCAGTCTGGGGTACCTCTTCCCCATCCTTATAATGTCTAGCTCCTAAAGCTGTGTTCCC
>VZZY01021969.1:15661-27577 GCA_013400335.1 Eurystomus gularis
AGAGCTGTCCTCCAAGGCAAGGAGCTCCAAGGGAAGAGCTGTCTCCATACATCCGTGATGGGAAGCTTTTTATATAGATAGCACTGATCTGAGTCTGGGGCTAGCAATTAGGATAGGATAGGATAGGATAGGATAGGATAGGGTAGGACAGGATTGGACAGGACAGTTCAGTTGGAAGAGACCTACAATAATCAACTAGTCCAACTCCTTGAGCAACTCAAGGCTGACTGAAAATTTAAAAAAATTATTAAGGGCATAAGAATTAAAGAGTAATGCCTCTATCCTGATGTAGGATTTTGGCCATTGGTAAATCACTGGGACTACTGAATGGTCTTCACAGGCAAAGCAATGTAAGGTTTAGAGGTTGGATAAGAAAGGGTGTACTCTCAAGACAGAAATGAACCCGAGCTTTTTCTATACTTAGCCCTCCTCAACCTATTTCGGCTGCTGAAGAGCACTAACGCAGGTACAGATTTCACTTAAGAAGTCTGCAATGACCTCTCTATATGTCCACATATTTTTTGAAGAAGTCTTAACATGAAAGGAGTGATCACAGTTCTCATCTGTCTGGAGGGCTTCTTCAAAGTGCTCCTGTATACTGGCTGAAACAGGTCTTATATTGTAGCGGAGGTACATAATAGTGTCGTTAATTAAAACTGAGAGTTAGACAGCAAGCGAAGAAGCAGAGGGGAGTAGCCTGTGAGTTTCACACTGAAGGGAAGATTTCTCAACTGGACATTGTACGTAACCGTGGGGATACACCTTCTAACAGAGTGGCAGCATGCATGTCTGGAGCTTTCATCCCTGTCTTTTGGAGCTTGAAAGTCTGAGGCTCTAAGACATGCTCCTGCATATACTTTCTTCTGACCAGTTTTGCTATTTCATACTATTCTTAATCTGTGGGAGGGTGGAAAGGAGGAGGTGCTGAAAAGCCCCAGGAAAGTAGAACATTTCTAATTTCTTCAATCCAACCAAGTGACGGAAAATTCACCAAAAAAAAAAAAAATCTTTGTGTGATTTTTCAGGCTTTCAGAAAACTACCGAATAACTCAATGATTTCTAAAATCCTGAAAAGTTTAGATCATGAGATATTTTTGTGGCAAAGAACATCTTTGTGTCAGTCTTGCCCTCTACAAGGATGACTGTAAGGGCTGCTGTTTAGATATTTTGTTTTCTTTGCTTTCAGCCACTGTAATTAATACTGGGAAATATTTTTGTTTGGGTTTTCTTTGGGTTTGTTTTTTTTTTTTTTTTTTGGGGTTTTTTTTTTTTATTNGGAAATTTTTTTGTTTGGGTTTTTTTTGGTTTTTTTTTTTTTTTTTTTTGTGGGGTTTTTTTTTTTCATAATAAAACCAGATATTGTGCTAGCAACTGAGTCCCGGTCTGTATGATAAGCACTAGGTATCCTGAAACCTGCCAGAGAAGAAAATCCTTTTCGCAGAAAATACATATCTTCTTTCTTTGAATCGGAGAACTTCAGTAAATAGAGATACTGAACTTCCAGTCTTAGTGCCTAGTTCAATAATAAAACATTAATAACCAGGTTTCCCCTCCTGTTGGCTACATCCTAACATGTGCATCCTGAAGTTGGACACTTACTGAGCACTTACAAAGCTGGGCTTACTGAGTTCCAGCCCAGTAAGACTGTGTACAGCCCAAGTTATCCCTTAGTTAGAAACTTTATATAAGGAGGTTGCCAGCTGCTCAGCGTAGTTTTACATGAGCAGATTAACAGCTTTCCTGGTGGGTTTTTTATTTCTCCAACCAGGTTTTTAGCCCAACACCTTTCTTCTTGTAATCTTATTCACTTTCTAAAGGACATTTCTCACACATCTCAAGAAGCTTATGAGTCAGTATTTTTAAACTTGAAATTAGGTTCCTAAAACTATATCCAGGAATATAAATACCGTCACAGTTTTAGAAAGTGTTAAATATCCTGTAAATGTCACCAAATCACAGTTTTAAAATTAAATTAGCTTATAATATATAGCTACTTTCCAGAAGGCATTTCTCTGAAAATATATAGGGGAGGAATGAAAAATCAGGAATTAGTAATCAAAGATAAAACTTCCAGTTGCCCAGATCTTCTACATCATCGCTGCTGGTTTTGTTTTTGATGATTGTGTATTCTTTTTGATGATTGTTTATTGTTTTCATCAAAACTAAAACTCACACGAAGGCTCTGATAAGCATAAAAATGAACTTGTATTCCCTTCCCAGTATTTTCTTTACAGAAAGTGCTTCCCTTTTATAAATGTTTTTGACATTTAGAATACAAAAAAATACTCTACCTAAAGTTTTTCAAAGTGGGCAGTGCAGACTCGCAACACATGTCCCAGTGATGAAGTTCAAAAGAGGAGCTTTGGCTACAAAGGTGTTTATGTCCTTTTCAATAATAAGCTATTACTTTAATTTTGCTTTTGGATTTGGAAACTTTTGGTTTCTTCTACAGCTCGATTCAGGAAATATCTGTACACTGAACAATAATTCATAAACATGTGCTTACACCAGACACGGTTTTAAATCACCTCCAAATGACCAGAAGCATGGTATTGAAGCCTGAAATAAACATTGCTCCCAAGGATTGTTCAGATCAGGGATGGATTTAAATACACACTAAAGTCATGTATTCACTCCTGTCTTAGATCGTACGTTGTATGTGAAATTATACTTCCTTTTTCCCAAGCTCTTGACCACACAGGATGCAGTACAAAAATGTTTAAATTTGCATATGAGCTAATATGAAATGAATAAATTTAATGGACCTCAGCCTTAAAGTGAGATAAGCAACTTCTGAGAATACTACCTAATTGATGTGCTCTTTCACCTAGGTCCAAGCAACCCTTCCTGGAGCTTTATCCTGGTTTGGATTTCTCATCCTTGTGACCAACCACTGGCTGAATCTCTGCACTATTTCATCACTGAAGTGAGATGCTCCAACAATCCTGTAAGTAGGAGATAGAAATAAAATGAAGCAATCAGATAAACATGGCAAAGCCCCTGTGACCAGCAGGAGCTGCTGTAGATAATTTGGGTTCTTTCAGGGATTTGGGTCTAAGGCTGTGTCAAGTTGAATGTGCTTTGATGTCTTTCTTTGATCCCTTAAATGTCAAGTAACATTTGTCCCACAAAACCAGGAGGACAAGTCTTTCCTAGAAATGTTTCTGCACTCACTTACAACTTTTTTTCCTCTTGTTTTGTTTAGTTTGGCCAAAAAGGAGATAAAAAATGGGTATTGAAAATATCTAGGGTAAAGTCTGTGCTCAGAGAGTGACTTTCAAGTTGATCCTCTGTGATGCCAGGAGCAGGTGAGACAAGGCAGCAGAAAAGGTTCAGGACAGCAGCACATAGCCAGAGAAAAGCCAGTGCTGGGGTGCACAAAATTTGACTAGATTGTACTTGAGATCAAAGATATATTCAGGGTAAATATTTTGGGTAACACCTGCAGCAATTAGGATAAATTCCCCAGATCATGGATGGCAACTGAGAAGAGCCAGACTCAGTGCACAGCACAGACACTGCTGTGTGTGTTCTTCTGCAACCTCGTAATGGGTTGGTTTATTTTTCCACACCCTTCTAACAAATGCTTGCTTTGCTGAAGTCTTGACCGGTGCTGCATGCACCGACAGGCATGGACACAGGCCACCTCTGAAGAAAATAAGGCCTCTCACATCTTAATCCTCATTTTTTAAAATCCTGTGTGTTAGGTAAGCACCTAGCTTCAGCCTTGCCAAATATTGCAAATTTTGCCAAAATCTCATCCCTTATAGAAGAGCACTTTTTCTTTTTTTTTTTTTCATGGCAACTGTTGATATATCTCCTTGTCTCTGCAGGTTTTCTCTTCTACTTTTTATCTTTTTCTAAATAAGAGTAAATCTGATAAATCCTGTAAGGTACCAGGAAGTCATGGGTGCCCTTGCAACAAAGTAGTATCAGGTACCTCAAGGAAACCAACTTTCACAGAAAAGGCAAATAGAAAATTACGATCCTTTCCTTTGAATGCAATGTAGCCACTGCCTGGTATACAGGTCCCCTTCCCACAAAAAGAGGCACATAAAATGTAGGTATAATTTTGCAATCAGTGGGTTTGTTCCAGTCTCACTAGATAAAGTACAGAGACACAAAGTGATTTGTACAGAACTATTTGGCTCTTCTTTTAAACTCCACAAAACATTTCCAAAAAAGAAAATCTCAATTGCAATGTGTCTTGCTTGCTTGTAGGTTTTTCAAGATCATGTATTTGTTTTAACATTTAGTGGTAGCAATTACTTTTGGATATTTTGCCTTCTTTTCTTTTTCGGTCCATTTATGAAATAGAATTTTGAACCACCTTTCTTCTGAGAACACTACCTTTATAGTTAACCCTTTGTTGACTACAAACGTTGGGTGCGTTTAGTTGTGCAAGTAAGCTGTGGGTTCAGGGTGGGGTCAGCAGACCTTACCTGTGCTCATAAATGTGGATTTGTGCCTATGAGTAGGATTATGGGAACAAAAATCCGGGTATAGACCTACACATTGCAGCTGTAACAGCCTAACACTGTGAGTAACTCTGCAAAAGGTGTGGTCTTGTGGGACTTCTTTTTGTGCATGCTTGCAAGACTCAAACACTACAGATCACACTTGCAAAGCATTTCTCCCCCCCTCCTGGAAAGCCATATCTGTCCTTGCCTTTATCTTCTGCATCAATCTCTCCCTATACTGAGACAGTAAAGTTAAGACACAGGATGGCTTTGTCTGCAAGAGCACACTCAGACTAGTCTTCCAGACTAATTTTCTGCTTGGGTTACTTTCCTAATTATAATTTGTGTTCTCATCATGTCATGGAAGAGTACATTTTAAATGAGCTTGCAATACACAGTGTAGAATACCAGCTTTATAGCACTGTTCATAACCCAGAATACCAGTTTTTAATTTGTCATAATTGCAAATGCCATAATGATTACAAGTTTTCAACCCTGCAATCTATTTTTTTTCCCAGCTATTTGTAAGCTGAAGCCTCGAGTTTCATTTTCCCACTCTGTATGTAAGGTCGTTGGTGCAGGATGTTGATCTACCTCCGGACAATCAGAGCTGTGTATGTTATGAATTGTGTTCTAAAACACAGTTAAATATGTGGAAAGGGAAAAAAATTACATTAATTATTCCTTCTTTAGCCTTCTTATGCTTGCTAATAGGTTTTAAATGGACTGTTTGGGGTTTTTCACTGATAACTACAAAAAAATGGTTCATTCTCTAAATTAATACTGGAAATATTTCCTGGGAATGGAGAACTCATTTTATTGAGTGATAGAAATATGACACCTGATTCTGGTGAGATTAGACAAAGCTAAGGTTTCAACTCTGAATTAACCACCTACTCCTGGGAAACAGTCTAACACAAAATTTTCAGTGGCATCTCATTCCATTGGGACTATTGAGTCTGGAGAGATACTTTAGAAGAGCAAGGCCACGCACAAAAGGATGTGTATGGGAAAAAGAAGTGTGATATGGGTCACTATACAAACTTATTTGAATATCTTTGTTTGTACACCTTGCCTAGCGTGGTTAGACTTACTTTAGGTTCTACCTACATGTACATCATTGTGACAGGACTTTACAGTAACCTGGACAGTGTTGCTTATGTCATGATGCTCAGATGAAAGCTGGATGTTTTCCTGCTCTAAGGGATCATATCCTGTTGTTGGCTTACAACTGGATAAAGGGCAACACCCTTTCAACTGCACTGGGTGAGCTAGTTGTGATGTTAGAGAAGAATGGAGCCCAGCTTCCACATCTCCCCAGCCCTGCGTGGCATCTGTCAGTCTGAGCTTGTGTGCTTGGATTTGGTTAGTCCCTAAATGGTGATACCTATTCCTCAGCTTTTGTAGCCTTCTAGGCAAAATTCCAGTGTAGCCCTGGTGGGTAATTGTTATAGGTCATTAGCTGCAAGTCTAATTCACTGTGAATGTGTATGATAGCATGAGCACTTGTTGTCCCAGAGCAGCCATACTCATCTGAGGGTTTTTGCATGACAAGCGTGAGTGTTTTCAAATGAGATACGGGTATTTTCATTTGTGTTATGAAAGATCTGGCTATTTTGGTCCTGGGTGTGCCCTGAGCACTGCTTTCTTCCCCATGGATGGAAAAGGGTGCTCCTTTATTTGCAGAGGGCTCAGGAGAAGGATGGTGGAACACCTTCCAAGCCTGCCCACTTTAGGCATGACAGCCCAAAGGAAGGACAACCAGTGCTGGGGTCCTACTGCTGTCCAAGGGAAAAAAAAAAAGAAAAATCTCTCAGTAACCTCAGGCTCTTTCCTTTCATCCAGGCTGCCAGAAACCACCCGTCTGATACTAGAAATGAATTTGTCTGAAGGAGAGCATGTGAGGTCTCCCACCCCCATGCATGGCAGGAGAGGGGCATGCACAACTCCCCAGGAAAGTGTAGCTCAGCACTTCAATCATCTCCCCAGCCTTGAGCAGCTGAGCTGTGGAAATCACTTTGACGCAAATCTCTCAGCAGCTTTTTTGTCTGAAATAAATGGTGCATAAATGAAATGCAAAATTGTTTGGTGGACAGGATTATCTGTGTGTTTACTGCTCTCAGCACTTTTCTTTTGTCTTTTGACTGTGTAGTTCCCATTGGTGTGAATAGCTGTGCACGAAGCTAAAGCTCCTGAACATGAGCAGGGTGTAAGAGAGCTCTCCCATTAAACCTGTGACAGCTAGGCACTTGTGGTTGCAAGAAATGTCAAGTTAGAAGAATTACTAGTAGTGGAAAGTAATTATTTTCCATTTCCAATGTTCCCTATTCAGTGTTAACCCAAATGTAAACTTTCTACAATTCTGCATCATTATCATCCCCCTGGATGGATTACTTTCATTTCCATTCAGTATTTTACATATGCCCCCTCACACACAAATGCACACAGTTGTGGCACTTCATAAGGTTTTTATTATTATTATTCCATCTCTTCAGGTCTATCTTGGTATATATTATTCTGTTGCCATAATGTGCTGATGATATACAATATTTGTATAAAGGTTCAAATCAATGTTTATCACATCAGAGCACTATCATTCAAAAGGAAAGCACAAATCAATAATTCATTAAGCAAGAGAAAAATTAATGATCTGAAATTGTTGTTGTTCTTCTCTTTAATAGTTTCAAAAGAAATTGCATTGTCTAAATGAAGTTTGATCACCTTTCAGACTAAATGAGTCTTATTTAATGCATCTGATGGTAGTCAGCATAGTATTCATCATGGGATAAACAGGAGAAAACAAAAATAAGCGTATATAGTTTTCAGTTTACCAAAACTGATTTGTTGGCAATATTCCATGATATAAAAAAACACGAGGTGGGGTGGGGGGTGGATATGGCTTTCCAAGTTGAAAAGCTTTTTTAGACATAAATAAAATTATTCTTTTCAAAAAGCTTCTCTCATAAAAAATTAATAATCTACTTTGAAACAGAATTTTGCTCTTTAAAAAGGTATATATTAAAACTAGAAAATGTTAGGAAGTGTAATACTTCTGGAAAAATTGCAGGAGTTTTGTTTTGTGTTTGGATTATTGACTGAAACAGCCAAAGAAATAGACATAAATATGTGACAAGTGATAGCTCAGTCCTTTGCTTTTCATTGATAACCAACCTCATTTTGCCTCGCTGTAGTTGGAGGAGCAGAAAACACCATCTTCTGGTTTCACATGCAAGTTGAAACTCAAGGAAGAGCCTATTTTTCTTTTTGTGAACTTATTCAAGCCTATGGGATAACCAGGCGATCTCCTGCATTGGAAGTTAGGCTAAATGAATGGGTCCATGGAACTCAAATGCACCTTTAGCCCTGCTTATTTCCTCATTCACCAGCAATAAAGTGGTCACTGCTGATGACACAGGGAATTCCTCGTGGTTTTAAAATACAATGACAGTGTATCCACCAGGAACCGCAGAGCATTAGCTGTTGCTTTCACTGGGGATGAGTGTCCTCTATTGATTTGGTTTCATTGCCTAGCTCAATAAGGCTTCTATTTATGATGACACAGTTTGTGATTGCTTATTTATCTCTGTGGGTAAAACAAGCTTAGAGTCAAATTGCTGTATTTACCAAAAGAGTATCTGGATTCTTGAGGAAGCTATTTTAGTCCCAGGCAGATATCAAAATTTTTTGATAAGGCAGAAAAAACATACCTACATTGACTTTGAAATGACTCAGTCTCTTCTCTTAGATATCCCCATCCTCATTGCTGAGGCATTGGCTTCCTCTCTGCTCAACTTTTGATCCATCCCAGGGATCTCGTGAGATATTTTATCTTCAAACACGACGTCATAAGAGAGGCTGAAATCAGCACAGCACCCAACCCCCCCCACCCCCCACCTCCACTTCCACACCCCAGCTCGAAGTTATTTGCTTGAAAGCTCATGTGTAATCTAGACTGGATTCAAGAAGTAATTAAACAAGAGGAGGGGAGAAAAATCCAGCAAAGACTGTTAAAGACAAAGATGTGCAGTGCTGGGTCAACAGGTCCCTGAGCCACATCACTAAGATGATACTGGGGAGGGATGTCTTTAGACTTACCCTGTTCTCATGCTCCTCCCTGAGGATTTCCTGCAGGGCACTGATCTGGATGGACCTTTAGTACAACAGATTTCTTGTTCCTGATGAAGGAATGAAAGTTCTTACCTGGGCATTCACACAGAATAGAAGTGGACTTATATTGTGGCAATGTTTTCTGAGTGATTCTGCATCTAGGATGATCATGGATAATCCATATTAATGGAAGCAACACAAGACAATATCATTGCTCATGCTGGTAGCCTCTAAACAGGACTCTAGATAGGATCAGAGTAACTACTCTATACATTAAGCAACTAGTAATAACTAAAAGTGGAAAAAAAAACTTTTAATTTTCTGATTCATATCTTTAATCAATGGCAACATGGTGCAATTGCATTTTAGCTGTAGCTTTCCAATTGTTTGCTCAATAGAGATTGCTCCGTTGCTCATGATTGACACAGTGTTATTGCATTTTTATTGACTTTTACTGTAGTTTTACAACATTCAAGGTGCGTAAGTTAAACAGAAAAGTAACACAGTAACATTTCAAGGTGGAAGGAGGCCATAAAGGTGCAGAGCAGGTATAATTTACAATAACAGGAAATTACAAATTAAGGATAACTCCCTTGCTCCCATGTCTAGTTAGTCTCCCTGTACGTGTTTTTGGAATATGTCAGTAAAACATGAAGTATTTGTGTACCAGAAAAAGTTAATGGATGATATAGCTGGAAAACACTTTAGGACTATTATTAAGATTAGTTTAGATATGATTAAGCTGAAATTCAGCTGCTAACAAGTACATATACAGGATTTTTGAGTTGTAAACTTGTTAATTATTTGAAGAACCAGATTTGGTCTAATTCAAGCAAAGCCAATAAAAAAGATATGGAGTTTTAAGCGCATGTAAGGAACACAAACATAAATAAAATATTGAAAACAGTCAAGCACACTCACTGAAAGCTCTCTGTACATGGATTGTTTCACACAGGCCATTTGGGTTCAATAGAGTCTACGCATGGCCTCTCTTTATGAAAGCGTGGTTATGTGGAAAAATTCAAAGGATATACTTGCCAAGATTTTTTTTTCCTTTTACTGTCTATGTAGTTAGACACACTCTCTGACTGCTACTTGTAACTATGCCTTTTTGTTGAATGAGTTCCATTAAAACCATGTCTTTCAGGAGTCTCTCATCCTGCTTTTGGAAAGCACGTAGTTGTACTTTATATGCCAATGGCTTTCTAACTGATAATTTATAAAAGAAGTTTTTAATAATTACTGACAACTATTTCACTGTGCTTGCAATGTCATCTTTTGATGTATGTGTTTCCCCATATATAAAACAGGACAACTATGGTACAGGATCTCTCTGAGTTCAGCTGGCCAGTATATGTAAGACTATTCTAGCATTGCAGTAAGTTAATAAAGTTTTGCTCAATTGTTCTTTTTGTGAAACAGACAGAGTGGCCCTCTTATCAGACATGTTTTGTGAGAGTGTCTCATTTCACATAGAGACCCAAAAAAGATTTTGCAATCAGGAACCTAAAGGGTTTTTTTTTTTTCCAGTAACCCCTGCCATAGTTTCATCAACAATAGCAACCATATTGATAGGTCTTCTCAGCATATTGGGGAAAAAGAGGCAAGTCATAATACAGAACAGTCCTTTATTATCACCTGAATACATACAATTGGTTTCTTGAACTAGTCCCTCTGTTTTCACTTTGTCATGAGACAGATGTTCTTAAAGATGATTCATATAATCCTAAATTAATCTTCTGAAGTCAGTGAAATGAATTTCTGCAGAATACCCTATTTCTCTTCTCTAACCACAAAGAGGACCTAGGGTGAAAAGCTCACATCTAAGTGAGAGGAGTTTCATGCTGAGGCCAGCATAGCCCTGATCACAATGGAGCTCTCTATAACACATACACTTTAGGTGTGCCCTGAGGAGTTTCTCCTGGAATTGTCCCCACATGATGAAGTGTGTGTCAGTCTCACCAAGCTAGGGTAAGGGAGACTGTCCAAAGTCCTCATAAGACCTAAGCCTTACAGCTTCCAAACTAAGCTTGCAGAGTGAGAGGAAAAAGCCCATGACATGCTGATATGAAACCCCCACAGGAAAGATCATCCCTGTGGCCAAAGGGAGCACATAATAAAAATCTGCCTCCTCATTGTTAAATGTGTTAAATACTGCATCTGGTAGCAAATAAAATAACTCGAGAGTATGCTTTAGCTAGATAAAAAGCTTTCCATGGATACAGTGATTCCATTGCATTTAGATGGATCAGTCAGAAAGTAGAAATAATAATGAAAGGAAGATTACAGTTGTCTATTAAATTCTGTAGAGCTTTCCCATAGAAGGATAGTAAAGGCTTCTCCTCACAACAAGGCATTTTGCCAACTAAGCATTATTATGTTGTCTTTACACATAGGATTCAGTGCACTTGTGACCACTGAACTTTCACTCAGGCATCAGCCCGTACCTTATTATGATCAAAACCTTTCATCATTAATCCCATTACGTTGTTCTTGGTCATGGGGTATATTCATCAATGAATGATCTCACCCTGTTTAATCTCAGTAATATAGAATATTTATTTTCTAGATATCCTTATCATAATCTTATCATCACAACCCTTAGGAAGTTTGGCCCCACCAGTGCTGTCACAAGTGGTTTTATTTTTTAATATTTCACAATTTGATAAGAAAGTTAGTATTTAACCCTTAATTTCCTCTGATGAGACAAAAAGAGACTCTGGAAACGACAGAACAGATGACTCTGTATTATGGATCTCAGCCGCTTCCCCTTGGCAGGACTTTGATTTTTAAAGATCTGCTTCTGTGTATGGCCATTTCTTAAAAGTTTCTAGATAGAAACATAATTTGTAGTCTGCTGAATGCTTACTATATTCCTGGCTGTATCATTTTGTTTTGATAGAACCTGTTCAATTATACTGAGTTGTGCATTTTCTCGGAACAGAGTTAAAATTTCAACTCTGAAAATATTATCTGAACTACCAGCTGACATTGGATAAGCCTGAAGTCCATTAATGATTTTTCTATTAGAAAAAAAATCAAATTCTCTACATCTAATTTTCTCTTTCTGCAGATATTCAGTAAAGTACAGTAAAGGTTTCCCATGCTTGAGAACTTTCTTTCTGTAGCTAGTCTTTAAAGGTATGTAAAGGAGGAAAAGCTGTTGCTGTTGCACATCCTTTATAAATGAAGCTAGCAGCCCTAGTTATTGGAGTACAGGGCTCCGTGGAGCCTAGCTTTGAGCTCACTCCTACATGAAGAGATTTAAAATAGACCTTGTGGCTTCTACAAGAAGCTCAGCAGACACCGGATTATGCTACATTAAATTTACCACTTTTTTTTTTTTTTT
>VZZY01021971.1:0-17868 GCA_013400335.1 Eurystomus gularis
CACATGTGACAGAGGCAAAAGTTCAAATAGATTCAGATCCCTGCCAAATGACTGTAATCCGGTCAGGATAAATTATAAGACAAGCACATTGCCACACAGCTAGCAAGTTTTTTCTTGTCTAAGTTTGTGCTTCTGAGAGGTGGCAGTGTCACATTCTTGTATTGCTCAACAAAACTGTGCACAGAGAAACTGGACTAGAAGAGTAGGGCTGAACCCAGTGGAGCGAATCAGTATTAGGTTGCTGTATAGCAGTAATTGCTCCATGGTACTATGGAAATAGTGGTTTTGGAATCATAGCACAAATGGATCTATGTAATTTTGGAGACTGCCAGTCATAATGAGCAAGTAAAGATACTTTGCTTTTTCAAAACAGAACAAAACAGCTGACAGGAAGCTGCATTATATTCTAGTCAAACACAGGATATAATACTTTTATGAACTCTTTGTGTTTACATTAGCTAATGACAGGCAAGAGGGGAGAGGAACTGAATAGGTTTAGCCATAAACAAACTGCAGTGATTAATCCAAACTGAACACCGAGCTTCTGAAAAAGCTTTACTTTAAAATAAAGTCTGAAGAGACATATGTCATACTGCAGAGCCATCTCTTTCTGTATGCGGTCGCAGGGTGTCTAGTTTAGTTTCAATAAGCTGTCCACTCATTGCAGATATTACACTATTGCCAAGAGACAGTGAAAAAATTTAAAATGATATCTAGATGAGAAGGCAAATTGAATCTGAGCTCTGTGAAGAGCTAGCATGTATGTATTACTGTAGCAATTTATATCCAGGACTAGAACTTAGTTTTACAGCTACACTAACAAAAAAAAGTTGTTTAATACCTTCTGCGTTACAAATTAGCAGAGGGAGAAAACCAAATCTATCTTTCAGAGTTACAAAGCTTATCCTAGGAGTGAAGACAATTTGCCCCAGATGAGTTGGAACAATTTGAACTCAAATATATTAGGTTCCAATTAAAGCACTGGTAAATTGATCTTATCACTAGTATTTACTTCCACAGACAGATCTGTCCCCTTGCTTCCCTCACTCTCCCTCCACACCCCAAAAGACAGGAGACAATTAAAAGGAATTTTAAAATTTGAATTGATCTGCTGGTTATGAGAACCCCACATTTGATGAGGGTTTAAGTTTAGATTTCTTACTTTTTTTAATAGGCTTTGTGTGATTCATTAAGCCAGACATATAATAGATTTTTATATGGCCTGCAATACTTTCAGTATAACTAAATTGAAGTAGCAGCGTATTTTCCAAACCCACTTATCACCAGGTTCATTTTAGACAAGACACACAAACCAACTACCATATTAAGTATTTTTAGGCACATTGGACATAATTCCACTTTCTTGTCCCAGTATCAGTAGTGTTTCCTTACAAGTCCTACTGAGAAATATTCAGTTATCCCAGACAAGCACCCTACTAAAGCAATGTCCCTTGCACAAAGCAGCCAAGTAAATATTTCCATTTTAGTACCACCAGACTTTTTGTTACTATTTAGTTGGAAAGAGCATACTTACTGCTAGGAAGAGCATGCAGTACATGGAGAACGAAGAATGGCCAGAATAAAATGATAGTCTGGAAGAGAAGACAGGAGACATCTCATTATTTTTCTTTTGCAACAGTCTATAGTGATAGCAATGTATTGTACAGAAGTGAACTGGTAGAACACAAACATCTCAAAGCTTTTTTCAAGGAGGCTATCTAGGTAGAACAGCATGTCTGACAACAGCTTTTGACAAACAGCATACACTTCACTACTCAGCAGCTATCCGACTCCAGCATTAAGCTGATCTCCACATCAGGTAGTAACTACTGGTCCTTCAGCTGAAGTTTGAACAGCAAGCGAACACATCCTCAAAGTTAGAAATCAAGTGTCCTTTAAAGCAGTATTTGTTTAATCTTCTTGATAAATACCCCAATACTGTAAAAACTATCAACTTTTGAAATTACTTACCTGATAGCCACAGTATGTGTATGAGAACAAATGACACAATCAGCCCAGAGCAGTCAGCTGCATTTGGTCACCGTAAAGCGGCAGTAGTTAACAACTCATATCTAGACGTTCATACCATAGATACATATGTATACCTTCTTAAATGCACTGATTTAACAGTACAGATAGATGACAGACCATGATCATCTATTACTGAAGGGTAAGGGGAACAGCAGGAAGGCAGTTCATTAGTCAGCCAACCACAGAAGACACCACCTCCCTAATATTTGTAGAAGTAGCTTTGTACTTGGCTATCTTATTTAAAAACCATCAACATTGTCTTCAAACTTGTAAAGGCTTCTAGCAGGTCCACACTGAAGGGACTCAGACAGTTGCTGCCAGCAGTCCAGCATGCTTTCAGCAAGGTCCTCCCCTGCACAGGTGGTTTCTGCAAAGGGCTGAGTATCACACAAATCTCATCCACCTGTTCATCAAGAGGATAGGGCAAAATGGAAAGACACTTCTAATTCAGTCTTAAGCAGAGGGATGAAAAAACCTACACTTAAGCTATTTTTTCTGTTTTATGTACAGTCTTGTAACAGTGCTGCTTCACACGCTATCAGCCAGGTCTCAGCCAGGCTTCTGTGCAATGTAGCTGCATAACACAGCACTCCTCACTTAAGAATTTGGCATACACAAATAAGGTCAATCTAACAAAAAAGTTTCATAGCTCTCCAGACTGCCCTCGATCATATCCAGCAGGTCCTCGTTTTGGTGTCTCAGTCAGGCAGAGTGCCTGAGGACAGGGAAATTCCTGGTCAGGGGAAACATTTCTCCTCTCTGGATCAAGAGTAATCAAGGCAGCTTTAATGTGCAGCAAGGTAAGTTTCCTCTGTAAGTTTTAAGAGTTCCTGGCTTCTATGGTTGATTCAGAGCACTGCTAACAGCTTTCAGTTTCAGAGGTACTAAACAAGCAATCATGAAAATGTTTGTATGTGTAAGCATATATATACCTATACATATACATACATATGCACAGAGGTATTTTTCAATTCACTTCTTAAATAGAAAAACTATATTGACAAATGTGTTCTCTTCAGACGTTTAAAATTCAAAACCATTAAGATTACATTTTAGTGAGACATCTCTTCTCCACTTCAGTACTTTAACTCTTCACCAGTTAAAATCCCTGGGTGAGAGTCCACTACAAAAGCCAATACAATAAGTATTTTGAAGACACCTGTCTTTCAGACAAACGTGTCATCTGAGCCGTGAAACCAAACCACGCTGTTCTACAGAACAGAAGGTACAGAATAAGGAATTCCTGGAATTCCTAGCTCCTATGCCAATATTTTATGCACTGACTTTGGAGCTATTCTTATTGTCTGTTAGATGTTTCCTACAATGCCTGAAGACAACCTGCTGCCAACTGAAGGAATTAAGAAGGCTAGTAAGTGAGAGAAGGAATAAATAAAATTCTTTATTTTGGAATTCCTATACCATTTTAAAGTGGCATTCTTGGGTTTTGGAATGTATTAGCCTAATGTAACATTAAGAATGCCTTGTTCCAAGTGGAAGATTACAAAATTTGAATGCATTCTTGTCAGGCATAGATAAGTACGCTGTACATGACTGAAAATGTTGTGCTTAGCACATGAAGTATTGCCAGAAATTCAACTGGGAAAAAGTATTGATCCAACTTGTACATTGTGCAATCCAAGTAGAATTTTTTTGGCAATAGTGCTGGTCTCTAGATTTCTTTAAAAGCTAGACTTTAAAAAAAAAAAAAAATTCACCCTTAAAACCCTTCCAAACACTAAGTTTGACAATGGAAAAGTTTCCCACTAATTCCTGAACATGCAAACAACATCTTCTCAAAGCCAGAAGAACATCCTGTCTATCAAACCAGCCAAGCGGCTGCACAGCCCAGGCTTCTTTGTGATCATACTGCAAGTGCTGGCTTGCCATGAGCTAGCATTTAAAAAATAAATATATTTTCAATTAAAAAAGAAGAAATCAACCAGTATTTACTTGTCCCAAGAATGTAGATATTACAAGAAAACACATGTATAATTAATACAGTACACACTACTCCCAAACCCTCACCTTTTGCTAATGAAGGAAAGGCTAATTTACGTCAGATTTCAGGACATTTTTTTTCAAATGAATATTAGAACAGTATTCAGTGAAACTGTAGTGTCATAAGACTTAGTAAGTGAAAGTCTTATTTTGCTTCTTTCCAAAATGGTAGAGTCTGACATCAAAAGAACAGCTTTGCAGAGATATGTGTCTTTCACTCCATCAATACCTACCTTACAGATCATTTCTGGGTAAGAACAAGGCTTCATTTTAACAGGACATAGCACAAGCTTTCATTATTTCTACTTGGTCAAGATATTACTACCTAGTTAGAAGAATGCCTGAAGTAGCACATGAAAACAGTTTCAGGTCACTGTTGAGGTCTCAAGTATACTCCCAGTTTCCAATGATGCAGTATAGCAGGGCATTAAAAAAAAATTCCTAAAAACAAGGTAATTTAAGGCTGTTTAGCTTTCCTGAAACTTAGTTTTGCCACATATTTCACATGACTTACGATAAGGACAAAAGCAAAGACACTATACTTTCTTAAAAAGGTTTCCATAAGACTGATTACAGTTAATCACTACCATTTGTTATTGTAAGTCTGCATTTTTAAAGACTATCTGGAAAAATAATCAAAATACAAACAATTCCAACAAGAAATAATTGAACTGAACCACTCAGTACTTATAGCCAGGATTTCTAATCTCAGATAAGCAAGTCTAACACAGATTGCCTTGCAGGACTTGACACTGACAACCATTTCATTCTGTTCTACTCCTTTCCTCACACAAAGGCAACTTAGCTGAGGGAGCAGAGCCTGCCTGACAGAAGGTACCACTCCTCTAATTAGTAGAAAAATGGAACGTAACACATGACAAATAAAAGGATCTCTATGCAAGTGTCATACAACATCACTTGCAAGAAAGAGCATGTTTTAAGTAGCATGTTCTGCTTGGCATTATTTCTGAGCATTATTGCATAGGTGAGTTACTGAGCACTGGAGCTCAGTAAACAAGCTTGATGTCTTGTCTCCATATAATGTCTTTGTAAGGACACCTGAATATACAGACAAATTTAAACAAAGTGCAGGAGTCTGACAGGGAAATGAACAGCCTTAAGAGATAACACAAGACTAGGAAATAGCTAAATATATATGGCACAGTGGAGCACTAAAAGTGTTACAAATTACATCAGAAAGGGATAAATCAGAAGAAAGCCTATCTATGGTGCCACAATAAACCTGGCAGAGGCTAAATGATAAGTGAATCTTCCCAATATAAGTACTGACTTATGGAATGATCCCTCAGAAACAACCAGGTGGCCCAGCAAAACATTACGCACACTCCCACATCAAAGCAAATAAAACCATCCACTGGATTAGCAAGCAAGTCCTTTCTATCGTCAAGTTCTCTGAATTCTCCAAGTCTGACTCAAAGCTTCCACCAACATTCGTGTTGCCCATTCTATTGATCTGGGGGGAGTAAGCACCACACAGAGCTGCAGCTCAGCACACCTGTGTTGAGTAAGCCAGAGAGCTCCACACACTTGTCAAGAGAAATATTCCTAGAATTTCCATGCCACGAGGACATGGTTTAATAAAGTGCTAGCCCCACGCTTAAGCTGAAGCACCATATTCTTTAAAGTCAATTTTCTCTGCATTCAGCAATCAACATGTTTTCACAGCACCTGCTCTTTTCTGAAGTGCTAGACTTGCAAGAGTACAACTTTCAAGATCAGTGGGGGTTGAAAGGTTTGAAGACTCTGAAATAAAGCACTTCTGCGATTATTGCAAAGAAATGTTTAAATAAATGCACAAGCAGTTAATCTATTTAACAATATCACCAACTACCCAGAAATCCATTTTGAAGAGAGACTATTCCAAATTTCTGCATTTTCTCCCTTCTCTGATAGTAGTTAAACCCACACGTAGGTACGAAGTCTTACACTTGTAGAAAAGAAAATGCTGCCAGAGTCTTTCCAATTCAATAATCCCCATCTGGACAACTTCTTTGATAGAGGTGGTTTGACATGAGACTTACTAATAGTGTCTTGCACAACTCCCTAATCATAATTGGGGTGAGGAGTAGATCTACTCAGCTCTACTTTAGGCTGTGGCAGACAGTGAGAAAAACTTTACTAATGCTGACAATACACATGAGACTATACCTATTTTTTTTCAGACATTACTCCTTTTACAGGCTTTCTTACCTTACAATTATCTTACACAAATGGAAGTTCCCTGCTTACCCTACTGACAAAAAACGGATCTAGCAGGCTCTAGGAAGAAATAGGCAGTCTTTTTCTAATTTCTAACTACCTTCCCTATCGCCACCCTTCTGAAACAAGCCCAGCTGCTATAGGAATAAACTTCACTGTAAGGTAACTAGTAAGGAGAAAATCTTACTATCTCCTTCTCAAATGAGCAGCAGTTGATCTGCATCTTGAACTTACAAATATTCCAACAATTCATCTAAGGAACAAGAAGTTCCCAACTCCTGGCAAACAAACATGTATATTCTGAGCTCTCAATATTACAAAGTCCAAAACTGGCACGTTGCAATGGCATTGCACATGCACACTGCAAAACCACTACAGGGCAAGCTCTCTTTTGTCAGTTTTGACTTTGTTACTTAAACCTTCCTTTTGTGAGTTGAGTTGAATTAACTTTTCACCACATTTCTAGTTAGCATTCTCCAGTAGGGAAAAAAAAAAAATAATTAGGACTTTGCTGGTATTTTCACTTATACTCTTTCCTGAGAGAGGATTACTAGGAAAGAGAATTAAACAAAGGGACTCAAATCAGTATTTCTAACAATTAATAGTTTGTTCTCACATGCATCACATTACAGGCATCTGCTTCGTTAACCATGTCTGCATAAGTTACTCACATAGTACTATTCTGACTCACAGGAGTCTTATTATGACTTTACATATGGAATACGAACAAAAACTATAATCCCTGTTAAATTAGGGATTTCATTGTTATTCCCTCTTTACGAAAATTGCTTTGGGCACAAAGCACCTGTGAAGTGCGCAGAACCATTCCCCCAGATTTCTGTAATCTTTGAAGTGCAAAAGGAAAGGGAGGCAGTAGCAGAAGAACTGTCAGCATGAAGGGGATTTCAGCTCCTACAGTACTGTCTAAGCAAGACATAGTTATACACGTCCGAAGTTTTACCTAAAGAGACTTTTCCCCTCTATCAACTTGCACAAACTTTGCAAATCAGTGACATTCTGTGAAGAATGAGAAGACACATCTACTTGCTTGATTAGCCATAGCTAGTTTCCAAATAATTTTCAGGGTATGCCGAAAAAAAGTTAGAATTTTTTATTTCTAATGAACTTAAGCATGATAAGCTACCGAAACAGCAGCCAGATTGCACGCACAGCCTTTTCTGAAAACCATTAAGGGGTGAAGAGTTTTATTTTCAGTTATGAAAATGAATGTTACCCATCACCACTGAGAAGGGTCAATTCACATTAGGGCAAAGGAGATGCAAGATCAGAAACATGATCCAGGCTGCAGAACTGCATCTCAACTGGTTACAGAATGTTCACCTTTCAGATTTGATTCTCCCTATTGCCAGTTAATTTCTATTGCAAAGGCAGCTCCTTTTTGCTTCTAGATCAAGTACAGAAGTTTCTGAAGTTTAAATATTTTAAAACTCTTATGCAATACCATATTTCAGCTTTTTTCTTCCATGTAAAATTAAGTGTAGGTGCCCTGACTAAGCTCCAATTCTCGGTAGTGGTGAATAATTTCATTAGGACTGGAAGTGTTCTGGAATCGGCCACATTACATCTTGAATAACAATAATGGCAGAACAGTAAGAAGCAGTGTTTAAGGAAAAAGTTGCACATCTGAATAATAGTAAACATATGTGACATTCTATTAATCCTTTTCAACTGCTTTGGTATCCAAGCTTCTTGAGATTTTTTTACATGTATCTTTTCAGAAGTGAAAACTACTAAATTAGCCTCTGATGAAAACTCCTGAATATGTAAATTTTGGTGCCACAGCACACTTCACAGGTTAAAAGCTCTGGAACATAAATAATCAGAATGCTATACACAACATATCAGTATGACCCTAGCAAACCCTGTAGAGAAATCTGATTCATGATGCTGTTAGAAACTGCCAGATTAGATAAGTAAACCATTTAGTTATGCTTGAATGATTAAGTGCAGCTTGATTTTTGACAAAGCTTTAAGAAGTTTCAAAACAAAATATTGGAACATTTCATACAAATCAAGTTATTTTAATGTAAAATAATGCTTCATCATAGAAATAGTCCCAGTACTGAGAGACAGGCACGAGGGTGGAGAGAGGAGGAGGGATACAGAAAGACAGGAACCATTGTTTAATAAAACAGGATTTAACTTGAAGCAAACGTCCAGTGTCTTGGCTTAGGTTTACAAATTCCAAAGCAAACCAATTGCAAAGGCCATCTAACAAAACAGGAGAAAACAAAAGGATTCAGTAAAACAGAAGTAAGTAATGTATGAAGCTTAGCTTCTCAAGTTTTTTTAGAACATGGAGTTTTGAAGGTGTACATAGAACAGACAATGTAAGCGTTTCAATGGTCTGGCTGAACTTCAGAACAAAGTTGCACAGGTTAGCCCCACACCAGTATGGGCACATAGCTGCTGGGAACTGCTCCGAGGGATATAACTGCACTCACTGGCATGCATGAGTACAACCTGCGGAAGAGCTCTGAACAAAGCTGAAACAAAATTCCTAGCAAATGACTGGTATAGGGCACCACCTTGGCAATTATGTTTAAACAAGTTATCAAGGTCAAAACAGTCAGCTCTAATTTCCTAAAGAATTATTTGACGATTACATTCTGAGTTTGTAACGGCAGACTACGCACAGCTCGTTTTGAGTGCAAGTCAGCATGGGAGCAGCAATACATCATCTGAAGTACGGAACTGTTTTTTCCTTTATACATCTGAGTTGTAACTTGAATCTGTACATTAGTAATGCAATTATAATTATGAACTGTGTTATGAGAAGTTGTGTTACATGTCACAGCTGTGTTAAGTGACCGACTGAAACTAGAGAACTTCAACTATCCAAAATTTATCTCAGCATCAGAGAAAGTGTTTCACGCACACTTACATATCCCTGCTAGCTGCGTAAGTCTGCTTTGGAGCCTAACAGAGCTCAGACTGCAGAGTGCCTCTGAAGTAGCTACACTCATACAACATGGCTTAATATTTACCAATTCCGGTTCAAAGGTTTCACTTTTGTGTATGTGCTTATTGAGATGACAAACCAGAAAGGACACTTCTTGGATCTCCCTAGTCATCAGGTTTTCAGTGCTCCTCCAAAGCCGGAACTCTGAACTTTCAGGTCCCACTCCAACATCTATACTCAGTAAAAAAGCTAATAAGTGATACCTAACAAAAATATTTAGAAGTCAGTAATTGCGTTATTGTGACAACCCTGCATTGCTCAGTTAAGATGCAATAACTAGCGCGTCCAAGAAAAATCTGTACTAAACTCAGGAAGCCTGGCTAGGTAGATTAAGAGCCATTTAGCATACATCCAGGACTATTACACATGGTGGAAAAACTAGTACTTCACACTGTACAAACTGTGTGCTGATGGGAATTAGTTTAACCAGTATTAAAAGCAGTAAGATAAAACAGCAAACTGTACTGCACACTGCAATCAAATTTAGCATGACTACAAGAGGAGGGCATTAGCAGCCTAAGCTCTGTTCCTCCTCCATTATAAGTCAACTGTCCTGTTAAAGGGAGAACATGGATTTTGGGAACAATCAATAAAAACTGATGTTCTAATTTTATTCTAAAGCTCTAAAAAATTAAAGCATGTCCTCAGAACTCATTTTTAAAGTGACTCAAGCTTCAGCTACAAAGGGTTTTAAGAGCAAATTCCTTTTAATATATACTATAGGAGAGAATTAAGGCAACCACTCCAAGTACAGTGCTCATTTGCAGATCACCTGCACCACCTTCTATTAGCTAAGAAACAGGGGTTATGTAAGACACGGTACGTACGCACATGCATAATACACACACTCCTAACTGGCTAGCTAGAAACTTGCTATCACAGATAAAATTGTCTGCTTAAAGGGCTATCTGTCAAAAGACTGTTTAGGCATATTCTCACATCCTCCTCCAAAAAAAATCTGAGCCCCCACTTCCAACTTTGCACTGTGTTAATCAAGGAAGAACATGTTCTGCTTATGCCTTCCCATCTGCAAGTGTTCCACGTCTCATACCCACAGCATCATAATTAAACACTTAGATCCCTAGAACGAAAAAAAGCTGTTTGGTTTGCCTGAAGACTATAGAACATTGCTACCTGTGTGTAATACCTCTCCTTTCTCCATTTCAAAGAGCATGAAAAAAGCGGGGGTGAGATGTTTGCTGTATGCATGTTTTTGCTGTAATGAACACTGCCTGCTCCACTTTCAGAGGTAGAAACCTGGACCGTCTCTGTGTGCAACACTGAAACTGCTTTGTTATGGAACTAGTGGCACTATTTCAGTTTCAAAAATGTGAAAGCTTTGAACGGCATTCATGAGGACTTCCAAATTTTATTCTATTTTTTGATAAAACAAAAGATGAACCCAACAACTACCTAGATTTGAAATTCAACCCAGATTTTTCAGTTGCAGTTCAAAAGGACAAGAAAATTATATCACAAAGGGACACATCTGGCGTTTATGAAATCCAGTTTGGAGCAGATTTTCTATATGGGGGCTTTTTGTCTTGTTCATGTCCATGTCTCAATACAAGACCGAAACAAGCCAACAATATCTCAACAGTAGACATTTTAAGAGACAGGAAGTCTAGAATGCCTCCAAAACTGCATCTTAAATGACAGCTCAGTAAATAAGCTCCAGAGTAAAAGTTAGTGAATTGAAGGGTTCAAGAAATTAAACCATATGTTGACCCATCTCCTTTTAACTCACCATAAGATACACCTGGAGATGCACAAAAAGAAAATACGAAGTCATTAGAGAAGCTCAGCAAGGAGGAAGCTTGCTTACATGTTCGGAGGCCAGGGTTCAAGTCCTGCCCAAGGCTGAAGAATACAGAAGAATTGCTACGTCTTCCTTTCAGCCTCAGCAAGTAATTTTTGTACACAAAAACGAAGGGGGCACAACTCCACATGGATATGTTAGAACCCACTAATTGGACTGTGTAGTACAGATTACAATTTTTAGAGACTGGAGGCATAGGAACTCTGGCATCTCATATCTCAAAAGGCTTCTCCTAGGGAAATTCAGCTGCCTCAAATTCTGCTGGAAGGGCAACACAGCAGGGTGCAAGCAATTCAACAGCTTTCTTTTTTGATGCTGCTGTTGGACAGGCCTAACAAGAAAAAGTGCTCTCTACTAATCTGTTTGTTACTCAGGAACAAAGATGAACTAGTTAGACATGTCAGCAACAGCCTGGTTGTAATTATAGTGAGATGGTAGGATTTCAGGGACAACCTCCTCAGAGCACAAAGAAATTCCACCCCCTTGTTGGAGAAAAGCAGCAGAACTAACAAGAGGCCATCTTTATTCAGTGAGCAACATCTAACTGAGTTTAGATACAAAAAAATCATGAGCGGCAGAAATAAACTGCCTACCAAGGACAAGTACTGAAGCATCACCAAGCATGCAGAGAAGGAATTAGGAAGGCCAAGGCTGGAGCTAGTGAGGGACACAAAAGGCAACGTCCAGGTGTTCAGCTGTTAGGTGAGCAGCAGAATGAAGACATGGGTAACATGGGCCCATCGCTGAATAGGATGAGCTATGCTGTGACAAAGGGAATAGAAAAACTAAAAGGTACTTGATACCTTATTTGCCTCAGGTTTTGAAGTCTTTTCCAACCAGATCTTTTCACCCTCCTAGGTCTTCATGCCTACTAGTAAAGTTTAGAGGAGAGCAGTACTACCTAGCCAAGGAAGATCTCACCACAATTGCTTAAAGTTGGACTTGCAAGTCCATGAGATTGGATGGCTTGCTTCCAGGAGTGCTAAAGAAGGGAGATGATGCCATGATGAGGCTGCTTAGATATATTTAAAGAAGCCATGCTAAGGAGGCAGACGGCCCCCCTGATAGTTAAAAAAAGGCAAAGACAACCAAAGGAATAGATTTTCCCAGCCACCTATGGAATTTCCACATCCAGAGCTCTTGAATGAATCAGAATGCACACTGTTGAAACTCTACAGTTACCTTGGCTTTAAACTAGAGGTTGGACTAGATGACCTCCAGAGATTCCCTCCTATGTATACACAAGGGCCTCCTAAGTATCCAGCCACATACCGGAAGCATTTATGACATTATTGATAGACATTGTAACAAGATCCCCACCGTCTTCAAGATGATGTGGACATGAAAAATACTGGGTAGGGGAAGAAATCAATTCAGTAGTAGGAAATGGTTCTATGAATATTTCAAAAGACAAAGATTCAGAATTTTAGAAGGTATCTCTAAGGTATACTCAATGGGGTAGAAAACATTAGCTTTTAAGAGAAGCTAGCATATTTATTTTCTGAAATGTTTTAATACTTTTAGAAAGGTTTTTTAAAAATAGTTTTCACCATCATCTATATGTAGCAATCATCCTGAAATACAGATCTATGTTAATCCAAAACTATGAAGAGTAACTTCATAACCTAATTGTCAGGTATATGAACTGATTCTTAAACTTTTATCCACTAAATTGATCAGCCCTCATTTGTTTGTTTCACAGACTTTTGTGACCACTACAGCACAACAAGCAGGTACGCTGAACGTGCCTTTCACTTTCAAAGGTTTTAAGTTGAGCACAGCATTAGCAACAGCTGTGTTTCACAATCTGTATTTAGCACTGATCCCACAAAGTAGTGTTTTACTACATTATTACTGCAGGAAGTTTATTCTAAACCCAGAAAATTTAAGGAACTGAATTATGCTTTAAAGTTCTGAAGTTCTGG
This sequence comes from Eurystomus gularis, assembly GCA_013400335.1. Classification (NCBI taxonomy): domain Eukaryota; kingdom Metazoa; phylum Chordata; class Aves; order Coraciiformes; family Coraciidae; genus Eurystomus; species Eurystomus gularis. The sequence goes on from VZZY01021971.1 coordinate 12,977, forward strand.
GGAGGCATCATTTGTACCAGCAGTAATGAGAACTTACTTATTTCCACCCTAGCATATTGTTGTCCCTGTGAAATTATTCAGCAGACACTAAGTAATAATACTGCATACTCCATGTTACAACATTTATTCTTTACATTTTGTAGCAGAAACATAAGTTAAAATAGCATCAGATTCAATATAGCTGACCTTTAACACAAGGCCTTAATGTGCTGCCTGCGCTAAGTGTTTAACATTTTATATATATGTGTATATTTTTTTATATATATATATATATGAAAGTGACAGCATAATCCTAAATTAAGTTCTAAAAACACTATAAGCTGTATATAGCACCTGATACATTGTTTGAGAATTTAAAAAGACTCATTCAAATGTTCTTTCTATTAACACACAACTCTTCAATACCAGAAGCTTGGTTTGGGGGGCGTTCTTTATTGTTGTTTTGGGAGAGTTTTTATTCAGTTTGGGGTGGTTTTTGTTGGGGAAGCTTGAAGTTTTTTGTTGTTCTGCTTGTAGAAATAATTTTATAAAACTGGAGAGAAAAGCCTATTGCCATCATCTCCCTCAAAAAAAATAGACCAAACCTTTATTTAAGCCATATTTACTATCTTTGAGAATAGGAAATACCCAGTCTTTGCTTAAGATAGCACTCCAAGTTTACAGACACAGTTTAGACTGACCTTTTCCAGGTTCAGGCTGGCCTAGTCAAACATGTCTCCCAGATTCCAGATCCTACTACCTAAGGATTACCAATCCCTGTCTGCACAAAGGTGATCACGGTAGAATTAGCAACTCCTGACTGCCAAGATGAGTTGAGAGCAACCAGTTAACATCACCACACAATACATTAACACAGTCTAACAATACAGTTAGAAGACATCCCCTCGGAGTCCTGAAGTACAATACATTTAAGCATAACTAAAGAAATATCTTTTAAAGCTGCTTTTTTTCCCCCTACTGGAAGCCTAAAAATTTTTTTCTAGACCAATCAAATGCTAAGATACACTAACAACAAGGGTTTTTTTGAGAGTGTTGAAGACTTAGCCCAAAATTCATATACTAGAGGAAAATAGAAACTCTTGGATGTCCTACTTTGTTACTCTACTAGACATTCAAGAGCAGACAGGTTTGGGAAGTATAACTTAGCTAGCAATAATGAATGGAGAGGTCATCATCTCTCCTTTCTGTGTCCTCTTTGACTACTCCTCTTTGAGGAATTTGAATACCCTGCCAACCCACTCAAAGCCAGGCAAAGGCATCCCAAAAGAGAATGAAGAATTGAACAAGGATGGGAGCTGCAAAGCCAAAGAAATCAGAGATTAGTAGAAAGACTTCTTACTCACATCCTTACTTGATCAAGGATTCAGCCTAGCACATCTACCTGTTTTACTGAGCCCTACTTTGCTGATTTGAAAAAGGAAACAGTCATTTGGCAAGTTATTATCTTTATAGCTGCTAAAAAAAAAGTACCTTAAAGGCAGCCCAGTAGCTTTAAAGTATACACTGGTATACTAAAACTGACATTACTAACTGCTAGCACCAGTGACAGGAGGACCCCCTGGCTTTGATTTGTCTTCCTTCATAGACACTAAAACCTGTGCTTGTGTATCAAGCTTACCTTTCTAAAACAATAAAACAAGCCACTGTCTATAAGTAAACAAACTACATGATATGAAGTTCTGTACCCCTGTGCCTAGTGCAACTACACTTTTGAAATATGTATCTTACTCAACCAAGTTGCATGCTTCAAGAACTTTGCAATCTTGATATTCAAAAATCACCTTCATAGTTTAAGCATCTTTCTTGAGTTACTACTTATAATATTTATTTAAATGAAACATTACAAAGCTCTACACACAACTAGTTGGCATCAAACCTAGCAACACCTTCACAAAAGCTTGAGAATGCAGTTCTGTATAAGTTCTTCACCCTCAGAAAACTTCCATGAAGTAGTTCCTACCAAGCTTCTGTGTCTAGCTTAAATTTAAGCTAAAAGACTGCCTAAAAAAAGACAGTTCTCAGACACACAGAACGACACAGTTTCTAATGCAAAGACTTAATTTAACCAGCAGTTTTTAATATAACTAGTGATTTCCATGCATTTTAGAGATCTGCAAGTGCTATGTACTTTCAAGTAATAATATGCCAACTCTTACATGCATCTTTCAACAAATATGAATGAGATTTACTAAGCACACAACTGTGATTGTGATCCTCTCCTTAGCTTAACCACCAGTAGTCCTGAAAGTGCAAACACACTATAAAGGTTGTCAAGGAGAACCTAAGCTATTTAAAACTGAAGTCTGTTTTCAGCATGACACAGAGCAAACAAGATATTAAATCAGCCAGAATTAGCTTATCAAGCCTAGATTAGAAAAGTAAAACATTCCTGAAAACTAACCAAAACCCGCAGGCACTGTTAATTTAGACAACCAAGCATAATTCCATTGTATTATATCCATGATAAAGTATGTATGTATTTTAGCATGTATTTTAATAGTACTGTTACTGATGAATAATAGACTAATTATCATCTTTCTCCCATGCCCCCATGTTATAACACAGGAGACAAATCCAAAGAGTTGCAAACATCACATTTGCTTAGAGCAGTACGGGAACAAACCATGTAACAATGCTTGCCCAAAACAGTATCAGCCTTCAACTGTAACTTACAGGCTTCCAGAAACTTAGGTAATTTTCCTGGTTTTATTCTTCTAGAACTTTGTTCAAATGCTATTTTGAACCCACCTATAAACTTAGACATCCCAGCACTGCTAGCAGTTCCACAGCCTACTTCATCTCCCAATCATTTAGGTTGGAAAAAACCTTTAAGAGCATCGAGTTCAACCATAACCCTACCTTACCACTGCTAAGCCATGTCCCTAAGCACCAGGGATTGTGATTCAACCACTTCCCTGGGCAGCCTGTTCCAGTGCTTGATAGCCCTTTCTGTGAAAAAATATTTCCTAATGTCCAACCTAAACCTCCCCTGGTGCAACCTAAGGCCATTTCCTCTTGTCCTATCACTTGTTACTTGACCTTCTTAATCCTCAAGTGGGAAAAATTAAAAATAAGTAACTACTTCAAGTGTTTCACTGTCCAGTTTCACTACTGGGAAGAAATGGGAACAAGTGTTGATTACCTGACTTCTGTATCACTTCTAAGGTATCCTTTAGAGACTTCAAAAAAACTATTCTTTGATATGATGAGAAAGGATAGAGAACAAACCAGAAGAGTACAATAGCTATCACGGTAGGACACACTGGAAGTACTGTTTTTCTGCCATGAATTAAGAAATAGTAAACTAAGATTAGATTTGTCTTTTTGACTGTATGAATCTCTAGAAATAGTCAAAGACCATCCCAAGTTCTACTACAACAACAGAATAACAGGTTCAATTCAGAACATAGTAATTTGTATGCAACACTGATTGACCTGTTTTCATTCTTTCTTGGTATTTCTACCTGCATATTTATTTTATGCAAATAAGGGTAGATGGTAGTAAGCTTGCTGCTAATAATTTTGTCTAACTGATCCAGAAATGACCTCCTCCAACTTGCTGAAAACCCACTTCAATCAAACTCCCTTCTCTTAGTGGCTTATTAACTGTAAGGTATGTAGGCACACGACCTAAAAATCATTGAAAGCACCCTTTGAGATGTAGGGCCTGATTTCCATAAGAAACCCAAAATTATTTTCTGGGTCACTGCATCCATGACATCCATCTGTACAAGATAATGTCCCACTTTAACCTACCCTTATTTGACCACTCACTAACTTACTTTGTTTACAGTTTCTTGTGCACAGAAAAGCCTCATGTAAGCTCACACTGAATCATTGCTTCAAGGCAAATGTTGACAAAAAATAAGAGCCTCTTACATTATTTTCTAGAGAGCAACAGGAACAAAAGAAAACGGGAACAAAACCTACCAGCTCATCAGTTAAGAGATGACAGATAAATCTTGATTCCAATAAGAAAGTCTGAAATTCCAAAGCACTAGTTGCACAGGGAAGAACAAAAGCTAAGTAATAACTATGCTGTTGTTCCCTTATGTTATACAACAAAAATCTGCTCCCTTGTTTTGAGGACAAGCTAACTCTGTTTTTCAGTATCCCCCAGAAACAGAAAATTTTATTTCAGGACCATTGTAGTCACTACAATCAACTCAATTTTTTTCCTTTTCCCTCTCTACATTTGAGAAGCATTTTCAGACCCATGCAGAAGTTCAGCTGAAGACTCACAGCTATGCCCAAGTTGAGTTTTGACCCCACAGTTTTGTGCTGAAAGCCACACAATTTTGTTTCACAAAGCACCTGGCGATGTGCAGTTTTATTTAAAAACTCATTTCATTTGAAAGCATCTTTTCACATAGTAGCAGAATAATAAAAACAAATACAACTTTTAGTGAGTTGAAGCAAAAAAAAAAAAAAAGGCAAACCATTTTACTCCTGTCACAATGTAATACACAACAAATTCTGTATTGACCCCTCTTGTGTGATCAGTTACCATTTAATCTTCTTTTAAACTCTAAAGACAGTTTCTGGCAATCACTTCTGCTAAGTCACTGCACTAAAATTTGCACAGCTGACAAGATACAAAGATGGTTTGTTATCTTGGGGGAGGTAGTGTCTCCTTTATTTCAATTATTAAGGTCGTTCTACTACAAGTCAGATCTTTGAAAAGTCAGTAACATCTAGGTCTGACAGACATGCTATTTAGAAATTGTTTGTTTTTCACATTTCATGAAAATCCTCCTTTGTTTACTCTGCCATTTTCCAAACTAAAGTTGACAGTCATATAGAAAGTGACCATTGCAAGTCTTGACAAGTTCATCCCATATTTCCTGGAACAGAGACAGAAGTTATACCTTACTAGTGGATATTCTGACTCT
>VZZY01021975.1:3471-51516 GCA_013400335.1 Eurystomus gularis
AAAAAAAAAATGCTGATAATTGTACCTGAAGTTGCCAATATTCAAGCGGTTCAGTAGAAAAGTGCAAGCAAAGGTGTATTTATATTCAAAGGTATCATGTTTAAACATGTTACAGTCTAATATGTTATGGTTATGTGTGTCCATAATCTAACAGGCTAAGAGGTCAAAAATCTTCAAGATCAGCTCAGACCTGTGAACACATCTTGCACCTTTTCTGCATGAACAAAAAAACCTGAAGGAATTATCATTTCTGGTCACTTACAGGAATGTTACTGTGGTAGGGAATCTAAAATCTGCAGTCTAGGTTCTCTGAGATCCTGTTTACATTTAGGCCTGGGCAAGATGATTCCCAAACCCCTCAGAAAGGAGGTGCAACCTGTGCTTTGCACTACTATTAATTTACTGCAGGTCAGATTTAGTGACACTGAATGACATCTGTTGTGTTCTTGCACATCAGCATTATGTTCATTAGTATTGCCATATCTATGTTTGAGAAATGGAAACTGAAATCTATGACTGAAGGAATTTTACTGTATAGCTCTCAGGACCAGCATCCTTTTATGTAGCTTAAATTTAAATACTGAAGGCTCAATAGCAGGAAATCATATATGTTGTTTTTAACTAATCATGAGTAGATGCAGAGAAAGAGACCTTTCTAGGTTCTCTAAGAATAAATCATACTAACATCAATCATATGAATCATACAAAGTCATGCAATTTAAAATGTCAGCATCAGTTTGTTTTTTTAAACCTCATTCTGCACTCAGTTAAAAGTATTTTCTCACAGGAGTAAATCTGTTCAATTCAACAAGACTGTGCTTGTCAGCAACATCATGTCATGGATAGGTGGATATATTTTTTTGCAGAATTAAGGCCTTGTATCACAGCTTAAAGGTTTAATGATGAGAATTAATTACCACAGGAACCCAGAATACTCGTCCCAATGCCATGTGCCTGGTATCTTAAGAAATACATACAGAAAAATCATAACTGACCTTTCCCAAGCATCAGGAAGCTTCCCTCATGCCTACTACAACTATATTCAAGGAATTGAGTTGTGTTGCATTGATTAATAAATAATGGTTATGTAGACACTCACCACAGCTGCCTGAGTTTGCATTCAGGCTCATGATATAAATGAGAGTCATACATCCTCCAGTTCCAAATGAATGTGTGATGCCTAGAATTGCTAGTGCCCCATCTTATGAAAGTCAAGAGAGAGGGTTCTATGTGTCAATTATTTGGCTACCACAACATACCACTAAGACAAAATTGTGACTTCAGTCCTGCCAAATACTGTGGTCTAAAAAATGTGTTAAGCTTCTGCATTAAAATGATAGGCTTAATTTCAGCAAAGAAGGTGTCTGGAATATAGGAACATTATAAATGCTGCAATGTGAAATACAAGAGTTCACCCTTATACTCCAAATTACTATGAAAGTGGGGGGAAAAAAGACATTTTCTATTTAGGTTATGAACAGAGAAGGTCTGGAAAAACACATAAGTAATAAAGAATTCATTACTCAGATTATTTCTTTTGGGCTTCAGGACCTTTTCAAAACTAATAACTATGATAGCCAAAGAACCTCACCTCACTCCCTGATTTACTCTGATTTACTGCTATGGATCACAAGATTGTCTAGGGAGCAGCTGAGACTTGTTCTAGGAATGAGCTAAACATTAGCAAAAACTTTTAGGAAAAATTGTGAACTTTGAATATTACTTCTAGATAAATTTACCACTATTTTAATAAGAAATATACCTTTTGATGCAAAATGAAATAAATAATATGGTTTAAGTATTGCAAAAACCATTTGTGACCGTAGGTCCTTATTCTGAATAACTTGATCCAGCCCTTGCTATTTGAAAACTGATATTAATGAAGATTCATGTGACAGATTGTGACAAACTTGGGGTTTGAGGGAATTAATGTTTCATATAATATCTAATAAAAACATTACCATGCATAGATCATTTTTTTAAATTGTAGGTCTATTTTTCAGTCAATAATTAGAAATTTCACATTGTGACTTTGATAACTAGATGCTCAAGATACTAATGTAAGTTAATGTAAGTTTAAGATACTAATGTAAGTTACACACTAATAAGATACACACTAATGTAAGAGACTAATAAGATGCACATTAATATTCTGTTTTATCAGCCATAAGCTGATTTTGCAGACTACCAGTGTTGAAGAGTGGGATGCAGCCTGCTTTATTAGATATAAACCTGTGAAGGAAGCAAGCAAAATTATACTTTGTGTAAACTTCAGTGGATTTGCAGTTTAAAAAATGTTAAAGCTTATCTAAAAATATTGTTCTTCATAAGTAAATCATTCTCTCATATGAAATCAGTAGGAGAAGACTCAGTTTCTCTAGCCATTCAGAAATGGTAGGTTTGATAGAATGACAGAGTATCAGTGTCTATTTTAATTTAAACAACCCTGATATGAAGGTGGTTGAGTCTGAATTTTTGGAAGTTTGCTGGGCTTTGTTTTCCATGGAAATATGTTCTGAATGTCAGAAAATATGTGGAAAGTTCCCATTCGTTCTCCAATTTTATTGCCTGATAAGTTTAGTGCAAGTCTCTCTTCTGTGCTCTTCCATATGGACTGAGTTGAATCCTCACCAAGTTTCCCCTTTTTTGCTTGAAGGTACTTTAATATGTTTAACTGTATGTCAGTTGAAATTTTAACTCTTTTTCAGCACCTGCCAAGAAAAGCTTACATGACATTTATGTCATTGTGGTTTTTAAAAAAAACCAACTTTGTAAATTTTCTCTGTCGGCATGTAATCTGTATAGTGCATCTCTGTATTGAAGAATTCAAATCCCATAATCTAGCTCAGAATTATTGTTACATACATGAGCAAAAGTGGGCAAAATTTTTAAATCACTGTCAGTTAGAAGCCTGTGAGTGGAAAATTGCTGAAAAATATGCAAACTTCTTCTTAATGTCAAGGGCATTAAGAATTTATTTTCCCCAAAGAAAAGCAAAGTCGACTAAGCAGTTTTATTAATAGAATTTGTTGTTGTTTAAGTTGTTATAATGCAGAGGTGTATACATCTGAATGGATTTGCTTTAGTTGTGATATAAGCCAAACTTGCAAAAGATCACTGTAGGAGATGGTGATAGGTATAGGTGAGGTACATAGGAAGTAATCATTTACTACTTACAAATGAAGGACCATCTTTTTTAAAGGCTAAATCTGTGGAATTTACTGATGTTTTGGAAGGTAGAAGTAAATCAGTCTCAAAATGTACTTAAATTTTTTTTTTTTTTAAGAGTTCATAACCTGTCAAAACAGCACATAGGAGCTTCTGCTCATTATCATTACAATCTTACTGCCAGTCATGTGATGAAAGCTTAATGCAGGAGTTGAATTTGACTCAAGAGCCAGTTTGCCAACCTATTCTCTTGGGCCTGTTGTTTGTAGTTCATGCATGCCCTATAGCTGCCATTTGGATTGTTATGTTTTTATACACAATCTCTAATCTATTGCATGTCTCAAGGAGAGGAAAATAGTCTAGATTGATCAAATACAACCACAGACTGCTCTGAATCCTAGGTATCTGGACATGGAAGCCCTTACATGGGCTTTTTCTCTTACATAGAAGCTATTTCTCTTGCATAGAGTTTTATCTCAATATAACTCGTCCTAGTGACACGTGCCTTCTCTGTTTCATGTCTGATAGGGCATTTCAGAGCAAGTAATAAATGCCAAACATTACTGAGAAACTCAGTGGAAAAGCAGGAATCTGAAATTTCCTGTAAAAATTGTACTGAGATATATTGCACCCGTTATTTCATCTGTACAGCTCACCATTTTTAGAATTCTGTCTGTTTGAAAATAAATAAGTGGAAGATATGGTGGGGACATAAATTTCACCATATGCAGAAGACTACCATTAGGATACTTAATGATGTAAGTTCTTAAAATAGTGTAGAAGTGCATGTTGCTGTGTTGAAATGAGCAGAATATATTCTGCATAAAAGCTTTTAATAAACACTATGGAAATAGAAAAGATATGTGACTGTTTCCATCCTGTTCAGTAATAACTCAACAAGATATCTGAAAATCTTGAGAGTTTCAGAGAAGGTCAGTAGGTCCCCTTGCTGGACAGTATGAAGGAGCAGAAAGTGAGAGAGCTGCTTGGAGACTTGCTGCAGAAAACTGGGTTGCAGATTTTCTGGGAACTGGGGCTAAGGAGCTTTAAAGCTGTGAAAAAAACTTGAACTTTTTTCCAGTAGACCAGTAGGTGACAAAAGGCTGCAATTTTATTCAGTCCAACAATGTTGCACAAGACTTTCAGCTAGGATAAACTGTTGCTAGATGCTGAATTGTTGGTTTACTTGTAATTTGCCAAGGGCAACTTCGGTTTTGGTTTTGGATAGCTCTGTGAAGAAATCTATTGTTTCTCTATCAGACTCTGGCAGTGCTTATAATATCTTGCTAGAAATTAGATCAATGGGAGACAAGCAGTAAAACTAAATAGCTCAGATTGAAAATCATCTTGTGACTGACAGCCACAAGACCCTTACCCTATCCTTCAGCAATTCAAGAGAAGGGAAAGCTCAGAGTAGTTTGAAGATACAAGAGTTGCATCTTGCATTAAAGTCAGGACAGTTATTAACATCAAATAGTACCCACCCTAAAGTACACTTTGTCTTCCCCATGGTCCATGGCTGTTTTCCACCAGATCAGTCCCAGCAAGATCATTGTCACAGCTGTGCAGCCACAGCTTTGCCTATCCCTACAAGCATTTGAATTACTTGCCTTCTTATATGCAGCTGGATGTCTACCTGTGACTTGAATAAGGCAGAAAAAATATCTGCATTTGTAGCAAAAATAGATATTAGATGTTTTCCAGACCATGGGCTGAAGATCAGTGCCTTTGGGGACAAGTACATCACTTAAAATTGTTGTTTATGCTGTCAGTCTTGTTAGTGGTGAATTCAGCCTCCATTAATTCATGTCTCCACTTGCAGCTGTGGTTCTTTTAAGTGTGCTATCAGCTAAGTGATTTTGGGGGGATTTGTGATATCTGAAATACTGCATGTTTAGCTGAAGAAGGAATATGCAAAACCTCAAGAAAGAAAAGCTCTATTAAAGGGTAAATGCCGCGATTGAAGAGACGGGAATTTCTGTTTTGCAGACTTCTTTCTACAGGTAAAGAAACAATGTAATATGTAAATATGCCTTTTGGTGAGAATTTCCTGTGTTTTATCTAAGAAAGAATTTCAGGCTTGAGTACAAGACAAGTAAGGGAGCACAGAATAAAGGTATGAAGACACAGAACTTGAGCTAGAAAAGTAGCAACAACAGTTTAATCTCTCTACCAGTAGATGGAGAGCACAGGAAAGTAGAAGCATGCACATGAAGAAGGAAGAAAAAACCTTGCATGAGCTTCTTGAAGGGGGCTAGAGACAAAAGAAGAGAAAAAGCAAGGCAAGGAAGAGAACTGACTGTGAAGTGGGAGGAAATTGGAAAAAAAATGAATTCTAAAGGGTAAAGAGGAAATGACAAGACCAAAATTATCAGCTTGGTCAAATCAGTGCGTTGGCAGTGAATAAATATCTAGATTATCTTCTTTCATGCCTTGTACACAGTATTCCTTACTCCTGGAACATGGTTTGAAAACATGGCATGAATAGTTTGCGTTACTGGAATGGATGAAATCCATGTCTGCCTTTTCAAGCACTTTTCCAGACAGAAATGCTGCGAGTGACATCATGGAAAACTATTTCTTCTTGTCCTTTACTCCACACTAGCCTCTCCTGTAATGAATTCTTTTGCTTCTGCACTCTCTTTCTCCCTGTCTCTTGCCCTCTCTGTCTCTCACTCTCTGCTATGTCTCACTTTGTGCTTTCTTTCTTGCTCTTACTTCTTCCTCTTCTTTTCTTTGTTTTGTTTTTGTTTTTGTTTTTGGTCTTCAAAGCCAGGGTGGGAGGAAAGGATCTGGTTAGCTCTCTATTTAATAGTTGAAAGAGCTTGGTTTGGGGTTTTTTTAATGCACAAAATTCCTCTCAGTGAGACATGCCACACATTCTGATCTCTCCCCTTCAGGCAGTTACACACTATTAAATATGGGGTTGGAAATGACACGCGTCTGGAAATACAGAAATGAAAAAGCCTTCCAGTTTCTGCACCGCACTATACAATGAAGGTGTTGTAAATTGTTAATTGAATGGCATGAGGTTCTACTTTGTTAGGGCTTCTATAAACAGAAACTGTACATTCCGGTGTGTTGCCACTTTTTATTTTCTTCAGATTAACTATCATACTTTGAAACTTTCTGTTTTCTAACATAGAGATTAGTGAAGTTTTTAGTTTGTTTGTTCTTATTCCCTAAAACATAACTTGCACTCTGAATTTTTTTTGTTCTATTTGCCTCCTCTTACCAAACCATCTTTATGATATTTTTATACTATCTCTGTTTTAAAAGAGAATTAAAATCAGAACAACCTACTTGAGAAATTCCCTGTATTCTACAACCCAATAAATTATGAAATATTATTACTATATATTAGATAATGCTACACACATTATGTAGAGATTAATAGTTAATATATTTTAATGCAGAATACAGGAAGGTAAACAGAGTTCTGCTTGAAATGGAAAGTGGGGAGAACCTTCAGTCTTCCAAAGTCAATCTGAAGTTTTGAATTCCTGCTCTGAGAAGACAACGTTGTCTGTATATGGATGGCACTAGACTGGGACTATTCTTCCATTGCAGTTTGTTAGGTGAACAAAATCCTCACAAAAGCAGCAGCCAGTGAGGAGTTACAGGCCACTGAGACTAAAGACTGCAATGTGGAAATAAAGTAGGGTTTCATTTCAGAGAAGGGAGAGGAGTAGGTGATGGAATTTATCTCTCAGTAGTCCATGATCCTTCAGAATGCTAGTACTCTCTTTACAAAGCTGTAACTCTTAGTCATTAATATTTGATATTGCAGTTGTATAGCCTTAGGAGTGTTCCACGCAGTTTATGAGTATTAATGAGTAAATGCGAGATTAGATAAATGTGTGATTAAATATACCATTTCTTTAAAATATGACGAGTTTCAAAGCACCTCAAATGATTGGCCAAGATACATGTCCTTGAAAGCCTGAAGGAACTTTAAGATAACAATATTTAAAATTCAGCATTTGCTGCAATTGGCAAGTTTATCTACAAAAAGTGAGATTTAGTAGGCATCTTTCAGCTCAACAGGAGCAATGAGTTTTCCACAATACGTTCACATGGTTGGTATGTTGAATGAATAAAAAGTTCAGCAATTCAGTATCTCATTGTAGAATTAGTGAGGTGATAGGCATAAGGCAGATAACAAAAGCATGACAGTAATACAGCCAATTTATATCCAGCTTCCAAACCATTAAAACTGAGTTATGTTGGCTCATTATGGAGCTTTACTACACAGTCACATGCAGTTTTTCTAATTCTTCTACTGCTGCTTTGCCAATATAAAAGCAGTTCAAGACATCTAGTTTTGCTGTTGCCAATGCTGAGTGATGTTTCAACATGCTTGGGGATTTCAGAGTGTTTTGAGACCTCTGCATTCTTAGGAGAGGAAAAAAATCTTTAATGGGTTTCTGAAGTTGTTTAGAACATCCTGTGCATAATCTCTTGGAAATACATAAATTGTAAGAAGAGAAAATCATAGTACATAGCCTCTACATTAAGAAAACAGAGATTTAAGATTTATTTTTAAAAATTCAGAGAATCTGGGCACCTAGAAGCCATTCGACACTTCAGGAGGGCATGCAATTGTCCAAAATGGTTTTCTTAATTAAGCCACTAATTCATGATTTCTGAAAATTGCTAAAAGGAATATTTTGTAAAAAAAAAAACTTAGATGTTTAAAGGTGGAAGACAAAAGCTGCTGAGCTGAACAAATACAAAGGACCCACCTGACATCAAATTCCATTAATTACAATTTGTGTGATCTCCAGGACTAAGATGATCTCCAGGAAGGGAAACCCTCTTGCAGTACCTACTTATGTTACCTCTGTAGCTGAACAGTTTCACTAATATTTATGCTTCTGAATTACTTTTGAAAATGTCTCGCCTATGTATTCCGTACTCTGACTCTAGACACTGAAAACCTTAACTTGAGTGCTCTTCCAAAACAAAGCTCCTTGCTAGGATGAGAAATTCCCCAGGAATTACCCCAGCTAAGGAAGCAGGAAGGCAGAAGAATGAAACTGTTCCCATGATTATTTTACTACTTGGTACTGATTCCTCAGAAGAAGGGTAGGGAGAGAAGGAAAGGAGAACGGATGTTAAAATACATGCTACAAGTAAGAACCGCCTTCTTGCAGGTTGAAGTGCTGGAGCCCGAGTTATGGACCTCAAATTGGAGCTGACCTGTGAATGAGTCACAGCCTAGCAGAATGTTTTGTTTTCCCCACTGGCTTCATGTTCCAGAGGCAGAACCTTGCCCACCTGTGTCTCTGTGGCTCTGCCCTCACCCAGGTGGTCATGGTTGGGGTTGTGTGTGAGGCCAGGGCTATTTTAACCAGGAGTTGATCACTTAGAAGAGCTTCCTGTTGGGTGTGGCTTCTGTTGGGGTTTGTTGCCTCTTGCTGAGCTCTCTCAGTAGTGTCCTTCCATTTGGAGAGTCACTGAGGGAACCATCTCTGTCTGTTGTGTCCAGTGGGTGATGCTGGCACTGCAGTGGAGGAGCTGGGCCCACAGGAACCTATGGCAGGACTGTTTGAAAGAAGACTTATGAGAGGATGTTGCTGTGTTCAGTGTTAGCCTGTGTGATCAGGCAACTGATGGCGGCATAAGATGATGATGGCTGAATCAGCGCAACACAGGTAAACATCAGGGGAGAAGCACTAGGATTATATAGCTGAATCTGATTAGGCTTACATCTCAAAGTATACTGAAGGATGTCACAGCCCTCACTAAATATTTGAATATCAACCACTTTTCTTGTTTGAAGTGAGTTGCCTCTTTCCAAGAAATATAGGTAAGATTACTTTTAACTTATGACTTCTGCACCCTTTCTTATTTACATATCTACCTATGATTATCTATCACTGAAGTTCTTTACCTCACTAAATATAACATTCCAGCACTGAGGCCACCTCAATGGCAGAAAAAAATGTTGCCAAGAAAAAAAAAGGAGTCCAGAGAGTTATGTGTTCTCTTCCTTTTATTTCTAAGAAGGATGAACTTATCATTTCTGCCAAAGGCCTAAGTTCTGCCTTGAAAGCAAAATTAATAGCAAAATCTTCAGAATTCTAACTGACTTTGTATTAAAAGTCCTCTTTTGTAGGCAACTTGGACATTTGGGAGACAATGAGGTTATACTTATTAGTATTTTTGAAATGAGCAGATCCTTTTCATGTGTCAAAGATATTTGAACTTTTCTGAAGTAGTTTGTCCATCTGAAAACAACACACAGTACCAGATTCAAAGTAGAATTTCCTCAATTATGGACTGAAGTTTGTGAATGTGTAGAGTGCTGGTAGTTTTTCCAGAGTGCTATCACAGAGGATCTCTGATAATGTTTCCCTGCTCCACATGATATTTCTACAAATATTTTCTTTTTTTCTCTCTTTTTTTTGTGTACGTCCTTTGACACACCTATTAGAAAATGTTTAGTTGATAGATTATTTGCCAAAGGAATTTTGAAGAGCAAGAACATTTGAAGAGTAAGACCCTGAGTCACTGACACAGAACTGATCTGTCTTGTAACTTTATTCAGAATTTCACAATCCTTGTTAAACTGCAAGATAAGGGCCAAAGGCAACAAACCAGCAGGAGCCAAATCAGAATGTGCCAAAGTTCATAGAATGGTTGCTTCAGGCTGAAGTTTGTTGACCCTTAATCACTCGGGGTCATCAATGGTTCTGCTGCAGGGCTCTGCAGAACGTGAGTCCCATCAGATCTCCTGCTGCTGCTATCCAGGCTACTTACTGCTGGGGCAGAGTGGAAGCTGGGACACACAGATTCCAAGGCAGCATTTCATGGGTGCCTGCTTGTTAGTGTGCTCTTTTAGACTGCTATCCTTGTGTAACACATGTTTTCTAATTCTAAACTCCTTAATCTCTTGCAAATGGCATAGGTGGAATTAATCACAGCACAGGCAAAAGATTTCTTCCAGTTAGCACACCTTTTACGCTTTCAGTAATATGTTTTGTCATTGACTGATATTAATGTAAGCACATAGTTACACAGTTTAAGTTTTAAGTCATTTTTTGTTAAGTCACAGTGATAACATTGCCAAGAAATGCCCTTTTCCTGTTAAGTCTCCTTTGACTATTAGTATTACCTTTAATGACTGCATTGCAATGAGTGTGTCAGACTGCTGTAAAGTAATCGTGTGAAAGACTGTAGGGAAATAAATGGCACTTCAGACCCTTATCTTGGCATCAAATTCAGTAAACATGCTTGTCTTGTGGTCTATGACTTGTACAGAGCAGCAGCCCCTAAGAATTATTAACTAATTTAAAAATTATACCATTCATGGTATAATAAAATCTTTAATGTGAATTTTTATGGCCTCTATCATACATTTGCCCCACTCACGAATTTTTACAAAAGTAATCTTTATAACAATGATAGAACTTTAGAAAATACCTCATTCCTACTATCTAGAGGCATTTCAGTATAGTCCATCCAGCACATAAAATGCACGCATCACAAATGTTTTGAAAATTCTTTCATTGTCTTCAAAAGCTCCAGAATTGTCAGTGTTTCTCAAAATCCTCATATATATATGAAAGTGGCAAAAGAGAGAGGAGATGTAAGGGCATATTGGCCTCTAGGGCAGCCACACGGGCTGAATGTCTGGGAATCTTCAGAACTGGATGATCCTCTTTGAGAGGAAACTGGAAGTGGGGAAAAGGAAAGGATGACAGTTTTTCAGTACAAATGAAAAGCTGAAACAGTTCATAAAGAATATAATTCAGTCATTGCTATGACTTTTGGCAATAACAAAAAAAGAAAATGAATCTACCTTTGGGAAGAATACATAAACACTACTGTACTTTTTTTAAAGACTAAATATTCTAGATTCTGTATATGTTTAGCATTACAAAATCCTAGATGGTTCTGAAAAATACTCATTGAGTAACTTTCACAATTGCAAGTGAAGCTGGAATATGGGAACCTCGGTTCCTTCACACTTTTCCTCATAAGGACCCTCCCCACATCAGCAAAGCTATCTCACTGACAGTTCAAAGTGCTTTCTGTAATGTATACTTCTGCTGGGGTATCTGAGAAACTTTGATATCAGACAAGATCCCAGTGTTCCCAGACTACTTAAAACATTATTTATATGACACTAATGATCATTTTCCTTGTACTCCCACATCAGTCTGCATGAGGATTCTTGCTTTATATTGGTTACATTCCTTCTGGTGTATGGGTAATTCTTCTGCCCTGTTTGTGCAGGATCTTGCACAATGAGGTTGCGGTCTAAGTCTGTGGCTTTTGAGTGCTTCAGTAATACAAATAGTGTTGTCACCACTTAAAAATAGGTTTGTGAAGTTTAAGCATGTCTGATCTTGAAGAGAATGAAAGCAAAAATACTAGCAGGCTACAAATATCTTTATTCTTACTTCTTATTGGTGCAAGTATGTTTTTAATTTTGGTATTAGTCCTACTTCAAGAAGTTTTCAGTATAAAGACCAAGGTAAGACAGTTTACAGTAGAAGGCAGATAAAAAAAACCCCACCAAATTATTAGTGAGTAAAACATTTTTTTAAAACACTTTCTCATTATCTTATCTTCAAACAACAGTGGGCTAGGGACAGCATTTGATGTGGGAAGGGATGCTTATAAGCCTTTGGGGAATAAATAGTTCAGAGAAATCTGAATGATTGACTGTACTTAGTAAACTGGGATTGAAAATTAATTCTATACCAATTGAGAAAGACATGAATAAGCCAGTGGACAATGCTTCTATGAGCATATATTTCATCCAGGAAAAAAGGCATTCTGGGAGGAAGAAACAAATCATCAAGCTCAAAATCTCAGTCAGAGTAAAGATTAGAAGCAAGGAACAAAACAATAACAATGAAGACACTGATTTTGACAGTGTTAAGTAAAATATGATGACTGATTTCCATTTGAAATTGGTGGGTGTTGATTATCTCTACAAATGAAGATGAAAACAGTTTCAGACAGCAAATACAAGTAATTTGTTTTTTGTAATATGGAAATTGCATAGTAAACATACCATTCTGTGAACACACCCAATATATAACTATGACAGAAAAGTGTAAATGAGTTAAGTAGGAAGTTTAAATACAAGACTACTTTTATTGATACAAAATGGACCAAAGAATTTAAAAAAAAAAAAGCCTGCATTATTTTTGTATAAACTGAATTTTTTTTAAGGATTCTCTCTTCTAGCTATTATTGAGTGGGTTTTTTATCATTAATCTGTGTGAATAAATTATACTTTTATCTTCTTCAGTAACCACACACCATTGTCATCTACTAGCAGATAATCTTTAAGATTTACTGGCATGTTTTTGCATTCTCTGCTGTCTTGTGGTCTGACTACTATTAGCCAATTCTACCCAAAAAACACCATCAGTATCACCTTCCAAAATGAGAAATGGACTCAGTTCTTCCAACCAGTAAGTCATCATCCTGTGTGAATCCATGTGGAATACGCAGTTTGTTCCATAAAATGCATGGGAAATTCTTTCCTAATTCCCATTGAGTTCTGTGTGGTTATCTGAAGTTCCCACAGAAGCTGTGCAAGCTATTAAATATCTCCTTATTGTTTTCACTGAAGATCTAGTAGCTCAGCTCCTCAAACTAGCAATTACGCTGTTACTATGTTTTTGTCTCGTGGGCTATGTATGTGTATGTACAAAGTTCCCACTGTTGCAAGCATCAGTGCTGGTCAGCTATAAAGTACAGTGGTGGGAGATCTGGTGTTTACCAAGCAGTTCTATTTCCACCGCTGCATCAAACATATCTGCTTTGACTGTCTGATTCTGGATACTCTGGAACTGATGCTCACTCAGCTGAGCAAGTATTTTCCCAAATAACGCAGTTGTCCTTCCATTAAATTAAAGAGCTGTGTTCTTCACCTGCAGGCTGAATTCATCCAAATGAGAGACTAGCAGAGATTTCATTCTAGTAGTCCTACTCTAGTGGCTATTTAATTTTGGACTAAAGTAATTTTTAAAGATTTTGGTACTTTCATTTATAGTTAATAGGTAAGTTGCTCATCACAAAGTCTGTGCAACATATACAAAAATTCCATCTAATAAGATCTTAAATTACTCTGAGAAAATTATTTTCAAGCATTATCCTACTGAGTCAAATAACAAATAAACTGGTTATCATAAGCTGCATCATGTTAGAAGGCATTTTAAACAGAGGGTTAAGATTCTGTTTAACATGGCTTCTCTAGCTAAATAGTACAGGATAAATAAAAAAATCTTATCCCCTTCTAATCTACTCTTATTACTTGAGGAGGAGTGGAGAATAATTGTTTTCTGACTCCTTTCTATAGCTGGCAGCAGGACATAGGCTTTGTCTAATTATTGGAGTTTTTAGTTAGGTGACCGAAGGCTTTATGAGCGTGAGGCAGCTCAACAGCTCTTCCCCCATGAGATGCAAGATGGCATAGGCATGACATGACCCTTATTTGAAGGGGTACATTCAGTTGGTTCCCAGGTACCAACTCTCTCAAACTTTATCTAGGTAACAGTTTGTAAAACTGAAGAGCCAAGTAAAGCATCTGATGAAAGTGAGGTTGAATTACCAAAGCAATGTCAATTGCCTTAGCATTTGAAGTCAGAAAAGATCAAGGAAAAAACATAGTCTTTAGTGATCTAGGACCCAGCTGAGTGCTTGCCAAAGTCGAGGAACTCTTCCCATTGATTTCTAAGTTTAATTACCAAAATTCCTGTGGTAGAGCTGTAACAGTGTTCAAGGTTTTATATAGGGTCATGCTCAGTGATTACTTCTGGAAAATTTCATTTATCCACAGGTAATTCAGATTAAATAAATACTCACACACGCAATTGGGGTTAATTTTGTCAGTTCAGGAGAAGTGAATACTTTTATAACATATCTTATCTTCTGTTCCTGGTAAGCACTTAACAAATCAGCCCAAAGGATAATGAGTGGTTTGATAACAGTAAGTAGGAATGTGGAAAAGATATCTAAGAGTGGACGGCTTTTAAGTCTTGCCAGCAAAGGCGTAAGAAGATTCATTTGCTACAAAATGTAATTAAAGTTCAACCTTGCAATAACATTCACTTTTATAGCAAAAGAGTAGTAAATTGTTATATGGCTTACTAGAAAAGGTCACAGATTTGAATCATTTTAAGTCTTTCAGACAGATTAGGTTAATGCTTAGGTAACAAGTTAGATCCATCCTTCCCACTCATCTTTGGAAAGCTGTGACATGATTGCAGAGGTCTCTCTGCACAATAGTTACCTGCTCAAACATTTCTTTCCTAGATTATGGGAAGATCAAGTTTTGTCCTGAATCAGTGTGCCTGCAACTTTCTGCCTTTAGTTTTTCAGCAAAATAAAACTAAAATAAAACCTTACACTTTATTTCACCACCTCTAGGCATCAGAACAGAATGATTATCCCTGGCAGTCAAGGGTTCTCGGAGAACAAAGGGCCAGCTATACGTTTATCTGAAGCATTCATCACAAATGTAGATAGGATACAGAGCAGAGAGGACCAGTGATATTATGGAGACATCATTCTCTCCTGTTTAGCACATACTCTCAGCACTAAGCCAGTCTTCAAGAGGACTCTCCAGATACAACTGGCAGAAACACTGACAATTTTTTCCCCTTCATCATAACATCCCAAACAAAATATGCTCTTTTTCTGTCTGGCTTATTCAAGTAAATTTACTAAATTAATTTACTGGTGAATACTTATGACTTACAGCCTGAATCTCTCCTGAAGATTACTTACTTGAACTCAATGATAGATAATTGCCTATAAGACACAAAGATCAGATTAGCTGCTCTGTCCACTTGGTTTTATGCCATTTCTGTGATATTGGATCCAGACTCAAAAAAAGCTGAACATACTCAGGTAATTTGAGCTGTCTTATTAAAAAAAAAAAAAAGAACAAAACAAGAAAAATAAACCTAGGAGAAAATATAACTATATTATTGAAATTATTTAATCCTAGAATACTTAAGAATGTTAAACAACTTGCAAAAGAAATAGGAATAACAGCAAGCAATAATCTTCAGTATTTTGTAATTAGTGATGGTCTTAATGGAATTTAACTGCTATCAGAACATTGAGAATTTTAATGGCAGCCAGAAATCTGTAGCTGCAGCAGCTTTTATATAGCTTCATATGAAAGAACAGAGTCCTTGAAGAACAGAGGCTATCTGCATGTGCACTTTATAGTAATGAAGTACTAAAGCAATGTCTTGTGACACATATTCCTTAGCTTCAGCTTCCTAATAACTTATTTTGTACAATTTGTAGCATAGGAGAAAAAAAATCAGGAAACTTGTTGCAGTGTATTTGTTCATATGTCAGGCTTTTTCCTATGTATACAAAAACAAGTTTTGGTTTTCATGAGAACTAGAAAAATGGATGCTTTCAGTGACAGTATTTCAGGACTGCACTTCCTAACTGTGGGTCAGTTAGGAATATTCAGGTTTCATGAGACATATACCAATCAGGAGAACAAGTACTGAAATAGTATTTTTTGTGGTATTTATTAATATGAAAGTTTGGATTATTTAGTCCTGTTCAAATGTAGCTTACAAGCTATGTGCACTTGTAAATATTGTCACATTCTCACAGACATAGATTGGCTTTGCTCAGATCACTTAGAAACCCATGAAAATTTCTTATTACTACTTATGGCAACACCATCTCCTGCTGCTGCCGTTATTTGTTTTCTTGATGTCCGTGGAAAGTACTTCAAGACAATCTGTCATATATCCGCAGCATCTGTAAGGGTATGCTTTAAGCCAACATCTTTTTCCTGCTTGGATTTCAAGTTTGAATTTATGCCTGTCTTTGAAGCCTTCACAAGAAGTTCTTACACTTTGTAGCTCTATAAACAAAGTTCAGTACACATAGCAGGAGCTATTTCAGCTACCACAAGTTCCTTGTGTGTCAGCATCCCAATCCTTTGTTATTTTGAGGCCCCCCTGAAATCTCACTGATTCTAGTTTTCACAGAATTTCAACTTTTTCTCACACTGAGTGTGGGGCGGCTCTTCTGTGTTCAGCAAAGTTTGGCATTATCTTCTCAACCATTTTGTCCTGCATCTAAAAGATGCATCCTGGTGCCATTAAGAACTCAGAACAAATGAGTTCTGTTATTCTAAAAACTCTAGAGATAAGCTGGTTTTGAACAAGATAACCTAGCTGAAGATGTCAGTTTTAATGGCTTGATATTCTTGTATGATGTCAGTCCAGCCAGTTTTCAACCCATTTCACTGTTTGCTCTTCCAGCTCATACTTTCTCAGCTTCCAAATGAGACTGCTTTAGGAGACAGTGTATAAGGTCTTACTAAAGTCAAGGTATATTATATTCACTGCTTTCCTGTCCGTGTGGCCAGTGATTATGTCTTGGAAGGCAAATAAGGCTCATAAATGTTTATTTGCTCTTAGTAAATTGATGTTGATTGTTCCTGATTGCCTTCCTGGCACTCATGTATTTGGGAATGGATTCGACGGTGTGTTCCATGATCATTCCCTGGACTGAGGTGAGCTGACAACTTAAGAGGTCATTGCCTCTTTGCCTGTTTTGAAGATAGGTGTAAGTCATTGTCCAGCCACCAGCGATTCCCCCCAGTTGTCATGATTTTTCACTGGTGTTAGCAGCTTTGCAATCACAGCAGCCATCTCTTCCAGCATGCTTGGGTAGGCTACATTTAGCCTCACAGACTGGAATACATCCAGCTTCTCTAAATGGTCCCTAGCCTGTTGGGTCCTCACTTCTGGTTATTCCTCTGTTTCTAAATCATGCTAAGCCCAGATGTGAGGGAGTAGGATTTGCCTATGGAAAGCAAATCAGAATGGTCTGGATTTTGACTAGACTAGAAGTACAAAATAATGGAGAAATAGCATTAAAAAGGCAGACTGAAAAATATTGATCTAATTTATCTGTAGGTTGGCTAATTTCTTTCTCTCACTTTCTTTGGTACTAACTACTAAATTTTTTTTCCTTCAGCAGTTGCAAGGTGAAGTACCCTCCACTGCTATCACCACATTTATTCTTAAATTGAAATACAGGAAAATATAAAATAGAACTTTCATTCCATACTTCTGTCTTAAGGGACATAGCAATTTTTTCCAATTTGCTTCATATGCAGACTATTCCTTCCTCATCTAATTCAGCATGCAAACACTGCATTTCAAAGGTCTAAAGTACATGGGTGGTCAAGGGCACTGTATTCTTCTATTTTTTCCAATTAAAAACAGGCACTGGTAGGATTGGTACAGTGTTGTTGTTTTGTTTGCTGGGTGGGTGTTTTATTCTCACTAAGCCATATTTCTGCTTACTTTGCTGCCAAGACAGAAAAAAAGAAATGTGTTTTTTTTTTTAAAAAAAAGGCCATCTACCCTTCCTGTGGTAACTAACTTCAATTTACACAAAAACTAGGGAGTAATGTGGATGGATTTTACATTTAATATTTATTACTCATATAATTCTTTTCACAAAGTTTTTCATATGAAATACAGCTATTTTGTCAGAAATCTACTCTGCCAGTTTGCAGACTATCTGCTTTCAGAAAATCACCTACTGTTTTCACATGGTGGAACAGGATTTGTGGCTTTCTAGAGTTCTTTGCACCATCATTAATGGTCAGGAATATTTTTAAATGTTTGTGAAATATTGGTTCTAGGAGAATTGAGTGTGAACATAATATTCAGTCAAAAGTGGTTTTGCAGAAAATGTTTCGTACTTGTAATAGTCTCTCTTAACTAAAATACGGAATAATTCAAACTCCCTCAGGGGACTGGTATTAGCATGAAAGCCAAGAGTGCATTTGGACTCTTGTGTGCTGTTTCCCTCTGGAAAGTTTTGAAAGCTTAGAAACTGTGAACTACATTCTTGTAATATGCCACACAAAGTTCGGGAAATTTGGAACAATTCAGAAAGAAACATACTATTAGGGCATGATCCTGGGGAAATACAGAAACTGCCCAGCACTTCACAGAATTGGATCCACTTACTACTCTCAGGATCTGCAGTGCATCTGTCTGCAAGCCTGAGTGAGATTTTCATGGGAATAGCGTGGGAACTCGGATGTTGATGAGATACTTCTTTGCTTAGTCCCTGCAGAAACCAGAAATAAAATTCAGAACAAAGTAAATAAATAAAGTGATCCTGAAAGAAGACCAGTTTTAGAACTTCTGGAAAACAACAGAGCTTAAAAGGGCTGTCTTCATAGTAAATGTAGCAATTAGTAAAAGGTTTGATATAAATTCTGGGGATATCTACATATGCACACACAGAACTGTGTCTTCAACAAGGAAATGGATACAGGATAGACAGGAAGATTATGAGTCAGGCAACATCAATTTAAACCTTTGTTTACTGCAGTAATTGGCAAAGTTCCTACTGACTTTAGCAGAATTGTGCTTTATCAGTAACTATTTCTTTTTTCCATTAATTAGAAAAATATCATCTATAGAAAATAATATTTGGAACTATTTTTAGGTAAACTAATGGCAATATTGCATATCTCCAACTTTTAAGTGTCCCATAAAAGGAGTTTATAAAGTAAAAGCTTTTAAGGCAGAGCATATTTTTCACCAGGTATGGTTAGCCATTGTTTAAATAGAAAATTATTATAGCTGTTAATTAAGATAAAAAATGCAGTGCCATTTTCATGATGTGTCTACTTTAACACCCACTGATTCTAACAATCAAAATCTTAAAAGCAAATGGACTAAAATATGGAACTTCTTACTGAAAAATATTTTTATATCAGAATGTAAACTACAGAAACACATGGCTTGGTAGATAATTTACAATTAAAAAACCAGCAGTTGTTAGAAAAAAGTGTGTATAGGTTCAAAAGTTAGGATTAATTTATTTGTTATGTGTTAATCTTGTAATACACTAGGCTTATATATAATGCACAGAAAAGTCTATCACAGAACAATCAGAATACTTTGCAGAATATTTTTCTAGGCATTTGAAAGCCCCTAAACATCCCATTTAATGATAAAGTATTATTATTTACATTTTAGAGATGAGAAAAATAGGTGGTTTTAATATCTGTAACTGGGACAAAGACTGTAAACTACTACTGTTGTTCTCATACCAGGCCATGACTATCCCCAGTGGTCTTACTTTAAAAAAAATAATAGCTAGCCTGTCATCTTAAGCGTGCAGTAAACTCATCCTAACTTCAACCTGCAGCATATATGGCTGAGACTTATGGTGGTGAATGGAACCCAGAATACCCTGCAGCCAATTGCAAAACACTCCTTCCTCCCAGGCTTTTAAAACATGTTGGCAGCATGAGCAAAATTTCACAGATGTATGAGTACTTCTGTTGGTTTCTGGATTTTTATGGCATCAAAGATCCTATCTTGACAGAGTACCTGGAACTAAAAAGGGATTACTTCGCAGAGATGGAAGATGTGTAGTGTGTGTGTGTCATCTGTGATGGTGTCTGTCCATGTAGGTGTGTACTATGCAATGTTAGCTCAGGCATTACTGAGTTAAGCAAGGTGTTGCAAGACCTTAAAGAAATGTGATAGGCATTGGTCATATCACAGACCCAGAGTAGTGATCTTATGAGTAGTGCTTCCAGCTGAGGAAACTATATGTATTTATGTATTATATGTATTTATCTGGTTTATTAACTGTACCAGAGGAACCAAGCTTTTGGTTATATAAGCAAAGAAAATTTGGTACTCAGTTTGACCAGAGTTTAGATATTAACGTAGAAATGGTTATAGTTGGGGTTTTTTTCCTCAAAAAAGGAGGATTTTATTGTAACCATTCTAGTGTAAAACAGCTGTGCAGATGAATGTTTTGGTTTACAAAGAGGTGTTTCAAGGGCTTGGGGTATTTTTTAGGACTTTCATTGTTGTACTTGGATTAAAGAAAAACTATTTTGCATCATTTCTTAGGCCCTTTTAGGAGACAAAGCTCCTGTTTATTTTCCCAGTGATAAAGAAAGTTCTCATTTTTACTTGTTGCTTATTTTTCTTTTCTCTGTTTGGCATCCTATACTCCTCCTCTCTCCATCATCTCATGATTAGCATCATTATTACATGAGCCTTCATCTTCCTGAGCAAAGAACAGAAATAAAGGTTTCATCATCACAGAAGAAATGTAGCTTTTGTAGTAATTTATTCATTTATGCCTGGAATAAAGCTCAAGATCAAGAGCCTCCCTGAGGATCTGCTTTTGATCCTTTCCCACCTGGTCCAACAAATGTAATATCACAGTGACTGAATTCACATGGGACTGTGAGCATAAAGATTTGTGCCAAAACATACATACCATGTTTTAAAAATTAGTTTCTTGGGGTTTGCTTTTTTATTTAGAGAGAGAGAACTCTAAACAGTTGTAGCAGCCTGCTGCTGCTAACAATGGGAAGAATAGCTAGATGGGGTAATCTGCAGAGACTCAAGAGAGCAAACTCACACAGGATCAGAGTGGTAGTGTCAATAGCTGCTGCCTTCCCAGTAGGTGTCAATAAGTGGCTGCAATGGTCTACACCTGATTTTCTTTTTTCAGAACATAAAGCTGAACACAGTGAGGTCTTCCTTGACCAGAATAGATACCAATCCTTCATTTATAACATTCAAGAAACTCAAATATTATTTTATTGCTGCTAGCATCAGTGAGACCTGAATCCAACAGACTAACACGAGTGTAATTCAAAAATGTAGATAGCAATCAACCATTGGATGTGAGCTGACTTCAAGAAATGTAATTAGAATCAGATTGCTCATTTACATATCTGATTATTTGCATTGCTAACCTTTCCTCAGCTCATGAACGTGCAGCTTCTGCATTACTTGCAGCAATGGTACTTGCAGCAATGAGATGAGCTGCCTGATTTTCATGTCTGCAACCTTCAAAATTAGTAAGAGTGACTTGCTTTTCCGGAGATGAAGGGCAAAGGGCTTCTTTGTTTTCTTTTAGGTGGCTAGGGAAAGACAAGAACGGTATGATTTTGTTGGGTTTCATTTCCCTTTTTACTCTGCAAGCAGGCGCTCAAAGGTATTTGGTCACTTAGAGTCATAATGTAACAAGTTTTACTTTCTATCATCACGATTGAAATAATTTTTTATTTACAGGAAAGATGGACTTATTCTAAGTTTGTAAGTTTTATATACAAAGAGATAAGAAAAGACTGAGATCATCTGGGATTCATGTTAGCCATGTAGAAGCATTCTCCAAATTTAAGGACTTTAAGGCAAAATTTGTAGACGTTACATGGTGTTGAAATAAATGGGAAGCGTAAGACTTCAATTATCTTTTTGTACTGCCTTATAGAGCTGGGTGCCCTCTGGTTCCCAAAGCAGCTCAGCTTTGCCAATATTTCAGAGTTTATTGATATATTTGTTATTGTAAAAGGTTTTATAAGATAAACATTAGCTAAACAAATTAGTTCTGAGCTTGGGAGAAAGCTCTCTATGTGTAAATGAACCCTAATAGAACCTCTGGTGATTGATGAAAAGCATGAGCGCTCTTGGGGCTGCTCCAGTTCTAGAGGTAGTGTGTCACATCTCAGCTTTGATATTAACATTCAAGTTGTGTTTTCTTTAGGGAAGAGATACATGTGTTTGGTGAAACTGGGGGAAGCACAGGTTTTGTTATTACCAAAAGCTATATAAATGTTCCTTAACATTAAACTAAAATTTAACTGACCCCTCTTTTGAGTACTGTATGTCCACCCCTGTAATTAAAGAGCAGCTCAAGTGGAAATAGAGTTCCTTATCTGGTGAACTCTTGGGAAGTATCAAAAATAAGTTTATTTCACATATTTGTTTTTATTCCAAGTCTTAATATGCAAATAAGCTGAGATCTAACAATTGGTAATTTTTTAAAAATAATAATAATGTTTCACAAAATATGTGATGAGAAGTCTCAGGGTGTTTGTGAGTTTGCAGCTGCTGCTCTGAAGACTTTAGCACCCCTAAAGATAAAGGACTTAATTTTATATTATGGCCAAATTCTACTTCATGGTCTGGACAAGCTGCAGACAGACTGTTGTCTTATCTGTCAAATAAACCAGCTGTATGTAGTCCTGACAGATTTCAGAGAATTGGGAACCTACCCCAATCTATGGAAAGTCTATAATAACACCAAACAGAGCACAAGACAGTTATTCTGTATCTTTGTTTTGCACTTTCAATCCAGCAAGAGTCACACTCTGCCAGCTGAATGACGAAGAAGCAGGAAGTTCCCAGACCACACCAAGCGCAGGCTCTTGGCAAGTGCCTCATGGAGGAGAACTGCCAACCACCCAGCACTGACTAGAAGGGGTCCCTGTGTGTGACCTCAATGGCATAAAGAGGCTCGAGCAAATAGAAATATCTAGTTAGAAAACAAAGTAGTTGGGGAGAGACATACAACTGACTGGAGGAGAACATATGCAGGCAAGCATACGGCTTAGTACTTCCACTAGAACTAAATTCATAGTGTTGTGATAAACTTAGCCAAAGACATCTGATTGTGACATTAATTTCTTTTTAAAATTGAGTTAATTGATGCAGCTTTATTGTTGGGTGGATTTTAATTGCCATCTGCTCTACTTTCAGTAATTGCAATCTTTAGTAAAATGAAAGACCACAATGAAGAAAAGACCTTGCTGAAATCCCCTTCTGAAGCTGGTCTGTTCTGAAAGTTGACGGTTTTAGTTTTTCTCTTTTCTTATCCAGATGGAAAAAAAATAAATATTGTAAAAATTGTGGAGAACTGAAAACTTACTTTAAAAGCTTACAAGTTTAATACAATAATGTTTTATAAATAATTCTGAATGATAAACCAATCATTCTTGGTTTTTCTTCTACATTATTGCTATGATTTCAGTTCAGTGCTAATACCAAAAGATTACTCTTCTTTAAATTGATCAGTATTTCCAAAAGGGCTTTTTACATGTTTACTCTCTTAATCTGATTTATTAACATGAAAGGCTTTGATTTAAAAAAAAACCCAAAATTTTCAAGTTGAGGTTTTTATTCAATATTTTGTTGTAATGGCAATATAAATGAGGAAATTTCTGGTTATGGACTGCAGTATTTCCCTAATTTCAAACCACTTGAATGATCATAGTGTTTTTTTTCTTCTTTAAAATAACCCAGTTACTTTTAATAACTACTTGTACAAATTAAGAAAACTGGAGCATATTTTCTAAATAAAGTGTCTATTTAAGGACTCCATATGATACAGAACATACACTGTTTAATGAGAAATTACATAACGCTTAATTTTTTTTTTCTGTCCGAGTGTTGTTGACCTCAGTTTTCAGATACAAAATTGCTCTTATTCACTGGAATAGAGAGTTCTCTGTCATTCAGTTCATTAGTCTTCCTTGGTAATTGTATATTGTGTTGATATTACCTCGTTTCTTTCTTGTTAGAAGCTCAGTAGGTTTCTTTAAAGGATTTTAGATTTTTATGTGTTCTGATCACTTGAGTACAAGACAATAGAGATATATTTCAATCTATATAGGTTTTTTCTGGTCTTAAAATCAATTATCCTATTTAAAAACTAAATATAAAATACTTTTTTTGTGTTTGCAAGCTTTGGAGGTTGGTCTGCTCCTAATGTGATATAAAGCTTCCAGTTTTTTAGAACAGGAACATTGGATTTGGTCTTGAAGTAAATAATTTCAGTGAAAAACACAAATCCTGCTAACACTGTTTTGCATAAAAGAAGCATCCACTAAGATGATAATTTAGACCAAGATTTTTAATTGCAAGAATAAAAGGTGATTACTATAAACGCACTTCCAAAAATAAGATAGGAGGTTTAGAACAGCTTGAGCTCAGCAACTGTGAGTCACAAATATTTTGAAGGCTGGATTTTTCCCTTTCTAGTCCAATTCCAGTATGCTAATGTTTGTCCTGGAGTTTACCCTTCACCTTGGACAGTAGAAGACTGTATCTCCACAGGGAAAATTGTAGAGAAATGCTTGCAAATCAAGACGTATCAGATCATTAACAAGGAAATTTCCCAACATGTCTATACAAATGCATACCTGAAAATTGACTGAATAGCTGACAGCCTTCTACGATGGAAGGGCTTTGTAGAATATCCATCATGGTTGGACAGCAGTATAGAAAATGTGTTCCAAAGGCACTTTATCTTCTCTAATCAAAAAGGCAAGCAGAACTGTTATTCTGGGGGAAAAAAAAAAAAAATAAATAAAGGTGGATTTAATGGCTTTAAAATCATAGAAGCCTAGAATGGTATGGATTGGAAGAGACCTTAAAGATCACCTAGTTCCAACTCCCCTGCCATGGGCAGAGACACCTTCTACTAGACCAGGTTGCTCACAGCCCCATCCAGCCTGGTTTTGGACACTGCTGGGGAGGGGGTATCAACAACCTATCTGGGCAACCTGTTCTGGTGTCTCACCACCCTCACAGTAAAGAATTTCTTCCTTTTATCTAATCTAAGCCTACCCTCTTTCAGTTTAAAACCCTTACCCCTCATCCCATCACTACAATCCCTGATAAAGAGTTCCTCCCCTTCTTTCCTATATGCCTCTTTTAAGTTCTGGAAGGCTGCTATAAGGTCTCCCTGGAAGCTTCTCTTGTCCAGGCTAAACAACCCCCAGATAAAAAGACTATATCTTTTTTTCAAAATTTAAATATAGACTCACTCCAGTTGGATTATGAGACACTACAAAAATATATGTCACTAAATCTTTACTTCAGAAGTATTTCTACAGTAACTTGCCGGTTACAAAACTTTGCCATCTAGCATAGCTAACCTGTTCATGTTATGTGAGTGCAAGGAAATAAAAAGATAGCTAGTTTAATTTTATTCATAATGGCTTTGTCTGCAGGTTTGGAATCAGTATTAAAATAAATAGCTTTGCACTACAGTTAAGGGAGAGCCAAGCTTTGTTTAAGTCAGACTAGATGTGCCTCAGCTTTTCACACCAGCAGTCTTGCTCAGCGTATCCTCACACCTGCTCCCAAATGCACTCTCTCTTTTTTGTAGATAATGCCTTCCCCATTCACCATTAAGGCACTGTACACATCCACTGACTATACCGCTTCTAATCTGGAAAACTAATTTTTTATCCCAACTCAGAAATGAAATATGTGAATTTTGACTCTGTAATGGAAGGAAGCTAATTTGGGGAGCCGGAAGGGATTTTTTTCTTTCCTCTCTTTATAGTGATGTACAGCACATGTCCCAAGAGAATGGTTGCTGTTTGAAATAATGGGCTTTTTTTACATATTTATCTCTCTTTCCTGTTTATCTATTTTTTTTCTGAGCTTTTAAGAATTTTTTTTTTTTAATTTGGTCAAAAAAAACTTTTTGTGCAATAATTTTATTTTAAGTTCTAATTTACCAGAATTTTCCACCATTTTCCTTCTGGCTGGAAGACAGCTTTTCCACCTAATGTGGAATTAAAAGAAAATGGTTATCTAACCTAGTATTACTGATAATAATTTCTATCTGATCAAGGCAACTGCCACTTTAAAGAATAATGTCCAATATAATGTTTTACATCCACTTTACAGCCATATTTACAGGCATAATAAATTTACAGGAAATCCATTTAAATACCGTAAGAATGCATACAAAAATTTTCAATATGACATTTCAAGTAAGATTTTCATAGATTAAAAATCACATTCTCTAATTTGGAAGAAAATCCTAAGTATATTTCAGCAATAGTCTGATAGAGATTTCCTCTTTTCTTTTTTTTTCTTTTCCTTTCCTTTATTGGTGCTGCCAAGAGTACATACTATTAAAAATATGGAGAGGAGTCTGACTTCAGGGGACGTTTGTTGAAATCTGTGAAGCTGGTAGAAAAAGGGCATGTGCCTGTATTTTTAAAAAACACATGTGACCTGATCATGTGGAAACTGTTAGACCAGTTCTTTAGTTCTGTGGGGAGAGTGAGAAATAATGTGAAGTTACAGTGAACCCATCTGGCCAAGAAGCAAAATGTGGTTTAATTGCTCCATTGCCAGAAATGTTAAATCACTTCCTGGGAATGCAATTCATTTGGAACATATGGAACTCGTTGGAAGAAGGTCTCCAGTGAATTCAAAACTGCACTGGAGATGAGAGCATTTCTCATAAGTAACAATCACGTTTTCCCACTGGGCACCATGTAAGCAGTATGTGTATCTTGAAAGTATCTGAAGGTATCATCCAAAATGTCTTTGTACTCTGCAGATAGAGGGTGATTTTTTGGGGTGGGTTGGGGGGTTATTTTGGTCTGTTCTTTTTTACATTTACTATATATTTTAATAAAATAGGAAGATTTTCAATGTTTCAGTAAAATAAGCAAATATAAATCTTTGATAAAAATGTATGTATGAGTTCTTAAATTATAAAGAATTAATGAGTAAGACTTGCTTGTTTATAGACAGTATTTTAAAGAAAGCATCTTTCATAATTGTTATCGTGGATTCAAAATATATAATTATGCCACAGCACCATGTTCTGAGTCAAGCATTCATGTTATTTGCAGTCTTTACAATGAGAATAATATCGACATCCTTTGGAAAAAATATGCTTCCTATTCTGCTCTAAAGAAAGTATTTTGCTTTCATTAATTTGATGCTATTACAAAAAAAAAATTTAGATATAATTTCTTTTTTCATTTTTTCCTTGTATTCACATGAATTTGAGAAAATATTTGGTTCTTGGAAAATACCATACTTATTTCTTGTGCAGTTAATCAATAAGACCAAATCAGAGGAAATTGGTTCTTCTAATTTTAAGGGTACATGAAGGGAAGGGAACCATGTTTTGCTGCAAATGTGGTTTAAGTCTGCTATCAAGAAGAAAAATGAGGCAATAAAAAGAAATCTCTGTATTTACATAGCGCATGATGGGGGACCTGGAGTAGTGAAAAATGGTGGTGACAGGTAGTCACCATCATATGAGGTCTTTCTCCTAATTATTCTAGGAAAACTTACATACTTTGTGATGCTATCATTTTGAACGTCTTTCTTTATCTGAATGCTCTAGTAGTTTGTTGGGCTTTTTTTGAGGCACCTGACCTGACTTGAAATTTCTTACTTTTGGTAATTTTTGTAATCCACGTGAGTCTCTCTAGCACCAGTCTTAATGAATTGCTCCATGATTGCTGTAGTAACATAGGAAGTACTTTTAGCTGCAAACCTCACTCTATCTTTAAATTTTCTGGAACTTGTAGTGCTGCTTCATCCTGCTTAATAGAAATACTAATTTTGTGACTTGCACATCTGCCCTGAGGCATTATGGTTCTCTGTATTTCCAGCTACAGCTTTTTACCTAGGCTACACCTGCTAACAACTCTAACAACCTTTGGGACTATCATCTAACAAATTTACTAAAATTTATGTTTGGATGTAAATCAACATGTTTTAGTGATTACCAATTAGAAATATTGTATATTTCCAGGAAATAACTTGAAGTGATAAATGGCAAGTTTAGCAATGTTTTAAAACCTGATATGCTGATACAAAAAAAAAATCTGCATGCTGATATGAATGATGACAGGGGCTGATTCAGAAGTGTTCATTCAGGTCAAAGACACTACCAGTGACTGACACTGCAGTTATAGACAACATGATTAAAATCCTTTTAAGTCTGTCATAAAGCCACCAGAGAAATTATCTTTCCTACTTGTGTCTCTGTCATATCCCCATTGAGTTCTGTGACTGCTTCCGCCCAGTTCACTGAACCACAGCTGATCATTTTGGCCTTGAATTTTAGACCTTACAAAGGCTGTCCCCATGTAACTGTTGTTTCTGTTCCATGACACTGTTTATGATTTCAGTGCATACAGTGCTTGATACCACATCTGTAGTCATCTCAATGTTGTCTTCTAAGCTTTTCATAAAGGAAGCCTTCACACCTTCTTTGTTGTTTTTTTTTTTTATGCCTAACAAAACTCAACATTAAAATGTGATGGACTTTTGCCCTTCCATTTGATTTACTCGTTCTCTCATTCTTTTTTACCCTTGTTTTCCAGTTTTTTTGCTTGTTTCCTACCTTCTCCTCTATACAAAGTTCTCTCTTTACAAATTTCTTTCTTGGATAAATCATAATAGTGAATCTGGGGTTTTCTTTCTTATTTACTTATTTTTCTTAGCCAATGTAATTACTTAGGTCTGTAAAAGAGAAGAAAATTATATACTGGTTTTCAAAATTCTATCAATTATTTTTTTAAAAATCTATACATGATGCACTTTTTCTTTCTTTGCAACTGCTACCTTGATTCATTCTGTGATTTTTATTGTTTCTTTGGCATGTTCACTTTCTTCAGTCTATGGCAGTTAATGCCTTTGTGGCATTACTGGAGTAAAATAGTGCTTCTTCTGAACAAACATATGTTTGTAAAAAGCAAAGGAAATGCTTTTCAAGCAATCGGCTGCTGTTGTTTTGAATAATGTTAGTCTGATGGTACGACATTTTTGAATGTCAAACTCAAGCAACGGATGTTTAACTAGTCAGACTACAGGTGAAAAAGAAAGAATCACAAAAAGAATCTTATGGCTATTACCAATCTGTAAGGTATTTATTTACATATATATTGTCTAAGATATGGTCTATTTGAAATTTTGTACAAAATATAATCAGGAAATCTTAAAAAACACAATTTTATCTAGAAGGACAATTCAAATTCTGAAATGAAATTTTCAAAAACTCTATAGGAAGTCTGAAACCGGTTGTTTTGTGATTTCTGTCCGTCACTTCCCCTCTCTCTTTTTTTCTGCAATCTGATGCAGGAAAATCTGCTGAACAGAGGCTAGACTGACATGAGTTAAAGGGATGTAACATTGATACCTTAACCCACATGGCAGTTCTACATACATTGCAATTACCCAATCCAATTTCTCATCTAGCTTTTCTTACCTTTATCATATCTGCACATACTTTAATTCCATTTATTTGTGTCATATAAATTCCATTTTACTATTCATTCAATCTATAACCTGCTTATTTTAGGAAAAATAAACTCAGAAAATTTTTCTGCATTACTCTGAAAAAAAAGCATAATATGAAAGGTGTCTATATCCATTGCAAAAAAGCAATTTTCCAAGTCCAACACCACAATACTGCTATTACTTGTCTCTGAAAAACTGTATAAAATATAAGAAATTGGTATGTTATAGAACAACAAACATTTGTCCCAGGTATTAGCTATATGGAGTCAATGGCAGAACTCTACTTGAATACTGCAGAAGGAAGATTTGGCATTTTAGTCTCATCTTCAGCCACAAAATGTTTGTATTCACTCCTTCAGTATTATTTAGTAATTTCTCTGTGGAATTTTGTGGGCTTGTATGCTAGGATGACTATTTCAAAATTCAATCATTGGAATATCCTATATTATTTATATATATATATATATATATATTAGCTCCATCTCTTCCCTTCTCTCCTAGTCCTCCTATTTTTTTTTTTTTTGACAATAATTAGTTTCTTAAAAGATTTTAAGACACTCAATGGGAACTATATGTTTCTCTCTAGAATGCTTAGCACAGTGAGACCTCAGTTCTTTCTAGACATTCTGAACACTCATAAAATCTACCTTAAGAGTTTATAATGTTTCCCTAATATTCTTATTTTTTTTAATAGTGGTATCACTTATATTTTTTTCTTTCAGGCTAAGCCAGTTATTTCAGAGAAGGAGAAGGCTGGTGAGTAAATGTTTACTTGTTTTCTCATTTCCTTGTATTTGGTTTGTGGAATACAGTGTTACTTAACTAAGTGATAAAAGATGGACATCAACTGTGGGGTTTCAAATGTGATTACAGACCTGACTGTGTAAAGGTTATTTTCTTTTTCTGAAAATCAGTCTAGCTTTCTGTGTGATGCTAAGAAAGATGTTTGAAACTATCCTACAAAGTACCTGGTTGAATTGCAGCTGCCCCTTACATGTCAGTCTTCCTCTGGATACTAATTTGTTACTTGCTGTTAAAATCCATTTTGATTTATTTGATGTCTTGATTGACAAACACAGATGCCAATGGCTTTGTTAAAGTCAGTGGAATTTGATGACTTAGTGTGAACTTTACTGTCTGTCTTTAAGTATGGCAGGAAATTTCAGTTATCTGGAGTATTTCACTGGAGATAATTTTTATTTTAGTTAAGTACTTGCAGAATATTGAAAGGTTGTTTTTATATTTATTTTTCCTTTTATATATGTTCTCTGAAAACTATATATACTTTGGTGTTGGTATGTGAAATCTGTCTGCTAGACCCCATCGAATGGGTGTATTGTTGTGATAAACATTAGGGAACACTCGACTCTTGGTACTATAGATCTCTAGAATTTCTGTTGGTTTCTTTACCATTTTCTTTGCTAATTTGCTACTGTGCTCAAGTATAGCTTGAAAAACACCACAATATATTCATGCTGACTCATGTCTGATTTTTATTGGTGACGTTTTCTTGTGTCATCTTGGTTTGGATTAATCATTTTCTTTTGCTTATTAAGGGAGAGGAACAGGTTAAAAAAAAGTTGTTGAGAGACAAGACACAGTGCTAATCAGTACTGTAAATGCTATGTATCTATCTAGTCAGGGTGTTGCTATTGTAGCTGTTGAAGTTCATAAATAATTCCAAAACTGTGACCCATATTTAATAAATATTTTCTTTAGATTTCACAGATGGTATTATTTGGTATTTCTTTTTCTGAGGCAGTTCATATTTTGTCACATCCTTTATGTCCAAATGTGCAAGCTGGTTATAACTGGCCCTATGATTTGCCGCAAATTTCAAAAACTTTGTCAAGCAGCCATGCAACTTTATAGATTTTTGTACATCTTTAGAAATTATGTACCATACAAGATTAAAAGCTATCTGAAAGTCATTAAAAAATCTCCAGGGCATAGAGATGTAATGACCATAGTTTTATACTAGAGGAATAGGGCTGCAACAAGTGTTTGCCATAGCCAATGGCTTGTAAAGTCCAAAATAAGACTCAAAGCTTTATGCTTACTTCTTTAGTGGCAAAACTACTTATCACATCAGTGTGAAATAAATGTATTTTTGACATACACTTCATAACTTGTTCATAGGCATATGAATCTCTCTCCTCCTCCTTCCTGCCCAGACTTCAGTGTTATGGTTTTTTGTGGACAGTGTTACATCAAATATTACAAACATTAGGTGAAACTTCATGCAATATGGAGCTAGAAGACAAGCTAGTACAAGCTAGACTGTGAATAGAAATCTGGTTGCCTTTTAATCAGTTTTGGCTTTTGTTTAACTTTTTATAACTCAGGAACTCACGAGATTATGATATTTTCTTGGAAATACTAAACGTGCAGTAGGGACATGATTATTTAAATCAGGCCTATTGACTGAAGTCACTTGGTTCTAAGAGTAGTTAGTGCTAATTTTTTCAAATGCAGTTGGATCTTGATTCAGACATTCACGTCTCATAGTTTGCAATTTAACTTGCCATTGTTTGATCATTGCTGCTTACACTTCACCAGACAAATGGCATTGCATAAGACTCATGAATGACAAAACCGTAAGTCAGGTGTGAAAGTCTCCAAAAAAGAATATAGAATACTTGCATGTCTGCTGCAAGCGAACAAAACAAATACGGATTTTGGTATTTATGTGGAAATACCAGCAATCTAACTCTTTCCAGTTTATATTATAGCAGACTAAAATGTACTACAAAATATTACAGAACAAAAAAGGAGTTATTTTACTACTGACTATGCTAATACGTACAGAGGTTTTCTGGCATTGTATTAAATTTAAAATTGGATTAAAAATGCACTCAAAATGTCTAGTCAAACATCTTTTCTCATTTCGAGAATTTGAAGTAATAACGTCTAGTAGCTCCCTTTTTCCTGCTTACTACTGTTAGGTTTCATTTGGGACGCGAATGAGAAACACAAGACAGTAGAAAGACTGTCATTTCATCGTTTCTGGTTCAGAAATTCTATATGCAAAAATAAAAACCTGGGTTTACATGACTTTCTAATCTTTGCACTCCAGATCCTTTGATACTTTCAAATGCTTTTCCTATAGGCAACCAAACATTTAGATCCTTAAATAGACCAAGGTGCTTAAGCAGTTTAGAAGTTCACATGTTACTGATTATGTTTATAGCAGTTGTTAATACTTAAAATTAAATATTTTCTCAATTTTATATATTTTCCAACATGCAGTAAATTTTGACTACATAAAATACAAACTTTCATATGGAGTACTTAAAAAAGCCCCAACACACTCTATTTTTAGATTTAGAGCAAAGCCAAACATAATCTGAAAACATTGCTACTTTGTCAATTAATAACTCAAGAGTTGCATAAATGTTTTGGGGATGTTTTGGGTTTTTTTTTACAGGGGAAAGTGCAGTAAAACCTGAAACTGCAGAGATTCTTTGGCAAAAACCTATAAATGATCAGTGTATTGAGCAGAATATCAGTCATGTCTGTGTACACTATTGCTTCGAGTTGTGTGAATTAAGGCATTGCAAATAACATACTGTGGCATGAGCTATTTCTGAGAAATGCATTTTTAAGAAATCTCAATATTGTTGGCATTTCTGGCAATGATGAAAAAAAGGAAATCTTTCAAAAGAACTTTTTTAAGGTACAAGTTAAGACCAGGCAACACGCACAGTCAGGGAAAATGTTGGCTCAAGCCAAGAGATGACTCAGGGCCGAGACTATTGGCACCCAAATCAGGAATGCAGGCCAGCAACCAGCTTCAAAAGACTGTTTTTTTTTTCCAGATACATCCATTGTTCTTTTAAGTAATTTATATATTCCCATGCCTTTACTTACCTTGCTGACTGTTGTGATATTTATTTTCAAATTCTGTCCACAAACTGTGAAGAAATTTGAGGGATGGAGAGTTCATCTTACCTGTCAATAATGAAAGTGTCTGTGTCAGAGTTAATGGTATTGGCTTAACTTACAGTCTAAAAATAATCAGCATATGAACCTTTGGTTCACCTGGCTTTATGTCAACATTTGGTTTACTGATGTGAATCACACACGAGACTTCATTAAAGGTACTATTTAGCTCTCCACTAACTGCAGAGTCAAGATGGCCGATAGCAACACAGATACCAGTATTCAGTACAACGAATCCACTGAGAGGTTCCTAATTCAGGGTTCACTTAAGTTCCTGGAGCAGTGTTCCCGAAATGAAGATGAAATGACTAAAAGTCAATATTAGAAGTATTGCCTAAGTCTCTTCATGGACCTACTTCATGATTTCCCAATTTATCCTCAAATATTTGTAGGGAATAGTGAACTCTGTGACTTAGAAACATTGTTAAAACAGAGCCAGCAGGAGAGCTAGAGTGAATATACACATCTGGTCAGGGACTAGCACAGCTTATTTCTTTTGAGGTGATGAAACTATGTACTATCACATAAACAGGCCAGAAGGTTTAGTCTAGCCCTAAATAAATACTAACACTATTGGTCCATAATGATCAGGTATTTTGGTTGAACACACATTTAGAGGAGTTGCTGCTCTAAAAATAAGGGGGTTTTAAGTCATTGACTACTACATTTTAGTTATTAAGTGCAAACTTGGATCACTTAAAAAACAGCGAATACATGACTTGAGCAGTGTCACTTGTTTTTTTTGTATGTAATCTCTGGCAGTAAAAATTCCCCAGCAGAATAGCAAGTGAACATGGT
Organism: Eurystomus gularis; assembly: GCA_013400335.1. Lineage (NCBI taxonomy): Eukaryota > Metazoa > Chordata > Aves > Coraciiformes > Coraciidae > Eurystomus > Eurystomus gularis. The sequence goes on from VZZY01021975.1 coordinate 37,251, forward strand.
TTTAAGAGCTTTCCTGATCCTACCCAAATATTCCCTCTTGCTTTAAAGATATACTGCGGAAAAAGTGCACACACTATTTGGGTAAATTTCGGTACTCTCTCTAACTAGTAGGTTAGAGAGGTCTACTTCACAAGTAAAAGTGTCAGTCTTTGACATGTAGTAGAGCAAATTTGATAGCCCATTTCTCATCTGTGTTCTGGTGATCAGCAAGCAAATGGGCAGATAAAATAATAAGCAACATCAAAGACAGCAGCCTTACTGAGTCTCTGGCTGATGTAAAGTGTTTGAAAGCTCCCCAGTGTTAATATTACATTATGGGGCAGGCAGTGAATAAGTTTCATTTTTTTCTATGTATCTTCTAGATTTCTAGTAAAGATACTATTTAATAAAGTACAGGCTCAATGTATTTTGGTGTTACTTTCCCTGGTTGCCTTTGATTCACAAGGAAGACAAATACAGAGGCAATTAAAGAGAACTTAATGGCAGGGTATTTCCTCTCACAGATTCTAACTGTTGGTGTCAGGCAGTGAAAGACACTTGGTTCTCGGCCCCATGGTGAGACGAGCTGCAGAACAGGAGGTGACGGTGTGATGACAAGGTGGGTCAGTCTTGTCTGTGAGAACTTGTAGCTGGAGGACCTCGAAAATCCGGTAGCAACAGGTTCACTGTCATTAGGGTACATAAAAGACCAACTGCTTGGCACACTAGGTAAAGCTCTTTAAATTTTATTTTATTTAACTGCAGCTCTAATCAAAAAGGAAAAAAAAAAGAATCTCCACTAGATTTTACAGAGTTGTTCTAGATCGAGAGAAATCAATTAATTCCATAAGCAGTATCTACTGGATGCTTTGTTTTCATGAAGTTATTAAAGGTTCATCCATACATAACTCATTTTGAACCTAAAGCAAACATTAAAAAATGTAATCTGATGGGCTACATAAACTGGAAAGGAATACAAGTTAATAGGAACAGTTACTAGTTTAATGGCTGCTTTAAAATATCTCTTGCCAGTATTCTAGAATAAGCTGCACAAAATGAATTATTAATTGTTCCTTTTTGTAAGTATTGTATCTTTTTTTAGCAGAACAGTCTTGTTAGTGTTTTTGTGAGACCTCAGAAGTCTGAAGTACCAGTTCCTAGCTAGGTAATCTTTCTTTTACTGTTGATGTTGCAACAGTTATAAATTTTGTGTTAGCTGAGCGTTTCCTTTCTAAATAAAAATGTCAGGTGAGCACTGACACTCCATTCTGTCACACTAAAAAAAGTTACAGAAACTCTGCCAGAATATGCATGGATGTCTGCCAAACTCTAATAGCTGCTAATAGATATATTTTTATTCCACTTTCATTTATTTCATTACTAGAAAAAAGGGTTGTGATACCAAAAGATACTGAAAGCTGACATTTCATGCTAAGATTCCTGATGATGTTTCATTGCTGAGTTTTCTTTATTTTTTCTAAATGCAGTAAAATAGTTGATGTCATGATTTTTAGTGTTTGATTTTCAGTGGCTTATTAACTGCACACTACCATAACTGTTCTTCTGAATAAATTACTTCACTTTTTATAGTCACACCATATTCACTGTGTGCATGTGGTTATAAACACATAAATTTTAAAATGCATGTAGCTCTGTGTGAAGCCAAAGTCTCATTACCCTTAAGGTGCCACGGCCATTTTCTTCAGGTTTTGAAGGAAACAGTAGATCCTGGGACTGCAGCTTTCCTCTGAAAGTCCGCTTAAAACCATGCTAAATGCACTGGAAGCAGAGTGGCACCTAAAATTCCTCATTATTGTCTGTTGTTTATTACTTTCTTGAGTCTTAAAAAGTTAAGGGTAAGGCTAACTGTGAATGTGCTCAAAGGTTGAGCCAGCAGTCAAGAAAACCATATACCATTGAAGAAGGACAGAATTGTTCAGGTCCTATGCCTGAACAGGAAAGCAGATGTTTTCTGGAAGGCTAAAACAAATTTCATTAAATCATTGCATAATAATAAAGTACATCTGAAGTATCTTGAGAACTAACAGAACCTCTTGTGTATCAAATTCTTAAATAATTTGCCACCTTTTGTTTTCTTTTTCCACTCCCATTAATATGGGCCATCAGTATGAATTTGCTTTTATACTTCTTTGGAAGAGCTTTCTAAATCAAAATATGCTATTTTTATCTTCAAAGGCATTTAATGTTGTTCATTTCTTTAATATAGTCTCATCTATTGTGGTCTATAAAACACTTAGAGAGAAAAGCTTAACTGAATTATTTTAGGCCAATAACAAGGATAGGCCATTATTTTTACATCGCATTGGTCCATATCATGCACCTTAATGCTTTTGGTAGCTATGATACTTTTCTAGATTCTTTGATAATTTATTACTTGTGCAAACAACTTTAAATATTTCCTCAACAAATATTCAAATGTTAGTATTCACTTTAGAGAAAACAAGCAGTGCCTCAGTGGCTTATATTCCTATAGTGAGCAATTGAATTTTTATTTCTTTGCTGGTTTGCTGTCTTTTCTTAAGTTTTGTAATAGAATTACCTCATTCTAATCAAGATATTTCCCTGATAGGAATAAAGATGTATATAGTGCCAGCTGACTGGTTACTGCTACCAACCATCATGCTAAATCTCAGTTGTCCCTTTTCTGTCCAATCCAATGTGTTTTTAAGGAAATATATACTTTCCTTATTAAGGCAAGTTATTTCCATCCCAGAAACTATGATTCAAAAAAGAAAAAAAAAAAAAAAAGCATTAACACTGAAGTCTTTTAAACATATTTTGACATTAATAATCTAAGTTTCATCATAGATTGATAAATTGTAAGAATGTCTCTCATAAGTCTTCAACACCTATTACGGAAGTACAGTTAAGCAAAGGGTAACTCAGCATAACTCCCTTGAAAGGGACCTTTGGGGGTCCTTCCTCCAACCTCCTGCTCAAGCAGGACCAGCCCTGAGGTCAGACAGGGTTGCTCAAGACTTTACCCAGTCTGTTCTTGAAAACCTCCAAGGATCCATCCTTGGAGGATGTGCAAACTCTGTAGACTACCTGCTCCACTGCTGTACTGTCTCCTCCATGGAGATAGTTTTCCTTATATCCAGCCTGATCCTTTCTGGTTTCTATTTATGTGTGTTGTCCCTTGTCATCCTCACATGCACGATGTGAAAAGCCCAGCTTCATCTTCTTGTTGCCCTCCCAGGAGGTACTGGGGAGATCCTGGTAGGACCCTAAAAGCCAGCTCTTCAGGCTGAACAAGTCCTGCAGCCTCAGCTCACGGGCCAAGTGATCCAGACCCTGATCAGCTTGGCGGCCCTCCCCTGGACTTGTTCCCTTTTATCAGTGTCTGTCTTGTACTGGGAGGATCCTGAAACTGGACTCGGTATTGCAGATGTGGTCTAACAAGCACTGAATAGAGGGGGATAATCTCTTCCCTCCATCTACAGACTGTGCTTTTATTGATAGGTCCTAGGATACTGGCATCTCCCTTTGCTGCCAGGGCACACTGCTGGCTCATGTGCAGCTCACTGTCTGCCAAGACCCCAGGGCCTTTTCCATAGGGCTGCTCTCCAGCCGGTTTTTTATCATTTATTTATCCATCCTTCCAGATTGTAAAATCCTAACTTGCAAAAAAAAAAAAAAAAAAATATTGTGGGAAATTAGTGTTTCATGATTGAGCTCTTTGTTGTCAAAGCAGAAAATATAGCAGAAGATTTATGAATTTGTTACTTTAGCAAATTCAATTTAGTATTTTATTATAACTAATTATAATGTGCTCACATTTCAGAACACCACCATACAGACTGTAAACTGGTACTCATTATATTCTGGCTAGTATAATATATTTAATCTTAATCAAGTTGCTTTCCAGTATAAAGTTAGTTATCAGTTGCACAGTGGTTTGGCAGCATTTATATTATCCAGCCCAAATTGTGACCTCTTATTGTATCGGACACCAGAAACTTTCTAAAAGAGGTAGTCCCTGACAAAAATGAGCTTTTAAATCAAGGCAGACATGAACAAGTAGTTCTTCCTTTTGTTTTTTGGCTATGACAAGAATAACAGAGTATGGTGATAACCAATTAATCAAGTTATTTCTAGCCTAATTGTGTTCAGACTGAGTTCATGGTAAAGACTTGCATTGATTCAGATGAAACATAAACAAGTTCACTTGGTCCTAAACGATACTGACATGTAATCATTAGGCCACGGTTTCCAAAGCAGTGCTGTGACTGTTCTTTTTGAAATCAGATGATGAGCTTTCTTTTTCAGTGTCCAGAAATAGTCAGCTACTGAAAAGCTGAGGTACCCAGAGCCAAATTTTTAAATTAACATTTGGCTACATTTTCATAGTTATTTAGATACCTGAAGACGAAAAACAAGCTCACTGTTGTGACACCTGCTAATTGTACACCAATTCCCAGTAAAGGTTACCTTTGGGCAAGAAAATCTGCACATGGCACTGAATTATTAAGGTACTTAGCCACGTCTGAAAAATTTAATGAGTTCTTCTTTGTGTTTATAGACAGCATTCAAAATATCTGTGAGATCATATTGTGCTCCTGTGTTCAAACCTATTGACTCTTGTCATCATCACATGCACAAAGTGAAGAGCCCAGCTTCATCTTCTTCATATTTGAAAATAGGACTTGAACTGCTAAGTTGAGTCAGAGTTGAAGATGAACCAGAAAGCTGAACAATTTAAGATCATTTTTAATATGAAGAGCTTAAGAAAGTATGGCAAGATAACTTTCCTCTTTTTGCTTCTGTTAAAACAGAAGATCACCTCAGACATGAGCTTTACTCCACAAAGCCAGCACAGAGTTTTGTTGTTTATATATTTTAGGTACTTACATGTACACTTTAAACTCATTTCTTACTAGAATGAAAAGCTCCTTTCACAAATCCATAGGGAAAAGAGAAAGCTCTTTGATGTTTGATGACAAGTCATGCTTATTTACATTCCTCTAAGGACATGCTGAAAACTCAAGTGAGAGACACCCAAAAGCACACTTTGGATTAGGCGCGCCTGGAGGCAAAGTGTCCCCCTGATGCCGAACCATTCTTGGCCACACAATGTATTTGAAAATATTTGTATGTACGTAACTGTAGTGTCACAGATTTCTCAGACTGGGATTTCTTTTTCCTTATTAGAGCTGTTGACCTGTGTGCTGAATGCCTTCTAATGCCTTCTGATATAGCAAATGATGCTTGAGAGAATTATGTATCTGCCAGTAGTATGCTCAGCCTGAGTGACTTGATCTTTTACTGTCTCTAAATTCAAAGATACTAACCATATCTAACAAAAGGTGGTTTTCATTATTGTGTAGATTTTGAAATACCTTCTGGTACCTAGTTTAGTCATTGTCTCAAATCTCCTTTGCAAATACTCATGTAAAATTAGTTCGCTTTTGCACGTATCAGGAAGTGACAATCAAATCAAATGCTGATTCTCTAGCATATGGTAGATGCCGTTGGTCTGTAAAATGCACCAGTATATGATTCTTATATGCAAAGTCAGTTAGTTGCCTCATGCAATTCTTTTATTATCATCTTTCATCTACCTTTGTGTTGCTTTTGGCTATTAGTGAATCTCCACTTCATGACATTTTAGGAAAGAATCAGATAACTGTTTGAAATATTTGCTTAATTCATAAGTATTACGAAGAAAGAACTGAAAACTAAGTTTATTGAAAGAGATGACTGCCAAATGGCCTATAAACCTGCAAGGAGTTATTCCTGCAGGTAATCATTGCAGTCACATGGGTTTGGACTGCACTTGTAGTTTCCTAACTCCAAGTCTAAAGTTATTTCTCTGAAAGTTTCTCTGAATGAATAGCCTCTTTAGTTCAATTGGTAGGTACTTAAAGCCTAATCTACAGTGGATTTAATTGCACCTGCTGCAGTACTTTGGGCTAAAAGAAGAGATATTTGGTAACAAATTTCAGAGTGCTAGCCAGGTACATCATATCTCAGTAGCCACCTATAAGCAGAATTGAAAGGCAAAGAGGAAAGTAACCAGGGATTTTAATACATATCAAAATACAGGCCTGAAATTAGATAAAAGCAGTTGAAATATCTGTTAAAAAAGCAAGGAAAAAAATTAATAAAATAAAATAAACAATTGCATCCTTCAGGCAATTTGCCTAACTTACAATGTCATCCTGGAATAAGTGTTTCTTCATGTTGCAGGGAAGAAAAAGAAAGACTGAGACTTTTGTCAAGAATTTATCTATCAATCGATTTACATACAGCACTCTTTACAGAACAAAGCCCATGCCTACACTCGAAAGATTTTGTTCTTTTAGTTACCATGGGAGACTCTCAAAGCAGGGATGAAACTCCAGAATGTTCAGAGAGTGCCAAGTACTTATTTTGGTGGTATAGCTCATGCTGACTCTTTGAGTGAATTAATATTTTTTGTGTCAGCACAAGAGTGTCTTCAGCAGGGTTCTATTTCACATTCGTGACTGATATACCCACTCTGACAAAACTTCAAAGTGTATAACACGTTAATCAATTTTATCAGGTAAAATTTCATCATTATCAGGGCATTTGTAGCTGGAAAATGATTGGAAATTTGAAAGAGACTCATGGGAATTATCTCTAGTTTTCCTAAAACTTCTTTCACCCTTTTAGAGGAAGATACCACACTTGTACTTTTTATACAGATCACCCTCACAACTTAAGTTCAACTCTATTATTTGAAGCATGGAACCAGACTAGCATTTGTAAGGAAAATGCCTTTTAGCAGCCATTCAATTAACTATTGCAGGATCTGACAATACAAATGGTTCAAGTAGAAGACAGCATTTCTGGCACACAAGATAGAGTAGGATTCACTGCTAGTTTGGAAGTGGTACTGGCTTTTTCAGTCAGGGATTTAATATCTGTCATTCTTTCCAACAGTGAAAGATTTTTCACCTCATCTCTTTTTTTTTTTGTCTGCCAGTACAAAAGTTGTCTATGTTTGATTACTCTGTGTTGGTAAGCATTTGATGTTTCTGTGCAATTGCTTGTCTGTTCCTGTAAAAGAATGAGAGGACATCAAATAAAGGTGGCAGATTCAAAACAAGCAAGGGGAACCAATCTTAAACTAAACTATGGGGCTCCTTGCCTTAGTATATTGCAGATACTAAAGTTTTAAACAGGTTTAGAAAAAGTCTAGACAAACTAAAGATGGATAAATTGATTAGTATAACCCTTTTCTCAATGAAATTAATGACAGCCTTACCACTGATTTTTGTAAGATTTATCCAATCGTAATCCTCTATATACCAATTGAAAACTTGCCCAAGATGTCAAATTAGTATTGCAATATTTCCAGTGGATAAAACTAAATCAGTTTTTAATGTGTCTAAAATTATATTTTGTAGTAAAAATGTATTGAATATTCAGCCCCAATATGTACACTGAATATATTTTTCTTACATTTTGTAAGAGGCATGTATTTCCTCTAGGAAACAATACAACTATCCATCCTCAAATTTAATAATACTGTATAACTTATATAGTGACAGCAGAAGACCTCTACATGTTACATGCTACTTTCTAGCAATAATTAGAGGGATCTTAAAATTTGCAGAAATCATTCAATGATCAGAATATACTATGTCAAGACAATTCTTCAGCTGAATAAAGAACAAAGGGAAAAAAAGTATGAGCATATCTCATAAGAATATAAAAACACAAACATAACCAAACTCTAATGAGAGAGAGATAGAGATGTTACAGTTCTATTCAATACTTGGCATCATTTTGCTTTTAATGAGGAATTGGACTTTGAAAAACTAACCAAGAAAGGTTCCAATCTAAGAAGTTGCTACATATATTAACATTTGAAGTACATTTCAAAGGCATTTCCAGACAGGCTATGTATGACACATTAGACAAACTATGAGGAATAAGAAACAGGCATCTTTTCATAAAGCAAATCTAGATAAAAATCTTCAGCAAAGTAAATTGCATTTACTTTTATTAAAAGACTCAGAGATAAGAAATGAGCCATTCTTTGCCTTCCCAACCCTCCCTATCCCCCCCCACCCCCAAATAATCATTATAGCTTAAGTAAGTTAAGCTAACTCTACGGATCCGTAGAAAGAATTCCACATCTGGAAAACCTTTGCTACATCTGTGTTGGGGTTTCATGCTTTTTGGTGCTTTGTTCACCAGTTCCCATGACTCTTAACTTAAACCTCTCTCTTATTTTCTTAAGTGCATTCCAGTTCAACTAAAGATTTAGCAATCATTTAATTTCCTGAGATCTGTTATTTAAGCTTCCTTACCTGTTTTCCTTAAGCAAAGCAAAATAAACCATTGAAAATAAAGCAACATTTAAAAAAAGACAAAGTAAGTGTTTTTGTAGTATTCTGCAGTATGGACAATCATTTTAATAGACTGAAGTGAGATGGAGAATTGTAATTGTCAAAGATAACAGACAAGTAAATGTGTTGTTATTGTAGACTTCCAGCTGTGTTTAGCAAGTAGCAGTAAGCACAACACTACTAGGTGACACACATTCCAGTACCAAAACTCCGTCTGCCACGTACCATGCAGCACTGCTTAAAATCTGTATTGTATTGGCCAAACTAATACAGTGCAGACAACCAGAAGAGAGTTGGCTTCTATATTTCCTTATGGTTGCTTCCTATATAGTATTACACAATTGCTTACAAGTGCTCATTCCCTCTCCATTTACAAATCCAGGAGATAGATATAGAAATACAGTGATGACAAAAACAAAGTACCGCAACCAAAGTGCTTCCCAATACTGGGAATTTCCACTCAGAAAAGAATTCTGGGCTGTCACGTAGGCTGTTTCATTTGTACTGTCAGAGGAAGGCACAGGTTAAGTAACAATCAAACTTGGAGCACACACATCTAGCAGTCAGGCACCTGTTTCAAGAACTCAGTCACACGGCAGCATTTGAACAAGTAAACTAAACAGGACATGGGCTCAAGTACTGGCGTAGAGTCATCCCACTTGTTTAATTATTATCATGCTTCCTGCTGTAGTTTTGGCCCATGCCATCTGGCACTCTTCTAGACAAGACCCATGAACACCTTAGGGTGTTTGAAACCAACAGTGGTAGGAGATTCACCCATACTCTTATTGCATGGTATTGATCAAAAGGTCAATCAGATTAATTCATTCTGACATCCTTTGTCTACCACTGGCTTCTCCAGGGTTAGTCCTTGCTTAGAGGATTTAAATATTAATTTATGAGCAAATAACTTTCTCAGTGGAAAGACCTTTAACCTCTTGCTTCCCAGATAAGTTTTGGGAAGGGCAACACCTCTTGTAATGAATGTAAAATATACCCCAATGAGATCCTAGCATAAGGATTTGAACTGCTGCTTTCACCTAATTCTTCACTTTTGCTCCTTCTGAGAAACTATCTTCAAAGTTTTATATTTGAACTTCTTTTACTAAAAGTGAGATCCTGGAAATTAATTCTTTTGGTTACAGACAAATGGACTTGATCATTCTGCACTTCTGCCTTTTAGTTAATTATTTAGCTGCCTTAATAGTTTAATTAGTTCAGGAGGGGAAAAACGAAAAAACAGTGAGCCAGAAAACTAGCTGTCCTGCTACTCTTTTATGCATACCTGAAAAGTGGGATGCAAATGACTTTCAGGTGTCTTTATGCTTCCTTAAATTGCAGGGCCAGGTAATCTCTGGCACAACTGTAAAAAGGTGTGGCAGACAGTGCCCTGGCAGGCAGTAGCAGCTCTCCCAGTTTGTGCTCCCTGTAGAGCAGCTCTTTGTACCAGAGGGTGCTGTTCCAGCATTTCCCCTCCTCTGAGACAAGCCTGTGGAATGGGCAGAGTTATGCCGAGCTGCTCTTAGCACTTGCTGCTCATGTATCAGTAACAAACGTATCTTGGATAGCATGCTGAGTTACTAGTAGGAGTAAGAGGAAGTCACTGTAGCCATAATTATAGCCTGAATACCAAATTATTATCTGCATGAGTGTTCACTCTGTCAGCAACCTAACTACAAATTGATGAAACCAAAGAAAACCTTACATCTGTGTGATAGGGAGTAGAGAAGCTTGGGGGCAGAGCTCCACATTAATTTGGGAGAAAACCTGCCCTATTTAACATCCCAACCCTTTCGGCACTGAGCAAGTATTGCCTTACCAATGTCCTCACACAGCAGGAGTCAGGATTTTCTTTTATTCCTAAGGGACCTTTGAACAGCAGATCTCACTGATAAGAAGCAGCAGACTTCATTGATTCAGTCAAGTGACTGTCAAGTGAAGTCCTGTCAAGTGAACTCAAAGATGTACTTTCCTGAGCCTGCAGCAATTAGACACTTGTCCATTCCTCAAACAGTCCTTAAAGAAACGAGAAAAGTGTGTTGTATTTTGAGCAACTCTAGTTTATGCTGTAAACAGCACAGATTTTAGAGTACACTTCTGTCATAGAATTAGGATATCCTCTTCCTTCACAGCCTGTAGCAAGATATGTTCTGGTGATTTTGCTGAACAACCTCATTTATTAAATATCGGTGTTCACTACTGAATCTTTTTAATTATTGGAGCAAACAACAGTTGTAATTCATAGGAATTTAGATGCACTGTAACTTAATTCATTAAGCATTAATAGCACCAATTAAAATATTAAATTCCTTAAACAAGAGAAAGCTAATTCATATTCCCAGACACAAAAAAATTCCCTCCATTAAAGCGGAAAATGTGTCAACTGACCCTACATATCTATAAAAACTAAATATACATTTCAGAGGAGCAGTTAGCACCAAACCAAAACTGACAAGCTGCCAAAACTTAAATTACTAGTTATTTTTAAAGAGCATTCAAATAGATTACGGTAAGAAAACCAAATAGGCATAATTCTGCTCTCCATGCATGAAAATAGATATACCATTATGATTAAGCTATTATCATATCTGATTATAGTTAACTGATTTTGAAGGTGCAATACAATTTTTTTTTTCTTTCCTTCATTGCCTGCTCTAGATCTCTTGAGAGAAACACAGTGCCTAACTTGCAGATCAAAGTCTTTAAATCATATCTAACACTGAGAGGACACACACTACTCTGTAGCTTAGACTGCAGTGCTTCATGTTGAGAGCAGTATAAACTCATGAAGGGGTGTGCCAAACCTTATAGGTCGCCAATTCATTTTTAGTGAGACTCAGTTAAGTTTCCTATGCACCCTTTTAAATTATACTGGACATTTTGGAACTTTCTGGATTAAATACCCATATATTAATTAAAAGTAGGGACTCCATTCCCAGTTTCAACAGCATTTATAAGGATTGAGCTGGGTTGCACTCCACTGTACCCTTCAACTCTGTGCTTCCTTCCAAGCTCTCTGCCTTCACTGCCCCACCCCAAACATCTCCTGAGTGTGTCAGGAGCTTCAGACCTCTGGGTCCAGAGCTAACCACAACTAGCTTGCCAGACCTCTGACTATGAACTCATGTCTTCATTCTAAGTAACAGTAATTCCCTTAAGGCACCTAAAGTTTCTAAGTAAGCCAACCAGTTTTGCAGGTGTCTGAGGATGGGGTTAATAATGTCCTTTTTTGCTTAATTACATAGCAAATACAAAAATAATGAATCCAGTATTCTTTTTCCTGGATCAACTTCCTCATGTTTCTGGTATACACTTCTGGCTTAAGTCTGGTCTTCTTGGTTAGCTTGGGATCTTACTGTAGGCCATCTCATGTCACTTGAATGGGGGAGTCTTTCCAGCTCATTTTCTAGAGCATTTTCCTATTCACTACAACAAAACAACAAAAAGTGAGGACTCAGACCATGACAAACTGTCAAACTAAGTTCATCTCTACCATCTACTGCTAAACCTTCCTTGACACCTATTCAACAACTGATTTCCTTCATTGTTCCTCTTTGATAACTTTCCAGTCCTTCCAGCCTATTCCTAACAAATAGAAACAAAATCTAATTCTCCCAGTGCTGTTTGCCACAAACTATCTGCACCACAAGAGCTGACCAAATAACAAAGTTAGAGTCTGAACTAGAGCCTGGAATTAAACTTCCTTATTCAGTAGTGTCTACAAAGACTCACAAGCCATGTGCACATTCCTCTGTTACCATATATAGCACCCCATACAGTATACTGTTTCCTGTAAAGTGTATGTCTTTGCTCAGTATGATTGTATCCCTTGTCTTCTTTTCCTGTATGCTTTTAAGGCTCTTTTTACTGTTCTTTTAAAGCGTTTATTCAACCTGTAACCAGGTGAACATGATTAATTATCTCCTATTTTGTAAGGAAGAGCTACCTAATTGCAGAACAAAGCAGATCTTCAATTGGAAGTGAATACTTTCACCACATTCTTACTGTCTATACTTCATTTGTCATGTCTTCGCATTACAACGGTCAGCTGTATTATGCACAGCCTCCTGTATGAAATCTAGCTAGCTGAAATGTTGAGAGGGATGTGAACCCCTAAAAGTTGTAGTAACTGTTTTGCTGTGGCACTCAGTGTGGATTTGTGTTCAAATGCATGCGGTCGATTTTTAAATGGGATTTATAGCCTGGCCTACAGTTCAGCCAATAATTCCTGGCTTTCATTATGCGTAAATCTGCTATGCTTGCAAAATAGATATCCTTCTTCATGTATTCTGTGGGCCAGCTTGCAATTCACTTTTGTACAGATAGGTTGAAAGTTGCAATTGCCTGGAAGAGAGCTTTGTGTTGAAGGTGAGTCACAGTGTTTCCTGTATTTTACTTTCTTCTCAGTTCAGGAATTCACACATTTGCTGTAAACTAGATCACTGAAATGATTCACATTAAGTCTATGTATTTTTAATGTTGTTTTAGTGAGCTAGCTTTCTAGAAGCTGTGCAAACAGTTGCCCCAGTACCGAATGAGAGAAGAGTTTGGTGCAATATGGGACACAGACAAAAAGACTATGAAGAAAGAAATGAGATGTTTCCTGTAGCAGCCTTCTGCTGCTAGTGTCTTAGGAAATAAATGCCTTAAAGAAGCTGCACTAGATGTAGACAGACATAGAGAATTTGGCATAGAAAATGTACTTAAATACTAGGAAGATACAATTCTAACTGAGCTAGAAAACACCCACAGAGCCATTCAGAAGCTACCACAACAATCTCTGGTATTTAAAAGCAACTATGGAGTCCCTTCAGAGACTTGAGACTGTTACAGACTGACTGTTTGCAGACTAAACATTCCCCCTTCTACCCTTGTGTTTCCTGTGCTGGCATGGTCACAAGGTGGATATGTATGAGCTGCATAGTCATAATCATCTGGACTTCCCTGGTACAAGACATGTGACTTGCCTTAGTTCTGCTGCCTTTTGGGACTCTTACCTGTACAGTGTCCATTGCATTACTCGCCTAATCTGTTCCTGCTGAACTCAATTTTCTGTGGATCCTTCAGTATTTCCAAAATTATGTCACACATTCACAATGCAAACCATGTCTTACATAGACTGTTGATATATTGCCATGCTCTAATTCTTCCTCTTCTTGCAAAGGGCTACTGTTCCTAACAGAGGTCCCCACCATTAGCATCTTTTATTTCCTGCCATGAGTATAAAGATCATCTAACCTCCATGCAGAGAGAACTCTGCTGGGAACTGTAAAAGCAATGTGTGTTTACAGTAACACTAGACACCATTTCAGAGCAAGTCAGCATTTTTTTCCCAACAGGAATCCAGTGTGTTGCTTCTCAGGCAAGGAGGAGCAGAATGGACCTAAGGTCAGCATGTGCTTGCTGCTAATGCACAGTTCATTTCTTTGTTTCAGGCTTCAGCCTCACACTTACCTAGTCTTTTTTGAGCTTCCTTGCTTGGTAAGGTGTTAGGAGTTAGCAACTGGTGTGCCATTATTTTTCTAAGAGAGCTCCTTTCATGGGGTGACGGTCATCAATTAAATATAGCCATTACAAAAGTTTGCATGACCTTCTCTGTGTTCCACACATTCATTCTTGGCTTTATGTATCATGCACAATAATGTTAAAGGCACAAGGAGAAAAAATCCCTTTTTGCATAAAATGGTGCAGAAAAATCTAAGTTTTGCAACAAGCATCAAGCTAGATGTGATAAGTGAGCAGGGCATCTATGGAAGGACTTTAAGAAATGACAATATTAAAAAAAATGGAGATAACCTAGAATTCCTTGGTAAAATAGAAAATATTTCATTTCATTTACATTGTATTGCCCCTTAGAGAGAATAAAGTCAAAAAGATCAAAATATACAGGGGGTTTTGGTGAGATATATGTTTGGTACATCATATAGAATGTTTTAGGCTGGAAG